>QAOA01000648.1:3677-66039 GCA_003255065.1 Cercis canadensis | reverse complement strand
AGTGCTTTGTCCACCAACTAACATCTCCTTTTTCTTTCTCAATTTTCTTTTGGAAAATCTTCATACAATTAACACACAATAGGATTTTATACTGATGAAAATTATAGTTCACAAAAAGAATACTATATTATAAAAGAAAAATATTCAAAACTAGAAAACACTAAAAATCAGAATATAATATGATGATTGAACTTTTTTTAGCACACTCACCTGAGGTATTATATATTGTCAAATAATGGATTTGTAAGATACAAAGAAGAGCTCCAGCTGTACAACCCAAACGACACCAGCACACCTAAAATTTAGAGATGACTATGTTAAAAAGAAAAAAAAAATTATTCAGTAGGTAGAACAAAATTAGCTTTACAATTGCAACAACCAAGGAATGAACTAGTTTCTAAGGCTTAGGCACTACTTTTGCACTATTTGGCAGCGTGGACAACTTTACAGCCATGAGATGGTTGGATAAATTTCAACAACCTTGAAAACCCAAAGTGAAGAGAAAAGACTTTTTGACTCTAAGCAAAAGGGTAGTTGGTAATTATTAGGACACTGGTCCAACAGTCCAGTAGTTAATGTGTAGGTGTATTTTTGTATTTCCCATTTTGCTGACTTGGTCTTTAGTCATGGTCCACTAAGTTTTATGCATAGCTCACTATTGGTTGTGGGATTAGTAAGCTCAGCTTTTGTCAGTATATATCCCATTGTAACATTGCATTCTTAGCTTTAATGGAGTTGAGTGTTAAGCTCTCTATAGAGGATATAATATAACTGAACATTTTTTAAAGCATAATACATCAAAATACGTACCGTGATGACTGGAGAAGGTAAGGTAAATCTCTTAAAGACTCTTGAACCTGTCGCCCATATTATCCTGTCACAGATTAGCATGCGTGTTAGAGTAATTTCTTCCAAAAAATCTAGACATAAGTTATTAAAATTGAAACGCTAATCATGTGCAACACAGAAGCCAAACAGCACAACTATTTTATCCTTTATAGAGTGCTTCTGTCAGTAATTTTTTGCAAACAAATCTGAAACCTGAACATAAATTTGGCTGCTGAGAAATGTCAATAGATGCAACTTATTACAGAGCAACTTAAGTTTAATGTCCAATAGAATCACGAGTATATTAATATATTAGTATAAAACTCAAATAAATCCATCATAAGAAAGATTTTTTGAATTCATTTATATCAATTTTTCCAGCTAAGTTGTGCAAGGTAGCATAAGTGTACTGCTGTACTTCTAATTAATACCAAGGATGCAATAGCATAAGTTTTGCATGCTTCTCCAAGATAAAGCTCATAATTTGAGCTGCAAACTAACCCATGAGCCATAACATCACTAGAAGAGCATGTAATTCTTAGCAAGTAGTGGATAATTAGCCAGAGTGTAACTGTCACAATAGTATAGTATAGAGATCAGATTTGAACTGTAAATGTACATCCAATAAAAATATGCTTTCAACATGTAGAGACTTATGTTTACAACATGTAACAGTTCTTCAATAACAGAACATTTTCATGCAAACATAGGAAATTTGTAGTGGACAGATTATCTTTACTAACATGCTCAGCAAAGAACAAATCCATAGGAGTGATACGTAGATAACAAACCCATGGGAGTGACTGCAGCAACCAGAAAATCTAGATGTCACAGTACAACCAACATGCATTTGAAATTTGAAGATTTTAATTTGCTCAAAGATTTCCTAGTAGTTTGAAGGATTATGCATTCATCATCTATCATACCCCCTGCCCCCTTAAAATCTAAGATCATTATGCTTCATAAGGTGAAGGCTTGAAGCCTAGCATGATGTGTGGATGTACTCGTTGACACACTCACATCGAGACATAGAGAAAGTGACACTAACAATGCTACAAATTAAAATTACATCAATGAAGAATTAGTTAAATTGCGTGCTGTTTTTGAGTTAAAAATAGAAGATCTACGATTCTAAAATGGATAGTTATTCAAGATGACAAGGAGACCAAATGAGTAAGCCTGAAACAAAATTAATATGTCTAGCATAGAAATATTCAAGCAAAGTGTTAATAAAGAAGGAGATTTAACAGCAACAGAAACCTGATGCAATATGGTGAACTAACACTCTTAGTTGTGAAGAACTTCCAAACAAAGAACATCTAGAGACAATATTAAGGAAAGCAGCCTAACTTTGCAGACAAGGTGCAGATGAAGGACCACTCAACAACATGTAAAATGATGTGTGTCAGTTTGTCACAATAAAGGTGGTGAAAATACTAAGAATATAATGGAAGTTTTTAATGTGGATAATGAAGGGAGGATTATTAAGGATATATCAATTTTACTGCCTTAACTGTTAAAAATAACCAGATGATTCGTCTAACTCTTATGACCAGAAAGAATTAACATGATGAGAAAGACAAAATGATGAGTCAAGCATTAGGGAAACTGTCAAGCCATTTGATAGAATGCACAGTTATTACATGAACAAGACAATGAAAAATGATTATGGAGTAAAGTTCAGGTAATACAAGAGGTAATGTCAGTTCATGTACATTACAAAAAATTGGAAATCACATGTGAAAAATAGAAAAAAAAAATATCCAATCCTACAAATCAGATGCAGATGATATCTTCATTAAAAAAATGAAGTAGACAGTATGAAATGCATGTTTAATTGAGAATAATCAATTATGACAACAGGCTTTTTGAATTATCTTCCAACTTCATTAGCTCCTGTAAGTACAGTAATTTCAAGGCTTAATTGCAATTTTGGTCCCCCTATTTTAACCACTTGAACGTTTTGGTCCTCCTTCTTTAAAAATGAACTATTGAGTCCCTCTATATTCATAAAATGTACAAGTTTGGTCCATTTATCTTTAAGTCAAAATTCTTAAGTTTATTTCAAGGTGTAAAGTTCTTTGATTCATAATCTCACCGTTCAGATTGAAGAGCTACGTCTTATGAATCTTCCCATTAAATTTCAGCTCGATCTAACAGTGAATAAGTCCAAAATTTTGGTTAGATGAAAATTTATGGTTTTGGTATTTTGTGCTGAGTTTCACCGTTAGATCGAGCTCAAATTTAGTGAGGAGGTTTACAAGATGTAGCCCTTCAATCTGAACGGTGAGATTATGAATTAGAGAACTTTACACCTTGAAATAAACCTAAGAATTTTGACTTAAAGATAAATGGACTAAACTTGTACATTTTATGAATATAGAGGGACTCAATAGTTCATTTTTAAAGAAGAGGGACCAAAACGTTCAAGTGATTAAAATATGGGGACCAAAATTGCAATTAAGCCTAATTTCAATTCCCTCCTCGTAGCTATATGTTTGAGACAATCAGAGGATATGTTTGGCTACTCTCAAAGGACTATGATTGATGCATTCGCATGGAGAGAGATCAATGGACAATAAAGAGATTACTTCAAATCAAATGAAAGGGAAAAAGTTAAAGTAACAGTAAATGAGCCATTCACACTTCCCTGCTTTTTCTTTTCTTTTTTCTTTTTTTCTTTGGAAAGGGATATTGACAAAAAATATTGTAACCCAATGGGTCTAGAAGACTAGAATCCACAGTCTTCCCTAGGACTCTTATACTTAAGAAAAGGTTTATCATTTACATAAATGAAAGAACATGAGGATCCTGATGTTTAGCTCAAACCCTCTTAACACAAGTTCACAAACACTACGATAATGCAAGTCCCACTAAAGTCAAATCAAAATGCTCCACTGATCCTTATGTCCTTGTATTATTATATCAAGAATAACATGATGCATAAAAGTTGAACAGTGATCAAACAAATTCAGACACCCCTATGGTCCTATCCTAGAAAGAAGATCAGACGCCCCTGTTGCTTGATAATGAGGTGATTAGACTTAGCTGTAGTCCAATTTGTTACCCCTGTTGTACTAGTAAAGAAAGAGGATGGCTCTTGGCAATTGTGTGTTGACTACAAGAAACTCAATCATCAAACAATACAGAATAAATTTCCTATTCCAATAATTCAGGAATTGCTAGATGAACTTCTTAGGGCATGTGTTTTCTTTTCTCAAAATTAGACCTCAAGGCAAGTTACCACCAAATACGTGTCAATTCACCTCCCCCACTTTTGCCCCTTGGTTTTCCTCCATTCATTCTTTTTTCTTGTGTAATCACGTGTGTTATTTTTATGTTACCTATAACCTATCCAAAGTAGAATACTGAAGAACACTAACATGACATCATAGGTAGCATGAATACCACAAAGGAAAATACATGTGTCCTTCATCATTTTTATATAAAAACAAAAATTCTTTTTCACCACCCTTTTCTTTGTTTAAGTTAATTACTGAGGATTCTGCATCAACTACCTCATTAGCTACATCAACTGCCTCATTAGCTAAATCAACGTTTATTTCTTATATGTTTAGAAAATACCATAAAGGAAAATACATGCTCCTTTCATCATTATTTATATAAATACACAACCTTCTCACCATCCTCTTTTTGAATTCTAATAGTAATTAACTAACTAGCCACAGTAGCTCATTAGATAACTGAACCTCATTTCTGATATTTATGTGTGGTGCTCTCTCTCATTGCTTTACCATTCCCCCTTTCTAGCTGCCAATAGAACCCAGCTAAAATCTCACCCCACTTAACATAGTCACATTGTCCTGTATTGTGCATTTTGTTTAGCTCATTTGTTTTACAGTTCACATGGAGGTCAGATTATGATTGGTCATGCAAACAATCATTTCCTAGCATTAAGGTTTAACTCTTTATTATGTATATTTCGTTGGCAGGGGAAAATACTCCTGTTAAAAAAAGCAAATCAGCAAAGGTAAAAACAATGAAGAAGAATGGAGATGCACCTATTAGTCTACTCAATAAAAAAATCAAAATAGCTAGAGAACTCAAATGGACACCCTTCACTTTTGAGGCCAATTTAAAACTAAACAACATTATGTAATTAACAATAAAATCAGCTGAAAAGCTAACCCCTTCTCTTTTACATTTATTTTCTATCATTTCCAATCTTCTTCTTCTTTTAATTAAGAGCCAAAGGAGTAAGCAAGACATTACAAAACATAATAGGGCAGTTTGTGGGCAACTCAACAATTTGCTTAGTTAATTACATGTGCACACCAGATAAACAAAGGAATCAGCCAGCATAGAAAACCAGAAATCTACTGCAACTTGAAGCAAAAAGAGAATTAACAAGGCAGATGAAATTTGTACTAGAACCAACACCAAAAATATTCCTATTACAGCAGCCATGATGACCGAAAATAGTGCCCATATAGACCAAAGATGGTACTAAAAACCCACATGGTATGGCCTTCATAAGCAGCAGAAATAGCATGGAATATATCTACATTATAGCTCTAAAAGAATTTATAATCTTACCCAAGTAATCAAATAATGCAGCACATAAATAGCAAACATTAGTACCCACAAGTAACCAAACATTCCTTCCAAAATGAGTTCTTTCACTAACCAAAACCAATCTTTCTTAAAAACAAGCACACAAAATCCAACTACTTTTCCCAAATCCTACAAACAACTGACCAAGAAGGAGATGGAAGATAAAAAGGAAGAAAGGCCTATGCTACTGTGTCCTGAAAAGTATACCACCCTTTTCTTTGTTTAAGTTAATTAATGAGCATTTTGCATCGACCGCCTCATTAGCTGATTGAACCTTTATTTCTTATATGTTCAGAAAATACCATAAAGGAAAATGCATGCTCCTTTCATCATTATTTATATAAATACACAACATTTTCACCATCCTCTTTCTAAATTCTAATAGTAATTAACTAACTAGCCACAGTAGCTCATTAGATAACTGAACCTCATTTCTAATACGTGAAATTTTAAGAAAATTTAGTGGAGCACTTGGGCATGCAATGTCCTAAATAATGGTAATTGTAAAGTACATTTTTAAGGACACTCTTATGTTTGGACATAAAACCAATTACTAAGGTTAGAAACTTCATTCAAGTCCACTACCTGTGTACTTGAGAACTTAATTCCTGTATCTTGCAGCCCTATTTTTAGTTTCCTGTCATAAGTTAATCCATTGATTATTATTTAATTTTAGTCTGACCAGAATCTTGGTGGATGAGGACTCATTTTTCCTTGACTGTAAGCAAAATGCATACATAATATGACTAGTAGGAGCATATTTAGTAAGCAAAATCCTAGTATTGACCCTAGGTATACAGATGGTTCTTTGAGTAGAATAGTTAAATAATTGCTTACATATCCCTTCCTATAACTTTAGCAAAGTAATATATCTCTTCTTTGTACTGTCATAATTAACTCAAATAGTTTAGCTATCTAAGAGAATTAGGTGCAAGAATCACAGTATATACAAAATGATATACTAGGTATTGAGGGGGGAAAGAAGGCAAAATCTAAGGACTAGGCTAAGACAGTGGAATCATTACTTAACTAAATTCTTCCTAACAATTTGCCTAAAATATGCTTAACTTGTTGCGTAATCCGGGGTTTTTAAACAAGGCCTAAGACTTACGAACTACACTTATGCTTCAAATCATGAAAATTTTTCTTCTATATGAATGCTTAAGAACTTGCTTTGTCATTTGTAAAGATAACTAAAGTATTAGTAACAACCTCAGGTTTACCTTTTACCAAGGCAAGCTATAATACTTAGATAACGAGTAACAACTCATAAGTGTTTAGCAATGCTTTAGCAGACATCAGCTCATCTTCAAACTATTTACATGAAAACCAAGCACAACTGACTATAACTTATTTGTATCCTCGGAGCACATAAATTGGACCAAATCTAGCTATATTAATTGATGTGGAGAATAACGTTGAGACATTTTGATATGACAATTTCTGCACCCATTTTCTGTTCTTGATCAAGGCAAGAAAAACTAAAAATACATCTGAAACATAATTAAGGAAGGTTCCTGGAAAGGTACAAATATCTTCTTATACCCTGTTTTAACATGTGTGCATACTCTTTCTCTCTGTGTATGTGTGTTGAAATCAGTAAAGTTACCACATCAAAGTGTTCAGGGAATGCCACATGGCAAAATCTGAAGTACTCTAGTAGTCTAAGTAGACACTAGGACTATCTTGAAATGAATTAATTTTGTGGGGGGACTTCAGTGGAGTTGGTCATATTGTTTTATGGATAGCACAGTATTTATGATTTACCCTACTCTCTACTTTTTCTAGGAGAAAAATAGAAGGTTGTCGATGGATGAAATCACTTCTCAACACCAATTTTCTACAGAAACAGGAAAACGACAACATGAAGGTTCTATATAAATTTGCACATCACATTCACATACTAAGGATGTGTCCATCCCAGTTATTTTTCCAAAACGACTATAGCAGCATGTTCAATTTGACAAAAAATGCAAATTTTGGACAGTAAAACTTACTCTTATACTGTCAATTACTATTGTTCAGTTTCCTATACTTGTGTATCTCACTCTCATCTTTTAAACCAGAATAAAAACAACTTTGCCCCATCACAATATCATGCCCAGGATAAATACTATCTAATGATATGCAAAGAGAACAACTTAAGTTAAGAAACAATTAGTGGTGCTTTGTCTACATAATAGAAACCTACAAATCACGGATGATAATCACATAGAAGAGCCTGAAATCTGAAGCAGAGAGCAATTTGATTAAAATACCAATCAATGTTATTCAGAGAGAAGAGAATTATAAGTAACTAGTGCTTATAATTGTAGTGCTTCTTAATGTACTTAAAAATAAAAATACTAAGCAACTAGTGTTTTCTGGTCGTATAGTTTTTACTACCTTTAAGCAGAACTGAACATTAAACTAATTAATAAAAGCTTTGGGTTAAGCGGAATGGAAAGGAATCCTGATGCTGACCATATAAGAACTCAAATTAATTCTTCCTTTTGAGGACACCATTCGATTACATAGGTTCTTTCCCCAAATCTTGAAATTCTCTTCCTAAGACTTACGAACTACACTTATGCTTCAAATCATGAAAATTTTTCTTCTATATGAATGCTTAAGAACTTGCTTTGTCATTTGTCATCAGTATTCAAACAGAGCTTTCTATTATTGCTTCTTCATGTATAATAATTTGATTATATAAAGTAGATGTCAGTTTGCTTTCACAAGCAGAAATTTCAAGTACAACATCAAGATTTATCTTTGTTGAGGCATTTTAACTGTTATGGTTAAATTCCTTTAACCTTGTGAGATGATTGTGATACAAGAGTGATTAATGAAGATATACTTAGCTATCCTAACTAAGCATCTTTTCATGATCTGTCTTAGCTTTTCACTTCTATTTCTTATTCAAAAGAAGCTTTTCTGATGCAACAAACAGTGATATATATATATATATATATATAAGTCTCTCTAGCGTGCATGCACACACACACACATATATATACATAAAGTCAATATCTACATGAGCAAGTACAACATTTACCTCTACCTCTCAAGTAAATCATGCAATAAGCTCAGTATTTTAGTAGTGAGGAAATCAACTTCAATGCGCAAAGCACATTTATGCATACAATTAATTTACACATAGGCTAACCACTTCCGACAAAATGAAGCTTCCAATTGAAACCCATAACAAGCAACAGATTTTAACTTAGTTTGTTTCTCTAAAAGAACAACATGCCACCAGATTGACTGTAATGTAGATCCGTTCATCTGTACATAATAATTTACTTATGATCATTTGCCCTTTTTTTAAGAGTTATGGTAGGGACATATTCCAATACATGGTAATCAGGTATCCAATCCTAGTATACCAAACAATAATTGGAAATCGCATAAAGTTCATTATTTTGATACAAAATTTAGTGAGTCAGAACAACAAAGGTGTAAGCATTGTTGCATTTCCCCATGAAAGATAAGTTTCATTATTTTTAGGAATATTTTTCCCATCATTAAATTATTCATTTATACATCATAAATCTTACCACAAACTGGCAATTATTAAATACTAATGGCGTAAGTCACTCCACATTTAATCATTAGTTATCATAACATCAACTATATAATATCAATTCTTATAATACACACATATATAGACCATAACTAAATGAACTATACCACCGAACATCTTTTTAAGCATGAGTTGAATGCCAGTCCAAAGTTATTAAAATCCTGAACCAGAGATTCTTATGATCCTATAGCTTTCGGTAAATAATCTGGTCTTAGTATCTGTTCAAGATTCACTGGAGATATATTAATCTTAATAATAGAATCAACAAGATTCCACAGTCCTTTATGTTCATGAGACAATTGAATTTATATTCTTCCTGATTCAAGTCTACGGCCATAATATCAGTGTCCGCATCAACGTGCATGTGTATGAATAAACATAGAACTACTTTTGTTTCTTCCTTTCTACTCATGAATAAATATGACTAGTAGGAGCATATTTAGTAAGCAGAATCTTAGTATTGACCCTAGGTATACAGATGGTTCTTTGAGTAGAATAGTTAAATAATTGCTTAGAGTAAACAATAGAATATGGAAAAGAAAAGAAAAAATAGCATATTCTGCTTCCAAGTTTAAACAAACCTGAACAGTTGATCCTTTTTCAGCTATCGGACCCTTTCCCTTAACCAAATCATAGTATTTCAATCCATCAGTTGAATCAAATATCACAAATAGTTATATTTAAATTCAACCATGACCTCGAGTTATATAAAGGCAAGAGAAAATTTCAAAATTCACAATATTTATCTATTAAAATAAAATAAATGCAGTTACAAGAAGGGGATAGAGAAAGTAACTGGTAGTGAGGTCCTCTCTCTGGAGTGTGCCGACAGAGAGAGCCAAATAAAGGAGCTCAGACGCAACGATGAAATTAGAAGCGCCATCGACCTTCTCGATACAGAAATTGAAACCTGCACGCGCTCTACTTTGGGATTTGAAAGGAGTTGAACCAAACTAATAGACTGAGAGTGATTGAAGTCTGAGGCTGAGTGACTAAGGGAGAGTGACAGGATTGAGCTGGGCGAGACAAAGATCGAGAGAAAGGGAAAGGGATTTCTTAGATTGAGGGAGAGTGATACGGGCGGTGGAGGATAGTGCTGAAGAGAGAAAGGGATTTGAGAATGGGAGGGAGAGTCAGAGTCTCAGAGAACGAGAGGAGAAGTTTAGGGATTTCTGAAGTGAGGAGTCGAAGAAGAGATAGGTAACCTAAAAAATTCCAACGGTATTATTATGGCAATTACTGTTGGAATTTCCGTTGGAATAAACAAAAAAATTCTAACTGTATATACTGTTGGAATAATTAGTTGGAATTTTTTTAAACAGTATTTTTACACAATTTCAACGGTAGTTCTGACGGAATATTCCAACGGTAATGTAATTTCGTTGGAATTACCATTAGAATTTCAACAAAAAATTTTTTGTTGGAATTACTGTTGGAAATTCTAGAAAATTCCTACGGTATTTTGTTCCGTTGGAAAATTGCTTTTTTCTTGTAGTGTATGTTTTGCAGTTATGATAATTACTAATGTCATGGGAATAGGTGTTCAAAATATTTGGTAGAATAAAAGTATTGTAACACTTGCTCTAGTGAAATGGCACATTAAATCCCAAAAACAGCGAATGCACATGAAAAACAAAGAATTAATTTGTAGTCTCATTCCAATAGTCTAAAAAGTTGTAACGAGACTCCAAAAAATTTTGTCCTACAAGAATACAAATAGAGTAAGCAAGAAAAGGAAAACCCAGTTTGATTAGTGCACCAAGATGGTTAGAAGGAAAAAATAAAAAACATTAAGATCTATCCAAAAACTCTTCAATAATACACTAGAAGGGTTTTAGCTCAAAAAAATCGATGGCCAAAACTTTTCAGTAGTGTATTAAAATCACAATTTAACATGATGGGATTTAATTATGATAACTAAGTGTCCTACTTATTAAATGGATATAACTAGACTATAGATTGGCTAGTTATTAAGTGTATAGCATTGAATAAAATAATTGTAACAAAACGGATGGTTAATAAAATGGAGCACTTTTTCTTTGGTTACATGATAGCACAAAGGTTTGAACTCCTACAAACTACTCTAACAACTCATCACTAATTTAATTATATAATCGACTATGATTATTTGAACATTACAACAGCTTTTTTAGTCCTATGATCGATTATGTTACATATCCCCAACAACTTTTTCACATAAGTTCTCTCACCCAAGCTTTTGTTATGGATTAATTGCTTATTTTACCATTACCTCTCCTTTTACCAAATTGACCTTCTATATATTTATTACATCAAAAAATTACTTTATATAATTTTTGGTAATTTGATATTTAGATGTGATTTTCTTTTTCCAATCCAAACGAAAACTGATTATTATAAATCACTTATAAATTAATGCCTCCAAACATAAATAGATTCTCCCATAATTGATTTTTTAATAATCAATTCTAGTACATAATCTATTATTTCTAAGCTAATCCAAACACACACTAGTGGCTTAATAAAATTGAATACTATTGCAAAGGTTGATATCTGTGATATGTGGAAATTGAAGTTCCAATGGCAAAAATTGAGAAAAGAAAAAAAGAAAAAGCTAATTAATAAAATATGATATTAAACTTTATAATTAGAGAAAAGGTTGCTTAGGGTCTAACGGCACCTTCCCGAGTCTCAGCAATCAAGATATCTCATATCATGCCTTTAAATACTACTTTCTACTCCTTCCTCCTTTACTTAGCACATTGTGTTCCTTTGTAACCCAAAAATGATCAAACGTTCATGTGTGTGATATATGAAAGTTATCGGCTTGTTAGCCCTACATATCTTTGAACCTGTTTTGATGATAACAATAATGCCTTGTTATTTCTTATATGTCTTGTCTGTCTTGTTGCTATTAATCTGTGTTATGTTTATGAGTTGTTATCTAGAACAAATGTGAAGTGAAGTCATGGAGAACTTGTTCTTAAGAACCAATTCTTGCTTGTGTGATGAGCCTCAAATTTTGCTATTAAGGAGAAAGCTTCCCGAGGACTCTTCAACCAAATTCAGCCTTTACAATCCAACTAAAAGTTGTGCTAGTGAGTTTGGAAAGTTCTCTTTGAGCTGACTGATGGGTAGTTTCCTCTTCTTAAGGAAAACTTCACCTACTTTCTCTTACACAAGAACAAGTCTTCTTTCACAGAAGGACAAAAGGCCATGATGTATGATGGGCCTTGTGGCAGCTAGAGAAAAACTTTCTCCTAGCCTTTTGTGAAAACTTCACGTGCACAAGAAAGAAGATAAAAAAGTAAGAAGACTTTCAAGGCTTCGGTTTTATGCATAAAGTGCAAGAAGAAGAATACATCTTAGAGAGAGAAAGAAGCCATTGTTGAGAGCTGTGCTCTTCATCTTCTTCTCAGCCATTTCTTCATGCTTCAAGATCTTCATTGTAATACATACACTCTGTGAGAGAGTTTTTTCTTGGGGCTAAAACAAAACACTTGGGTTTTTGTACTTGAATTTCTATGGGAGAAATCCATGAGAGTGATCTCTAGTGAGTTAGAGAGAGAGAGTTCATGGTGAGCTTGAGAAACAAAAACCATAGTTGCTAAGCTTGGAGAAGCTTGGAAAAATAAACTTGAAGTATAGTGAAACCCCACTGACATGGGAGAAGTGGATGTAGACATGTTAAGTCGAACCACTATAAAATCTCTAGTTGATCTTCTTCTTCTTCATTTCTGATTCTCTGGATATTTCTCTGTTTTTTCCAACATGATTTGTTAAGTTATTTCGGTATATTCAAATTTGGTATTTGTTAAAGAACTAGTTTGTAAGAACCAGTTCTTCAACAAATCTATGATTTGAGTCATTTTTTAAGAACAAGTTTTTAACAATTCCTATTCACCCCCTCTAGGAATAGACTCTACAACTCTCAATTGGTATCAGAGCTTTGTGGTTGTACTATCTTGCTAGTCTAACTGACTAAGAGCTAAAGATCCTATTTAGTTTGTCTTGCAAGAACAATGAACAACCAAAATGAGTCTCACTCATCTCATAAACCTCCATTTTTCATTGGAGAGAACTATCCCTACTGGAAGCAACGAATTGAAATGTATCTTGAGGCTATTGACTATGATGTTTGGAAGATAGTCAGAAATGGTATCACTCATCCTACCAAAGTAGTGGAAGGAGCTATTGTTCCAAAAGAAGAACACGAGTTTACCACCGAAGACAATCTCAGATTTACTTTCAACTCTAAAGCAAGGTACAACATTGTGTGTGGGATATTTGCTACAAAATATAAGAATATTGCATCTTGTAATACTGCAAAAGAAATGTGAGATAGACTTGCTGCCATTCACGAAGGAACAAGCCATGTTAAAGAAGCAAAGATTGATATCTACTCTACCAAGTATGAAATGTTCCACATGACTCAAGATGAGTCTCTAGATTCCTCTTTGCTCTGTTCTTGAGCATCATTAATAGTCTAAAAGGACTTGGAAGGGTATACACTCAAAAGGAACAAGTTAAGAAGATTCTAAGAAGTCTCACTAATAAATGGGATTCCAAAGTTACTGTCTTGCTTCAATTTGCAGAATCAAATGAGATGATTGTAGATTCTCTAAAAGGTAATCTTGAATCACATCAGATGTTGATCATGGAAAAGAAGAGCATGACAGGAGAAAGAAAGAATAGCCTAGCTCTTGCTTCTCTTACTCCAGAGACTAGTACTTGAAGAGAACTATCCTCTAGTGATGAAGAAGTAGCTCTGGTGACAAGAAGAGTTCTCGAGATGATGAGAAAAAGAAAAGAAAAGAAGAGATTTTCACTGAAAGGTCACAAGGATTTCAACAAAGGAGAGAGCAGCAAGGAGCCTATCATTTGCTATGAATGCAAAAGGCTAGGATACATTAAACCTGAATGTCCAAACCTCGACAAGAAGAGGTTCTTTAGAAAGGAGAAAAAGAAAGCTATGGTGGCTACATGAAGTGATGAAGGCGCAACATCAGAAAGTGATGAATCAAAAGAGGAAAATGTTGCCAATCTGTGTCTAATGGCAATCAGAGAAGAGTCTGTAGAAAAACAAGAGGTAAATGATCTAGACCTTGAACTCTTGCCTACTTATGATGAACTGAGTCTAGCTTTTGATGATTTGTCTTTTGACTATGAGAAAAGGCTAGCAAAAATTAATGTCTTAAAGAAAATCATAAAAGATCAAGTCAATATGATAGAAGAACTTGAAAAGGATAATGTTGTTTTGATTGATAGACTTAAAACTCTTCAACATCAAAATGATATTCTTGAAAAAGAAAATCATTCCACTTGTTTTCTCAAAAATGAAAATGATAAACTGTCTGGAGACCTAGTTAAGTTTGTGAAGGGAAGAAATAATTTGAATTCCATCTTAGGAAAGCAAAGAGTAAGCAATGACAAATCTAGTTTAGGCTATGTTTAGTCTAGCACCTCAAAAGTTTTGAACAACTCCTTTGTCAAAGCTTCCTCCTCACATTCTTTTTCTAAAGGAACTTGCTTCTATTGTGGACGTATAGGACATTTTCCTAATGCATGCTCCTATAAGAAACTTTGTGCTGCGAGAAAAATGGTTTGGGTGCCTGAAGGCACATTTACTTCTAACATGAAAGGACCCAAAGAATTTTGGGTACCTAAGCCTCTGTGATCTTATTGCAGGTTTGCTATCAAGCCAAAAGTGATTGTTGGTATCTAGACAGTGGTTGCTCTAGACACATGACTGGAGATCCTTCAAAATTTGTCTCCATTAACAAAGTGGATTTAGGAGATGTCTCTTTGGTGACAATAGCAAAGGTAGAATTGTCTGATTATGTAAAATCAAAATCTCTCCTAATCTACTTATTGACAATGTCTACTTAGTTAAAGGTTTGGTGTATAATTTGCTGAGCATAAGTCAACTTTGTGATAAGGGTCATAAAATCACTTTTGAAATTCCACATTGCATTATTCACAAGAAAAATTCTGACAATATTTTGTTTGTTGGTCAAAGATGTTCCAATGTATATACTGTTTCTGGAGACTCTTCAAAATCAAAAGAGGAAACATGTTTTTCTTCTCAAAACAATAATTATTGGTTATGGCATAGAAGACTTGGACATGTAAATTTTAAACTTATTTCAAAGCTTTCTAAAAAGGAGCTGGTTTTTGGTTTGCCTAAACTAGTTTTCGAAAGGAACAAGGTTTGTGCTGCTTGTCAGCAAGGCAAACAAATCAAATCCTCTTTTAAGTCTAAGAAAGAATTGTAATCTTCTAGGCCACTTCAACTTCTCCATATGGATCTCTTTGGACCAGCATCTACATGTAGTTTAAATAGAAAAAAGTATTGCTTTGTCATTGTGGATGATTTTTTGATGCGTTCGCGTACTCAAAGGATCGAAACGGAGTATTTGGATACCAAACTGTGGGATGACCTTGGTTATCGCAATAGGGTGAACCCTTATCAAGGAAGAATTCTTAGTAAGTTCAAGTTCAAGTTCTTTGCCCAAGAACAACAGGGAAGCTCTCAATCCAGAGAAACTCAATAATTCAGAAACTGAATAATATTAATCTCAAAATTGTTTTGTAAAGGCATACACGAATTCCTTATATAGGCAATTTGGCTAGGAGGCTACAAGCTATGATGGATCCTCTAAGAATGTTAATAAAACCCTAATACCCATTTTGGCCCATAGAGATAATGCCCAAAATATTAAAAACAAATTTAAAACTAATTAAACGTTTTGGCCCATAAACATAAAGGCTCAAAGATAAAACTAATTAAAACTAATTAAATTCAACATAATTTTCGGCCTGCTCCAAACTTTGGCTCCAAGCTGGCCCATGTGCACCTTCTACAAGAGA
Organism: Cercis canadensis; assembly: GCA_003255065.1. Lineage (NCBI taxonomy): Eukaryota > Viridiplantae > Streptophyta > Magnoliopsida > Fabales > Fabaceae > Cercis > Cercis canadensis. Next base: position 50,222 of record QAOA01000648.1, on the reverse strand, counting down.
CAGATAAGTGATCCATCTCAACTCTGAACTTGGCCCAGCTGTTCTTTCCTTGGTCTGCACCTCTTGGACTAGGCTCAACAGCGCCTTTCTCACTCGCTTAGCTCTGCTTCTAGTCATCGGGCCTCTAACTCCAAGCAAGGGATCATGAACACTCTTAGGGTTAGGGCGTGTAGCAAGCTGATTCGCATCATTCCCTCCCTCCTCGGAAGCATTCGTCCTCGAATCTGAATCGTCACCTACATCAAACAAGATTAAGTTAGCAACATTAAAAGTAGCACTAACATCGCCATACTCACCAGGAAGATTAATTTTGTAGGCATTGTCATTAATCCGCTCAAGGACCTCAAACGGCCCATCTCCTCGAGGGTGCAACTAAGGTGTACCCAAACCCAATCACCTGGTTCAAATATAACCCTAGTTCGGCCCTTGTTAGCTTGCCTAGCATATTACTCATTCTTCTTCTCAATATTAGCCCGAACCTTAGAATGCAAGTCTCTAACAAAATCTGCCTTGTGCTTACCATCAAGATTAGCAAACTCATTAGTAGGCAAAGGTAAAATATCCAAAGGAGTTAAAGGATTAAATCCATAAACAATCTCAAAAGGGGAATAAGAAGTAGTAGAGTGTATAGTAAGCAAACTAAACATGTGGCAAAGATTGTTCCCAACGCTTTATAGTAGCAAGTGTTCTATTAACAACCTCAGTTTGCCCATCCGTCTGAGGATGTGCAGCTGTAGAAAATAGAAGCTTAGTCCCCAACCGACCCCATAGGGTTCGCCAAAAGTGACTTAGGAACTTCACATCTCTATCACTCACTATTGTTCTAGGTAAACCATGCAAGCGCACTATTTCTTTAAAGAACATGTCAACAATGTGTGTTGCATCATTAGTTTTAGCATAAGCAATAAAATGAGCCATCTTGCTAAACCTATCAACAACCACAAAGATACTATCTTTCCCACTCAGTGACCTTGGCAGCCCTAGCACAAAATCCATAGAAATATCAATCCAAGGCTGACTAGGTATAGGCAACGGTGTATAAAGTCCATGTGGCATAACTTTGGACTTGGCCTATTTACAAGTAATACACTTGTCACAAATAGAAAGCACATCATGTTTCATGTGAGGCCAATAAAAATGTTCATGTAAAATATCCAAAGTCTTTTTAACACCAAAGTGCCCCATTAGGCCACCATCATGCGTCTCTCTAACAAGCAAATCACGTATAGAACATGCAGGCACACATAATTTATCTTTCTTAAACAAGTACCCATCATGCCTATAATAATCACCACTAGCATACTTAGCACAAGCAATCCATAGTTGACCGAAATCAGAATCAGATTCATACAAGTCTTTGATAAGCTCAAAACCTAATAGCTTAGCATGCAAAGAAGTAATTAAAGTATACCTTCTAGACAAGGCATCAGCAACGACATTCTCCTTCCCAGCTTTATATTTAATAACATAGGGGAACGTCTCAATGAACTCTAACCATTTGGAATGTCTCTTATTTAACTTACCTTGGGATTTCAAATACTTCAAGCTCTCATGATCCGAATGAATGATGAATTCCTGAGGCCATAGATAGTGCTGCCACGTTTGGAGAGTCCTCACTAGAGCATAAAGCTCTTTGTCATAAGTGGGATAATTTAATGTTGCCCCATTAAGCTTCTCACTAAAATATGCAATAGGCTTGGAATCCTGCATCAAAACAGCCCCTATTCCAATACTTGAAGCATCACATTCAATCTCAAAAGCTCTGTCAAAGTTAGACAAACATAAAAGAGGAGCACTAGTTAAAGTTTCCTTTAAAGTGGTAAATGCCCTCTCTTGTTCTTCACCCTACTTAAAGCTTACATTTTTCTTAACTAGTTCATTTAGGGGTGCAGCTATGGTGCTGAAATTCTTTACAAACCGCCTATAAAAACTAGCTAAGCCATGGAAAGATCTTACCTCATTTGCATTTTTAGGTGTAGGCCAATCTCGGATTGCCTTAACCTTCTCCTCATCCATGCTAATAGCCTTAGAACTTACAACAAACCCAAGAAATATAACAAAATCGGAACAAAATGCACACTTCTTGAAATTAGCATACAATTTATGTTCTCTGAAGGCAATAAAGACATCATGCAAGTGTGACACATGATCATCTAGGGTTTTGCTATAAACTAGGATATCATCAAAATAAACCACCACAAATTTTCCAATAAAGGCACGCAAAACATGGTTCATTCGTCTCATGAAAGTGCTAGGTGCATTAGTTAAACCGAAAGGCATTACTAACCACTCATACAAACCATATTTTGTTTTAAAGGTAGTTTTCCACTCATCTCCTTCTTTCATGCAAATTTGGTAGTATCCATTCTTTAAATCTATCTTAGAAAAGACACTAGAACCATACAAATCATCAAGCATGTCATCTAATCTAGGGATAGGATGTCTATACTTAACCATGATTTGGTTGATGACTCGACAATCCACACACATGCACCATGTCCCATCTTTCTTTGGCACCAAGATAACTGGAACTAAACATGGGCTTAGACTTTCTTTCACGAATCCCTTTTGTACTAGCTCATCCACTTGCCTTTGAATTTCCTTTGTCTCGTCAGGATTAACTCAGTAGGCTGGTTTATTAGGGATAGTCAATCCATGAACAAAGTCAATTTGGTGCTCTATGCCCTTCAAGGGAGGCAAACCATGTGGTATCTTTTTAGGGAAAATATCAGCAAATTCCTGTATCAAAGAAACAAGCACACTAGGCAAAGAAAGGTTAAGAGAGTTAGTAAAATAAACATCCTTGTACATAAGTACAAGAAGGGTTGGCCTAGACAACAGAACACTCTTTACCTCACTCTTTTGTGCAAAAGCACTCATTTTTTGTCTTCTCTCACTCTTTTTGTCCTTATTTTTTTCTTTTTCTCTTTGAGCCTCTTTTTCTTTTGTTGCTTTTTCTTCTCTCTTTTTACATTCTTTTGTAATATTTGCTTGATTCGCATATGCAAGAGCAGGTTTTAAAGGTTTCAACAAAGTGGTCTTGTCATTCTTGTAGACAGTGTAAGTGTTGTTGTATCCGTCATACTTCACTCGCCTATCAAATTGCCATGGTCTTCCCAACAAAATATGACAAGCATGCATAGGCACCACATCACACAGTACTTCATCTTTAAAAGTGCTAAGGCAAATGTAATCCTAACCTGCTAGTTTACCTATAGGTCTCCTCTATCATTCAACCACCTTAGCCTATAAAGCGAGGGGTGTGGAATAGTAGGTAAATTCAACTTCTCTACTGCCAAGGTACTAGCAACATTAGTACAAGATCCACTGTCAATAATAACGCTACATACCTTGTCTCCTACCAAGCATTGATTTTGAAAGATATGATTGCGGTGCTCTTCGACGTCATCTTCCCTCGGTTGCATGTTGAGCACACGCCTGGACACCATCAAATACTGATATGGAAGGGAGTCATCAATTCCCTCTACGTCACTAGCATCTTCTAAGGGTGGCATGTCTTCACAACCAGGTGTAACAGTAGATTCCTCCTCACTATCATACTCACCAGTAGCAAGCATAACAACTTTCTTTCTATTGGGACATTCAAAAGATATATGTCCACGTCCTTGACACCTGTAGCATTTGATGTCACGTGACTTAGAAGAAGAGTTATAGTCTATTTTACCTTGGGAAATAGGAGTAGAACCCCTAGGCCTTGGTCTTGTGTCTTCTCTCGGCTTTGGAGCTGTGTGAGGATTATCCTTCCAATTCGGTTTCCAGGTTGAAGTTCTAGAAGGCACACTGAATTAGAAGCTGCTCTAGCCTTCAACTGTCGCTCTACATGCTCAGCATTATGCACCAAGTCCTCCATCTCTACATAGTGACTCATCTCCACCACTTCAGCAATCTTTCGCTTCAAGCCACTAATAAACCGTGCCATGGTTGCCTCACGGTTCTCATCAATACTAGCCCTCATCATGGCTATCTCTATCTCACTGTTGTACTCAGCCACACTCATAGAACCCTATTTCAAATCTTGTAGTTTCTTGAAACAATCTCTATAGTAATGTCTATGAACAAACCGTTTCCTCATCACGGCTCTCATATCAGCTCATGATCGAATAGGTCTCTCACCATCTCTACGCCTGTTAATCACTAGTCGATCCCACCAAATACTAGCATAATCAGTGAATTCAACTACTGCCAACTTCACTTTCTTTTCTTCAGAGTATTCATGGCACTCAAAAACATGTTCCACCTTCCTCTCCCAATCTAGGTAAAGTTCAGGATCACGTTTACCTTAAAAGGTAGGAATTCTCATTTTTATACTCCCCAAGTTATTATCACAACGAAGGGCTGCCCTCCTCTCTCTTCTAGTCTTGGTTTCAACCTCAGAATAGTCTTCTTCCTCTTCCTCAGAATACCAAAAGGGTCTAGTTGTTTTAGTTTTTATCTTAGGTGAAACTAGGTTTTCTAACCTCTCTAATTTGTCCTTAGTGCCCATTCTTAATGCTACAATTTGGTCATGAATTGCGTTCATATATGCATCCATATGACTTTTGGTGAATGGTTCTTCTTGTTCCATGTTGCACACACTCACCTCACGTGTTTCGCTTGTGTTTACACTCAATTGGCTTTTTACCGATAATGCGCTCACCACTCTTGCCTTTTTCCACTCAAATTCCCTTAGAAGCCCTTAAACAAGAACCCGCCAAGAACTTATCAAGAAGAAAAAAAAGATGACAAGGAAGCAAAACAAGAACTCCAAGAAGGAAAAAGAAATAAAATAAAAAAATGACCTAGACTTTTGAATAAAAATAATGAGCAAGGGTGTGGTTTGGACAAGAAAAGAACAAATGAATATAGAAAACAACAACAAATTGAAAGAAAATCAGCAGATTACAGAAAACAGCCTAAAACAGACGCTTTTGAAGGATTTTGAGCCCAAAAATTGTGTCAACCTAGTTGCCACATCGAAGGCCTCTGAACGAGCATCGAAACGCTAGGTCACGGGTTCTGTAACTCCAAACGAACTGAAAGTTATGGCCAGTTCAAGTAAGTGAGTCCAAATAGTCCGTTTTTGATTTTTTTTTTTCACAAGAACAGATCTTGCTAATCTTTTTTTTTTTTTTTTGATTCGTTTGTTTTGCAAAATATGTCTCTCTTTGTTTTGTTTTTCTTTCTTTAAACTTGACTAGGACTCTACTAACAACTAGGATTTGCTATTGCAACCCAAATAGTCGCCACCTCTAGGCAATTTTAACCTAGGATGTGGACTCTTCAACACAAACAAGGAAAATGACCAAACAATGATCCGAACAAAAATAATAGGGAGAACTTGATCAGAAACTTAAAGAACACAACGAAAAATGAAATTGATAGGAAAAATAAAAGACAAAATTGACTCAATAGAAAGGCATAGAAGACGATTGACTCAATAAATAGATAGATAAAATAGAAAATATAATAGGGGGTTTTAGGAATACCGATTGTAACTCCAAGGAGCCAAAGCTCTGATACCAAATGATGCGTTCGCATACCCGAAGGATCAAAACAAAATGTCTAGATACCAAACTGTGGGATGACCTTGGTTATCGCAATAGGGTGAACCCTTATCAAGGAAGGATCCTTAGTAAGTTCAAGTTCAAGTTCTTTGCCCAAGAATAACAGGGAAGCTCTCAATCCAGAGAAACTCAATAATTCAGAAACTAAATAATATTAATCTCAAAACTGTTTTGTAAAGGCATACACAAATTCCTTATATAGGCAATTCGGCTAGGAGGCTACAAGCTATGATGGATCCTCTAAGAATGTTAATAAAACCCTAATACCCATTTTGGCCCATAGAGATAAGGCCCAAAATATTAAAAACGAATTTAAAACTAATTAAACGTTTTGGCCCATAAACATAAAGGCCCAAAGATAAAACTAATTAAATTAAACATAATTTTTGGCCTGCTCCAAACTTGGGCTCCAAGCTGGCCCATGTGCACCTTCTACAAGAGACAGATAAGTGATCCATCTCAACTCTGAACTTGGCCCAGCTACTATTTCCTTGGTCTACACCTTTTGGACTAGACTCAATAGCGCCTCTCTCACTCGCTTAGCTTTGCTTCTAGCCATCTAGCCTCCAACTCCAATCAAGGGATCATGAACACTCATAGGGTTAAGGCGTGTAGCAAGCTGATTTGCATAATTTTTCTAGGTTTACTTGGGTTTTCTTTCTTGCTCATAAGATGACACTTTTAAAATTTTTGAAAGTTTTAGCAAAAGAGTTCAAAATGAAAAAGGTTTTGCAATCACCTTAATTAGAAGTGATCATGGTAGAGAATTCGAAAACAAGTTGTTTCAAAACTTTTGTGAAAAACAAGGAATCTACCATAATTTTTCATGTCCTAGAACCCCCCCAACAAAATGGTGTGGTTGAAAGGAAAAATAGAACTCTAGTTGAGATGGGTAGAATTATGTTATGTGAAAATGATTTCCCAAAATATTTTTGGGCTAAAGCTGTAAACACAGCATGCTATATTTTGAATAAATGCTTAATTAGGCCTATTTTAAAGAAAACTCCATATGAGCTTTGGAAAGGAAGAAAACCTAATGTGAGTTACTTTCATGCATTTGGCTGTAAATGTTTTGTGCTAAACAATGGAAAGGAACATTTGGGAAAATTTGATTCAAAATGTGATGAAGCTATTTTCTTGAGTTACTCTTTGTCAAGCAAAGCTTATAGAGTCTATAGCAAAAGAACTCTCACTGTAGAAGAATCAATCCATATAGTCTTTGATGAATCTAATTGTCCCTTGGTTTCAAAAACCCTTGAGGAAACTGAGATAGTCTAGGAAAGCATCAAAGGATCCTCCAAAGAAGAGAAAGATCAAGAAAATGGAGCAGCACAAATTCCTTGTGATTCGATTCACATTGAACTGGACTTTTCAGAACCAATTCAGGAAGAAGCCCCTCAGAAAAATGTGAGAGACTCACTGCTGAAAAGAAACTAAAATTTTAAAAGATCATCCAATTGAAAAAGTGATTGGTGACTTGGAAAGAGGGATTAGTACAAGAGCATCTCTTCGGGATAAGCATGTAAACTTGGCTCTCTTATCCTTGTTCGAGCCTACCAAAATTGGTGAAGCACTACAAGATGAAGCATGGATCATGGCAATGCAAATCAAGGAATCAAGTTTGGACTCTTGTACCTGAACCGAAAGGTCACTCAATCATTGGTACAAGGTGGGTTTTCATAAACAAGCTTGATGAAGATGGCAAAGTTGTGAGAAACAAAGCAAGATTGGTAGCTCAAGACTTTAATCAGCAGGAAGGTATAAACTTTGAAGAAACTTTTGCTCCTATAGCTAGATTAGAAGTCATTAGAATGTTTCTTGCATTTGAATCTTTCAAAGGCTTTAAAGTTTTTCAAATGGATGTGAAAAGTGCTTTTCTGAATGGCTATATTAGTGAAGAAATGTTTATTAAACAGCCCCTGATTTTGAAAACCTAGACTTTCCTAATCATGTGTATATACTCTCCAAAGCTCTCTATGGTCTTAAGCAAGCTCCTAGAACTTGGTATGATAGACTTAGTGAGTTTCTCATGAAAAATGATTTTGGAAGAAGAAAAGTTGATACCCCTTTGTTCACTAAGAAATTATCTCATAATATTATCATAGTTCAAATTTATGTTGATAACATTATCTTTGGATCAACTAACAATGAGCTATGCAAGGATTTTGAGATACTAATGAAAAGTGAGTTTGAAATGAGCATGATGGGAGAACTTAACTTCTTCCTTGGACTTCAAGTGAAGCAAATCAGAGATGGAATTTTCATTAATCATTCCAAGTACATAAAAGAGCTACTCAAACATTTTGGCATGGACAATGCAAAAGGTATTCCAACTCCCATGAGTCCTGCTACAAAATTGGCTCTGGATGAAAAGGGTAAATCTATTTGTGAGAAAAGGTATAGAGGTATGATTAGATCCTTGTTGGATTTGACTGCTAGTAGGCCATATATTATCTACTTTGTTTGTGCATGTGCTAGATTTCAAGTTAATCCAAAAGAATCTCATTTGATTGCTGTCAAAAGAATCTTTCGATATCTAATCAATTCTGTGAATGTTGGTTTATGGTTCAGTAGAACTAGTTCCTTCGAACTAGTTTCATATACCGATTTTTATTATGCTAGTTGTTCCATTGATCGAAAGAGCACAAGTGAAGGTTGTCAATTTATTGGAGAAGCCTTGGTTTCTTGGCAATCAAAGAAACAAAATTTAGTTGTTCAATCAACAGCTGAAGCTAGGTACATGGCTGCTGGTTTATGTTGTTCACAAGTGTTATGGATGAAACAATAGCTTGTTGATTATGGTATAATTCTTAACAAAATTCCTTTACTATGTGATAATACAAATGCCATAAACATTGCAAGGAATCTAGTGTAGCATTCTAGAACTAAGCACATAGACATAAAGCATCATTTTCTTAGAGATCATGTTCTTAAAGGTGACATTGAACTGTCTTCTATCAATATTGAGGATTAGCTTGCTGATATTCTTACAAAACCTTTAGCTGAAGAAAGGTTATGTTTTCTAAGGCATGAATTAGGCATGATCAATATGCATTGATGAGTGTTCTTGTATATGTGTGCATGATGCTTGCTCATATGCATCTCATTTTTGCTAAAGAATTTTGATTGACTATTGAATGTCTCTGTTTAATGCTTATTTCTTCTTAAATTGGTCAATAAGGAATCTGAATATTTTATAATGTCCTGATGTGTGCCCAAATATTATTTCTTGATCTTGCTTGAATCTCTTATTTGAAGAAATTTTAGCATTTTTCTGGGCCATTCTATTTTGTGAATTGATCTATTAAAAAGGCATTTCTTGCTTATTTTCGGACTAAACTCTTTGCTAGGCTGATATTAGTTTTTTCTAAAATTGGGCCTCTATTCCTTCGGTCTGCGTTTTCTGGCCTCTGGGCAAAACACGCGTTTCACTTGTGTTCTCTGAGCTGTTATTCATTTTGGCTAGAACGCACCGTTTTGCTCTATTCATTCCCGGGCTTCATCTTTCCTTTCTTCTTCGAAATTGAACCTAACTATTCAACTCCCCATTTCCCCTGTTTCTTCTCCATTAACTAGTTCTTCCTTGCACGTTCTCCTTCATTCTCAGTGAGTGCCTCACTGCTTCCATTAACTGCTAATCCTTTTAGCAAAAGTGTCAACTGTTAAAGACATGAACCAAAGAAGAACTAGCCAAAGATTAAAATTTCAATTCAAGGGAAAAGCTTAAGCGAATACCTCTCGTGAGAAACCCATCCAAATTGATAATTCATCATCCTCATAGGAGAAGGCAGACATTGATTCCATCATTCAAAAGGCAACAAAGTTTGCTTCTAGTTTTGCTAAAGGAAAAGGTAAAATGGCCTCTCCTCCTTCTTCCCCCATTTTAGGACCCTTGTTCGCATATCCCAATCCTTTAGCTCCATTATCCTCTCCTTCAGTCACACCCTCTCACTCTCCAATCCAATCTTCCTCCCATGCTTCCCAATCATCTAAATCACCATCTCCACTTCCATCACCCACTGAAATTCCCAATCCATTAGAATCTTCACCCATTCCAATGCCATCCAATGACCCTAAACCAGTACCTACCTCCAATCCGTCAACACCTCCTCCAAGACCTAGAAGAATCAAAATGCTTGTAAGAAAAATAGCATTTACCCCCAGGTCTAAAGATAAAACCTCTTAGGCACAAGGTTCTATCTCTAAGCAAGCAGCAGCCTTTACTCAAGCTAAAGCTTCCAAGAAGAAGGAAGCTTCAAAATCATTTGCTAAAGGTGCTTCCTTTAAGAGTCCTGCTGCTGAAAGGGCTTCTAAAAGTACTACTGAGAGTACTACTTCAGAAAGTGATATCAATGTCTTCGAGAGTACAGTTGTTGAGGAAAATTTCCTCAATCTCTATGATAAAAGATCACTCGCTCCTGGATGCATTGTTAACTGGGATTCTATATCACCTTCAACTATAGCCATTGAAGAAGCTTTTGTCTCTATGGGATGGTCGAGCATTCTCAAGATCAACGAACCCTTAATTCCCAAGGTAACTCATTTGTTCTATGCTCATCTGCAGCCTCTGAAAGGCTCAGATTCTAGAATTATTTACTTGAAATCCTATATTGCTGGAATTGAATGGTGATTTCTGAGAGACTGTTAGCAAGCATTCTAAGATTACCTATTAAAGGGGAGTGTAGAGTTGTACAAAAAGTTTGGCCATCTGACCTCATACCATTTGATGATGCAATGGCATTCATCTGTGATTTTCCAGATTAAAGAAGGCAGGGCAGACCTCCCTCTATCCATTGTTTTAATTCTTTCACTAGAAATCTAGCCAAGATAGTTACATCTTACCTCTTGCCTTGGATAGGGAGTCACAGTGACCTTTCTACACCTTACCTCTACCTGCTGTATCATCTGAAAAATTAGTTGCTCTTGAACTTACCAAGATTGATCCTAAGCACAACGGCTACTACTGTCAAAGGATCAAGGACCAAAATCAGCTTACCTTATGGAATGATCATTGTCAAACTCTACAAATACTTTAAGGTTAATCTTTACAAATTTGACTCTGAACCATTCCCTAATAAGCTTATCATAAAGAAATCTTTTCCTTCAACCAATGCTTGCTCAGAACCATCTCTACATTCTTCGACTGGAAAGGGTAAAAAGCATGCAACCTTCTCTAAGTCTCCTTCAGCCAAGTCAAAAAGACATGCTGCCAATACACCATCCAGCTCTCAACCTTCCAAGAAAGCCAAAAAATTAATTCCTCGAGTTCAACCTTCAGAAAAGGTAGATCATGAAGAATGGATCACTTCAATTAATCCAGAGGAGTTAGCCAATCAAATTGGTAGGCGGTTAAACTTCTTCCAGACTTTGGTTTTTGACTCCAATGCTAGGATGGCAGCTATTTAAAAGGATTTGGCAATCATCAAAGAAAAATTGACAGCTTTGCTTGCATCTCAGCAACCTCCTTCTTCTTCTTAGCTTATCTGAACTGAATTTGGATTTCTTTTGTCACATTTTCAGATGTAAATGTAGCATAGGTGGACACTTTTTTAGCCTATTGCTTTTACTGTTTCACTTGCATCATACATCTCAAACATTGCTTGACTGATTGTGACATGATTTGAACTATTTTGAATTTTGGTTATTCTAGTGCTCTGATCCCTTTACTGCTCTGATATGATTATTCTGATCATGTGATCTAGTTTGCTCTGATCTGGTTGATATTATGGTTCCCTATATTTTTGATAATGCCAAAGGGGGAGAAATTGTATGAACTAGTCTGTTTGAATTGTTTTGGTATAATTTCTTGATATTGAACAAGTCTGTTGCGAAAACTCCCTTCTGCTATCTGACTTTAGAGAATTGGTTCTTCAGTTCTAGTTGGCACATTTTAAAGGGGAGCTTTTCTCAAACACATTATTTTCATCATAAAAAAGGGGGAGATTGTTAGCCCCACATATCTCTGAACCTGTTTTGATGATAACAATAATGCCTTGTTATTTCTTATATGTGTTGTTTGTCTTGTTGCTATTAATTTGTGTTATGTTTATAAGTTGTTATCTAGAACATATGTGAAGTGAATTCATGGAGAACTTGTTCTTAAGAACCAATTCTTGCTTGTGTGATGAGCCTCGAATTTTGCTGTTAAGGAGAAAGCTTCTCGAGGACTCTTCAGCCAAATTCAGCCTTTACAATCCAACTAAAAGTTGTGCTAGTGAGTTTGGAAAGTTCTCTTTGAGCTGACTGATGGGTAGTTTCCTCTTCTCAAGGAAAACTTCACCTACTTTCTCTTACACAAGAACAAGTCTTCTTTCACAAAAGGACAAAAGGCCATGATATATGATGGGCCTTGTGGTAGCTAGAGAAAAACTTTCTCCTAGCCTTTTGTGAAGACTTCACGTGCACAAGAAAGAAGATAAAAAAGTAAGAAGACTTTCAAGGCTTCGGTTTTATGCATGCAGTGCAAGAAGAAGAATACATCTTAGAGAGAGAAAGAAGCCATTGTTGAGAGCTGTGCTCTTCATCTTCTTCTCGGCCATTTCTTCATGCTTCAAGATCTTCATTGTAATACATACACTCTGTGAGAAAGTTTCTTCTTCGGGCTAAAACAAAACACTTGGGTTTTTTACTTGGATTTCTATGGGAGAAATCCATGAGAGTGATCTCTAGTGAGTTAGAGAGAGAGTGTTCATGGTGAGCTTGAGAAAGAAAAACCATGGTTGCTAAGCTTGGAGAAGCTTGGAAAAATAAACTTGAAGTATAATGGAACCTCATTGACATGGGAGAAGTGGATGTAGGCATGTTAAGCCGAACCACTATAAAATCTCTGGTTGATCTTCTTCTTCTTCATCTCTGATTGTCTGGATATTTCTCTGTTTTTATTCAACATGATTTTTTAAGTTATTTCGGTATATTCAAATCTGGTCTTTGTTAAAGAACTAGTTTGTAAGAACCAATTCTTCAACAAATCTATGATTTGAGTCATTTTTAAGAACAAATTTTTAACAATTCCTATTAACCCCCACCCCCCTCTAGGAATAGTCTCTGCAACTCTCATGGCTAACACTCTAACCCAACACTAAATTACTATCCACTTAGAAGGAGTTATATATAAGCACTATTGGAAGGCCTGTATCTCTTTTTTTTTTTTTTTTTTCTATATTTGTAGAAGTTCCAAGAAACTAAAAATTTCCTATAACTAACACGCCCTTAATGTTTGACACATACAATATACAATGGTTGGCTAAATTGACATAGATTTACATTATATTCGGTACCTTGGAATTACTTACCAAATATGTCATTTGAAAACATTTTAAACATTTCTTTTTGTAGACAATGATTTTTTAGTTGTATAAATATGAACTATAAATGTCATACCTCATCAAGTCGTCCAATTTTTTAGGCCAGTTTGTCTTTATGTTTGGTACGAGTGTATATATTAATATCACTATGAAGTTTAGCCTTTGCTTTCAATGTGTCCCACTTTGCTCAATCAACACTGATAGCTGCAAGGTTAAGTTATCATTGTATTATATTGTATAGCCTCCTTATTCTTCAATCTACATAGGTCAAATTCTTTCTATAATTAACAAAACTTCTCACAAATGAAAAAAATAAAAAAGTACTAACATGGTATCCCATGAAATTTGAACATGTGCAGTACATCCCTTTTCAGCTAACTATGCTCATCGAACTCTTCTAGTGCACATACATACATTGTTTCTACATATATAAGTTATAACGTCAAAGAATATATAGAACCCAAGAAATGTTATAACTTATTGTGATTACAATAAGGGTAAATGCCACAAGAAATTTAATTATAATCTTTCTAATCTCCCTTGGGACTTATTGTGGCATAAATCCACTGTAGTGTGGCAGGTTAGGCAAACTGGCTCCAAAAACTAGGTCAATCTGGTGCTTGATGTCTCTCATAGGAGGCAGCCCTGGAGGCAATTCTACAGGTACCGCACCACTGAACTCCTCCAATAACGCCCTGACAACCTCTGGATACTCAACAATTTTCTACCCTTCATCTAACACTAACACTTGCCTCATGATAAGAGCATGTATCTCCCTGGTCTCCGTCACCTCCTTGTCAAATTCAGCCACAGATTGTGTCAATGTAAGGAAAGTTCTCCCCTCCACTTTAGAAGCTTTGGTTTTAGAGTTCCCCTTCATTGGCAACAAGGTAAACTTTTTGCCATCTTTCTGCAGCTTATAGGTATTCTCTCTTCCATCATGCTGAGCTACAACATCAAACTACCAAGGTCTACCAAACAACAAGTCACAGGCATCCATATCTACCACAACAAAAAAAATTTCATCCTTATACTTACCGATAGAGAAGGGTACCTTGCATCGTTGAGTTATCTGAATTTTATCACCAGCCTTAATCCAACTGATTGAGTAGGGATTAGGATGCTTCTCCACCTTCAACCCCATACTCTCCACAGCATCTTTACCAATGATATTTTCATAGCTACCACTGTCAACAATAACATCAAAAACCCGGCTACAAATGGTACACCTGGTTTTGAATAATTGACGCTGCTGGGTATCATCCTCTTGCTTCAGTGTGAACATCATTCTCCTGATAACATAATTTTGACTCTCATCATTGTCATTGTCTTCATCAGAATCACATTCTCCTACCTCTCCATCTAGACCACACACCTCTTCCTCTCGTTCCACAACATGGATTGCTTTTCTAAAGGGGCAGTCACTAGACCTATGGCCTGGTTGGTTGCACTTAAAACACTTCCCTAGGTACGGTCTGGTATGCGGGTTGGCTGTTTTTGGTGCTTCTGTTACTTTTTGTTTTCCCGTACCCCTGTCCTCCTTATTTCTATTTTCTTGAATCGCCTTGCCTTTATCATTAGCAGTAGTCTTATAGGTATCCCCACTATAATTTCTGTGGGGATATTCTGTTCTACTCCTTTCCTGCATCAACTACTCAGCCCTCAAGGTAAGATTACGAGCCTCATATATGATTCTTACAACCTGCACCCCTATTCTGTCTCTAAGGAATGGTTTTAGATACTTCAAAAACCTAGTTATCTGCTGCCCTTCGGTCTCCCTTAAATCATTCCAAGTTGCCAACCTTGTGAATTCCGCATAATAGTCATGGATAGACCTCTAGCCCTGTTAACACCTTTCGTACTGCTGGAACAGGAATTGTTCGTAATCATAAGGAAGGAATTTACTTAGCAACAGTCGTCTCATTCTTCCCCATGTTTGAACATATGCCTTTCCCTCACGGATCCTCCTACTCTGCAACCTTTCCCACCAAGCAGACACACCACCCTTCAATCTACATGCAACCAGCCAAACTCTCTTCTCTTCAGGTATCTCCATGTACTCAAAGAAGTGGTCAATATTTGCAATCCAATCCAGGAAACCCTCAATGTTTAGGTTACCTTGGAAGTAAGGAATATCTCCCTTCAATCTAAAATCAAACTCTCTATCTCCATGGTTATTCCTCCTGAAACCCTCATTCCTCCAAGGTGGTTCTTCGAAGTACTCAACTTCATCGTCTTCTGAATCATCCTCTGTATTAGCCTGTCTCCCTCTTCTATGATCTCTAGGAAGAGGAAAATTAACAGGCTGCC
Organism: Cercis canadensis; assembly: GCA_003255065.1. Taxonomy (NCBI): domain Eukaryota; kingdom Viridiplantae; phylum Streptophyta; class Magnoliopsida; order Fabales; family Fabaceae; genus Cercis; species Cercis canadensis. Next base: position 35,044 of record QAOA01000648.1, on the reverse strand, counting down.
TATGGCTAGCACCGCCACTAGGCACTCTCCTGCCATCATTCCGAATCTTGTTGGGGTCATCAAGCCATGCTTCCAATCGACCAAGCACCTCATCCAGGCAATTAAAATGTTCATCATGACGTTAAAGCCAAATTTTGATCTGATCAATTCGATGTGCTAGCACGTTGACCTCCACCCCATGGTCTGGGGTCTCAGCACCTCGGACGCCATCGAGAGCATTGCCACCAACTCTGCCTGGACCACCTAACATCAAGCTATCAAGCAAACCACTCTGATACCAAACTGACATAGCGAGAAAGCAAAGAAAGGAACCTCAAACACAAACTGTATAATTCTGAAATAAATTAAATAATATTCTGAATACGGCTACAATGAAACATAAAGCTTAAGTACTAAAAGGAAACCTTAAAACATTACAAAAGAAATCAGCAAACTAGAAAACAGCTCAAAACAGAAATTTTTGAGGGATTTTGGGCCCGAAAATAGCCTTAACCATGTAAACCTTGGTTGCCACAACATGAGCCTCTGAACGAGCTCCGAAACGGTAGGTCATTGTCCCCATAACTCCACCTGAGCTAAAAGTTATGCTCTTATTACTGAAACAGGGCAATTAGGATCTCTTTTCTTCTGGGCCTTATTATGCTCTATCTGATCCATGAAATCTCTTGAGACCCGGTCCACGTCACAATCCTTCATATTGTCACATAAAAAAAATAAAAATAAAAACAAGTGATGAGCGGCTAGCAATCCCATTGTATATCATATTAAAAAATAAATAAACAACCCCATTGTACAATAAATGTTTTGTATGTGCAAGGTTCATAGCAGAAGAAATTACTTGTAACAATTGATCAAGAAACTCCTCTCGCTTTGCATTTGTTACTTCTTCATCAAAATATAAGGCTTTTGCATTATACCTAGAATCAAAGAAATATAAAATGAGCTTAATTAACATGGGTAAAATCTCATTCAAGCGAAGAAACAAAAGTTTGAAAATTCATATATTCAATTTAACAAAAATTAAAGATTAGGGACTAAAAAGAACAGATAACACATAAAACGAAAATACTAACTTTGAAACACAGGTGTTGAGAATTGAATTCACTATTTTCTGAAAAATCAGGAACGAAACCAAATTGTGCATCCTTGCACAAGTTACACCAAACCTGGGTAGTCAACGTAAAACCATTTAGAGGATAGATACGAATAATAAAAATTCAAGAGGTGCTGCAATATGAAAACAGTTAGTTTCTATATCTCATTCATTTGAAAAGAATCATACAGTTCATTTTTAATCTTTTCACAGCGTACAGTTGCCACCATAACCTGTAAGAAATGAAACATTTATCTGTCGAACCAATAATAGAAAAGAAAATATAACTAATAACTAATCACTAATAAATATTCAAAATTCAATGTTGAAGATTTCTGGATTTAACTTAGTCATTGGATGGATGAAATTGGTTTCTGCTTGACATGCGAATAAAAGCTATGCGAATGATGAGAGGAGAAAAGTTAACAGCACTAAATAGTTAAAATAAAATTAAATATGGTGTTCTTACCATTAGATAAATAGAGCTATATGTTTTAACTGGAGATATAGAGGAATGAGAAATCATGAGATCTCAAATTATGGTTGTCTTAGCATCAAAAGTTTTCATTTTTATTTTTCCTTTTGGCTACAAAGACGATTTATACAGTTATCTATTTCTGATATAAACTATGAATGTTGGTGGCACCATTATTTCTAATGATTAAGCATTGGCCTACATTATAATTTAGTACTACGTTCTTTACATTATCCTTATCTAGTGTTTCATAGCCTGGCGTGGTTATTTAGTCATGTATATCGTTATGCATATCACTTCTAAAATGTGTGATTATTGAGTGGTTTGGGTCCACTAGAGCCTAAACAATAAGAGGGTAGCCTATGCCCTCTTAAAATTCCACCCCACCCGCTCCCAAAACCCTTTTTATATAATGTTACAGATTCTCTCTATTCTCCCTAAATCGCATTGTGAACGGACTGCTACTGAGTCAGCTTTGGCCATGCAGAGAAATGTTTGTGACATATTAGTGAATATAACACTACTTTTTATCAGTTAAGTTGATTTAGTTGAGTTTAAATAGTGAGATAATTCAAAGTATCTAAGTTACATTACTCTTTCACAAATAGAAGACTCGATGATCTGGTCTGGATGTGTAACTCGGTTCTAACATATATAGATGAACTTTAAATAACTCTAAATAAGTTTCCCAAAGAAAAATCACCTTATGGGAAGGAATGTCTAGGTCCTTATTTTCCATGATGTCTTTCCATATATTCTGTGCCATCATTGAGAATACTGAAGCTGCTGGCTTTTTTTGATCCCCTGCATCTGCAAGACCACCTGGTGCAGTGGAATGAACAAATCGTTGTTTTAAGTTTTTAACCTGCAAAAGAAACAAAAAAATAATCGTAACTATAATAATAACAGCAACAACAAATGAATAAATAATTCTTTTGGTACTTCCTACGGGTCGAGTATAATAGGTATTTAATGGGAAGCAAAAAGTTTGAAATTGCAATGCATGTTGCAGTAAGCTTTATATTCAATGCATCAGTGGTGCAGCTTAATATTTTACAAGTTACTTATTTTATACCATTTTGTGATGAATACTTCACATAAATTATCTTAATGATAGTCTACTTAACATGAGTTAATGTTTTAAATTAAAAACTCATACAGAAACTATCAAAGAGACTAAATTAAAATTCTTAATTATAATCAAACATGACCATCCATGTAATGTCTCTTCTGATTTTAGGCCAAAAATGTATTTTGAATTAAAAAATTGCTTACATTAAAATATTAAACCAGTTGAAGATTACTGATGGTACAATTTGATTCATTACACATAAAATTTAAGTCACTTGTTATATATTTTACTTTCCACCATTGGTATATTGAACAATAAACTTTCCTTCACGTGCATTGGATGCATATCTAATTATCTATATAGTAATACCTTTAATTTAAAATCTTCTTCCTTTTCTTCATAATTTGGAAGAAATACAACTTCAAATTATCTATATTATCAAGGGCACAACAAGAGAAAATGCTCAATAGTCCTAAAAGTTTTTTTAGCATAATACTCTAGAATAATTAAAAAAGATAATTGAGTGCCTCAAATCACTTTAAGAAAATTACGGAGCTGGAGATTCCTGCTTCCTGATGGCGTGAGAATGGAGGCCCATATCTGCAGAAAAACACAGAAGAAAGGAAAGTTTGAGAAGACAACCATTTGACAAATCTTTGTATTATAAAATATGACAAAGGGATAGGTCACTGGTTACCTTTTCAATATCCTCTTTCAGTATAGCTTCTAAAACAGTTTTTGGTGACTGTGTCAGGAAAATGGAGTTCAATACACATTAATAAAAGACTGATGGCGATAAGAAAGATAAATACAAGTTGCAATGCTATGTCATACATTAGAATAAAACACGCACCTTGGTTTTGTCACGTACAACAAACATCAAGGTCGTTTTACGTGGTTTATTACAGAATTGGATCATGGCCCAAAACATATTAAAACAAACACAGTAACCAATATGTTGTTACAGGTTACTTTTGGCAGCAAAAGTTAGATATTCCTGCCAAAATGCATATATACCTGCTGAAATACAACTCTCAAAAGAGGCTTATTAGCAGCGTGCTCACGGCCAATGTCTTGACACCACCTATGTGAAAGAAAAAACACAAATGTAATGAGACTGATAAGCACAATTTTCTTGTGCAGAAATTGAATAAATGTTTAGCAATACCTTATAAGTCATACTAAAGATTATAGAAGCAATTTTTTTTTTTAAAAAAAAAAAAAAAAAACTTACATATTTATTAAAACAACATCTGCTATAGTCAGAGCAAAAAGAGCACTCTGTTTTTCAAATGCAGTTTCATCCTGAACAGAAAATAAAACCACGTATGAGGAAATAAGTATATGATATATAGGAAATATTGGACATATTCTTTCTGATTTATTACTCAATTCGAATTTTCCAGTGATAATCACTTGAGAAGAAGTATCATAATGACAATCTAATTGTATGAGCTAAATTTTTTAATGATTAAATTATATAAAAATGATAAAAAATGTGTACTATAAATTTTATTTGTAATCAATAATGACCATTTATTCTATATCCTTTATGATTTTACAAGATAAATGGATTTTGCAATGTAAAAATAGCTAAGATTGAAATGTGTAGCAAGTTCATTAACATTACCTTTTTAGTTTTAATTCTGGAAAACAAAATTATAAAATTTTCACAACTCGTGTAAATATTTTATTTCTCACAACTAATTTTTGAGCATTCACTTAACAGCTTAAGTATTTATGATGAATTAGTTATTTGGCATAGTATCAAAGCCTCTATAACCAACCCATGAGAAGATTGATAGTTTCAACACAAGGTATGAGTAGGAATGTGTTTTGTTCATGCTTTAAGCCCTAAAGGACTTCTACATTCTAGGACGTGTTAGATATAAAAACTATTCATAAGCGTTTACTAACAACTTAAGCTTTTGAGATGAAATGGTTATTCACAACTTAGGCCCCAAAGGTGATGTTGTTGCTCTCTCTGTGATGTAGTACAAAAGGATTTGGAGTTCATGGTACAAATGGAGCATCAAAAGTTGACCAAGAAAGTCAACCATGTCCGTTTTTTTACGAAAGACCCCACTTTTTCATATGGAAACGGCCTTCTGAGCAAAACGCAAGGTGCCTTGTGTGTCGCGTGATTTTAGCCAAATTCCATCGTTTAGGGGGGCAAAACATCATTTTATCATTTCTGGGGGAACTTTTGTAATTTGCGTTATGTTTGGGCCTTTTCGTAATTTTGCTACTTTGTTTTAGGGTTTCCTTTATAAGTGTTTGTAAAACCTTTTGAAGGACAGTTTTTGATTAAATAACAATTGAGATTTCTCTCAATTCTTGAATTCGGCCTTTCGGTATTTTTAGGAATCAACGAATTGTTGAATATTGTTCTAGTTCATCACATACGCTGCATCACTCTGTGTGCTCTCCATGGACAAGTCAGTGGATGGACTATAATGGACCACCCTTTTGGCTATTTGTTAGCTGCTTGATGCTTTTGGAACTTTAATTATCTAACCAACCTTTCGAAGGGCAATTGAATCATTGTCATTTTTCAACAAAAAACATTTAAAAAAAAAAAGGCATTTACAAAGAATATTCTTAATATATGTTAGTTAACTAGGTTTATATAAAGATTTTCAAAATAGAGGGGAAGTAGGACTAAAATTAGCAAACTTCAGTCGACGTTGGTGTAATTTACTCTAACACTAATACAAATAGAATATGGGACAATATGATAAAATTGATATTTTAGGGTGAAAATTGAAATAATAGATTAGGGTTAGTAATTGATAATATATCAGTAGCTCATGTAAATGGGGAAAGCATATTTGTGAACAGTTGAAGAGGCCTCCACTGTCTTATCTCATGTACTAGAGTTTGATTTGTATTTCATTTTTATATTAGCCCCACAAGTCTCTGAACCTGTTTTGATGATAACAATAATGCCTTGTTATTTCTTATATGTGTTGTTTGTCTTGTTGCTATTAATCTGTGTTGTGTTTATAAGTTGTTATCCAGAACAAATTTGAAGTAAAGTCTTGGAGAACTTGTTCTTAAGAACCAATTCTTGCTTGTGTGATGAGCTTCAAATTTTGCTGTTGTGGAGAAAGCTTGTTGATGACTCTTCAGCTAAATTCAGTCTTTTACAATCCAACTAAAAGTTGTGCTAGTGAGTTTGGAAAGTTCTCTTTGAGTTGACTAATGTGTAGTTTCCTCTTCTCAAGGAACACTTCACCTACTTTCTCTTACACAAGAACAAGTCTCTTTTCACCAAAGGACAAAAGGTCATGATGCATGATGGGGCCTTGTGTCAGCTAGAGGAAAACTTTATCCTAGCCTTTTGTGAAGACCTCACGTGCACAAGAAAGAAGATAAAAGCAAGAAGACTTTCAAGGCTTCAGTTTTATGCATGAAGTGTAGAAAGAAGAAAACATTTTAGAGAGAGAAAAGGAAGCCATTATTAAAAACTGAGCTCTTCATCTTCTTCTTCCTTTTGTCGGTCATTTCTTCATGTTTTTCATTGTACCATATCTACTCTGTAAGAGAGTTTCCTCTTTGGGGCTAAAACAAAACACTTGGGTTTGTGTACTTGGATTTCTATGGGAGAAATCCATGAGAGTGATCTCTAGTGAGTTAGAGAGAGAGAGTTCATGGTGAGCTCGAAAAACAGAAACCATGATTGTTAAGCTTGGAGAAGCTTGGAAAAATAAACTTGTTGTAAAGCTTGGAAAAGTTTGGAAAAATAAACTTGAAGTATAATGGAACCCCATTGATATGGGAGAAGTGGATGTAGGCATGTTAAGCCGAACCGCTATAAAATCTTTGGCTGATCTTCCTTCTCTTCATCTATGATATTATGGATTTAGTTTGGGTTTTTGATTTGTATTGTTCAGTAAATTATTTCGTGCATTCAAATTTGGTATTTGTGAAAGAACTAGTTTGTAAGAACCAATTCTTAAACAAATCTGTGATTTGAATCTGTCTTTACATATGATTTTTAACAATTCCTATTCACCCCCTCTCTCTCTAGGAATAGAATCTGCAACTCTCATATGAGAAAGCTAAAATCAATCATGGCAATATAAGCACACAACACACAATTGGTTAAGGGATCTTTGAAAATAGTTAAGGTCCTGAGTCTCATTCTCCCATATCCCAGCTAGAAATCTAGCTCTATTTATCTAATAGTAAAAAAGAAATAGTCATATAATCATTATAATGGTCAAATATTGGAAGCAAAATTTATGGCAAATAAAATCATCAAAGATCAAACCGCTCCTCTTTCACTACCATCTGTACCCTCCATATTCATCATAAGCGTGAGAGGTTGTATGTCAGGACTTCTTGCCAACCAAATTCCTTTAGTCGTTTGAGCCCTAAAAATTCCAATACTAGTTGTTATTTAACTGATCATAAGCGATAAGATATACACTTGCATTTGAGAATCACATGCCTTCCATCAGAATCGTCCATCATCTTGAAATTGGTGTGAAACAAATGATTGAGTAATGTGCTTTTCCCTGTAGAAACCAGGTAATAACAAAAATTGTACTCTTAGATGTCAATTCTAAATTAAGACAGTTAAGAACATATCAAGTTTGGTCAAAACATATTAGTTACTTGGTGTTTGTGATAATATGACTTACACTTTACTCACCAAATATTGGTCCAATTACAGCCCCTCCACTTAAAATTTTTATCGGAGCACATTACCCCAAATCTATATGTATTATTGGCAATATACACTCTAATAACAATCCCACATTTCAATTTGGAGCACATTATATGACTTTATTGTTCAATTATGTGTCCAAATAGGGGTAGAACGTATATTTAGTGGATATTAAGGCATTAACCTCCATTTACTAATTTATAAGATTTCAGATAGACTACGGGGTATTTGTTCAGAAACAAATGTAGGATAGAAATTTCAATGTGAGTAATAGCTCAAGGTGAAAAAGTTTAATTGACCCTTAACCAACCCCAATCCACTAATCCAATTGAAAGTTCCACCTGACCTTATGAGTTAAGGATAAATTATAATATATTTATATTATTTACAATTTTTTTCCTTATATAATTAAGGATTTCTTGGTAAAAGTAAAATATCCATAAGGTTATTGAAAGTTGAATAATGCATACAACTACTCCGTGGACCCATTATAGCGACTACAACATATGAACAACCACATTGGTGGAGATTTACTTTCCTCGCAAAATCTTTCAATGCCTTGTTGTTGAAGTTGCCATTTTCATCAATTAGTTGAAAAGCAAGATCATCATCACCATTGCCTAGATCAGTGAATTTTATATTAGTGTGACATTGACAAGTAGGAGTCGGTTGCAAATTATGTAACTAGCTTTTTATCTCATCTAAACCAATTTTCTGGTTTCAGTTCTTAAAGCAACTAACTCAGTTTGATGTAGTAGTCAATTAAAAATGATCAATGAGAGAAGACATGACATGCTCCCTAGAAATAGACCAAGTAAATTTAGCATTTCAGATTGAAACTTTTATTAAGCCAGACTCCAATAAATTTATCAAAACCCCGCATACTCACAGTAGCCCCAATTTCTCATTAGGGAACCGAATCACATCAAAATCACCACCAGAAACCAATTAGAGTAACACAGCCCAGAAAAAGAAAATAAAGATCTTCCTAAAAAAGAGATAAACACTCCCGCTTAATCGGCAAGCTTCCCAAAGGTCAAGAAGAGGGTATAAATTCCAACCCTTTGGACCTAGAATCTCAAATGCCCCTAACTAAAAAAACCATCCACAATCTCCAATTTTGTCTCTAGGCCAAAACTATCTCAAAAACAATTACATAATTACCTTTTCCAGGCTTTGCTGAAGCTTTTGTGTAATTCTTCTTTTGGCCATGAGCTTTTGTGTATGATTCTCTTTGATCTGCAGAATCAAAATTTATTTTGATAATCAAGCAGAAGAATAAATTTGGAAAAACAGACAGTTCTTAAATTAAATAGCTGGAAAATCAGAGGCCTACTCATTTTTAAGAGTTGAGTCTGCTCTTTAGCTTCAGAATGCTAAATTGTGGAAGCACACAGAAAGAGGAGTCAGAAAATAGTGATAAAGAGAGGACTCCTTGTTTAGGGTTTTTTCAGTGGTGGTGGTTGTTATTGATGATATGGGCTGCGTGGCCTACAAGGTGGATGACTACCAAGGGAGCAATGATCAGATCTTGAGAGACCAAGAAAGATCACTGAAGAGGACAAAGAAATCAGATCTTAAGGGACTAGGAGGGGAAGAAGATGGAAGCGCAAGGGCTTCTATTGTCGAATCGGTATATATAGATGAGAGTTGATAGAGTAACAGTGGCTACATATTCTTCTCTGAACGAGCACTTTAGCTGGGACAGAGGTCAAACAAAACTCTTGCCTAGTTCCTCACGCAAAGCCAAATTCTTTTTCTTGTTTTAGGTCAGTACCCAAAGTCATATTCAGATGCACTTTGTAGAAATGAAGGTAAAGTTTGCCATATAAAATTAATTTAGGAAATTCAACGTAATATTGAATTTAATAATATTTTACTCTTCTCGAAGGGTTAAAATAAGGATAGTCTAGTGATTTGCATTCAAATGAAGCAGAAAGAAAAAGAAAGAAATAAGTTTGGTTAATGTAGCTTAGCATTTTTCATAATGATAGTGTCCGTTTGGAGTTTCAGTTAATTATATGAGCTTACAGTAATACCATTCCAGTTGTTTTCCTTGAAGTTATTTAATCTCTCGTTTATTATAATTATTTAATTTAATGATTTTTCTATTTAATAACAACTTTCACTTTGACACACAGTCTTCCACTGCAGAAAAAAGAGGAGAAGAAACCTGCATGAGAACGAATGGCATAGCAAGGGTAGGAATGAGAGCATCCATAAAAAACATCAGACAAACAACAACTTAAAAATGCACTTCAAATTGATTTTATATTCCTTCAAATTTATAATATTATAAGCTACCTTGCCTATAGTGTGAAATAGTATGGAATAAAAAGTGTAATTCAAATAATCTAATTTACCATCTAATAAGTCTAAATATCACAAAATAAAATAAGTTAATATTTGAGTTAAGTCATAATTTTTTCTTCTCTTTTCACATGTTCGGAGGGGAAAATTACCACTTCGAACATGTGAATAGAGAAGAAAAAATTGAGAGGAATAATTTAGAAATCAGTCAAATAAATACAAGCTAAATACTTTTTTATTAAATGATATATTATGGCATACGTCATCTCCAAATTCATTCTTTATTTTCTTTCCTTTGCCTTGTTTATTTTCAATTGCAACCTAACCATCCAACCATGCAGGGTTAAGCTAAAAGAAATAATAAGGCACAACCCATTGTTCTGGAAAACAACAAAAATAAAATAAATGTACTCTATGAGATGATATTCTAGACTAAATAAACCAAACAGCCATTACCCTCACCAGTTTTGCATTTAGAGAACATAATTCCCAAAATCAGAGTAAATAGATGATCAAAACCAACCATTAATTCTATGAAACAAAAAGAAAAGAAAGCAGAACAATCAACCTGGATGCACAGTGACCCATCAGGATAAACATTTTAGGTAGTGCCAAGTAAAATTTGACCAAAACTAGAATTATATCAACAAAAATAGACCAAATCAAATCAACAAATTACCAAGTAATTAATACAAGCCAAACCCATTTTATCCAAACTTGGAGCCCTGCAGAACACACAAAGCACCATTGGCGTTAAGTTGCAGCAAACAATATAAACAACTGCTAAATGGGCATTGATGCAGACATTAAAAAAAGAGTGATAGTTAAATACCATAAGGAAATAGGTTTGATTTTTTCAGCGCAGTTAATAAGGGATAGGCCAACAGTCTTGAATAGAAGATTTAATGACATGATCTAGTGATGGTGTAAAGCATGCAAACACTGAGCATATTATTGACTCTGATGGGCCTAAACAAAAGGAAGAATGGAGTAAGAAAAGAGTACAGTGCAATGACCCTTCTTTCAAGCCAAAACTCAAAAGTTTAGACACCTGCCTTAGCATCGTAGAATTTTAAGAACAAGCGTGACTTGGACAGAGACAACTTGGCTTCAAGAATTGAAGCAATTGCAGCGCTAAGTTTCTACTTCACATCATAGACCAATTCACCATAAGCTGCAGGTTGCTCAGTCTCACAAAAAGATATGGGTATTGATCCCTTTTAGTACAATCGTGACATATTGTAAAACAACAAAAAGTAAAATATAAGTTTTCTTTTTTTGGGACAATCTGAGACTTTTAAAACCCAGAACCAATTATAGCTATGCCTAACAAGAAGAGTCATCACAGACCGAGAAAAGCGATCTTTAAAGAAAACGCAAAAAAGACAAGAAAAAACCCTACTTGATTAGGAAAAGAAAAAAAAAAAAAGCCAAGGATTAGAGGTTGAGAAGAGAGAAGGCCAAGGATTAGAGGTTGAGAAAGCAAACAAGAAGAGGATTTAGAGAAGAGTCATATATCACTCATGATAATAAAAATATTATGTAAAAAAGTTGAGGAGAAGAGCCATACCTTTTTTCTTTCTCTGATCTGGGTGGGGGTCGCTTCTGCCAGTGGCTGAGCCAGCCCTTTCCTTTGCCTTTTGTTTAGATAGGGAGAACTGGAAGAAGAGAAACGAAAAAATAAAAGAAGAGCGATACCTTTTTCTTTCTCTGATCTGGGTGGGGGTCGCTTCCGCCAGTGGCTGAGCCAGCCCTTTCCTTTTCCTTTTGTTTAGATAGGGAGAACTGGAAGAAGAGAAACGAAAAAATAAAAAGGCAACCTTTCCTTTTATTTTTTCGTTTCTCTTCTTCTGCTTCTCCCCTCTAATTCTGCCTAAGCTATGATACCATAAAGAATGAGAAATCGTATTGCTTTACTGAATGAAGAGAGCTGCTTATATAGCAACAGATAACTTAAACCTGTTGTAGGAGTCTTGTACCAATAAACCTGTCGGTGGAGTCTTGTACCAACCGTATTCCTATGGTTAGGAATTGGATGGGTTAATTATTTCTTTATTACATTATAAATGCTTGTTATAAAACCCCTGAAAAATACTTATCATAAATATTAAAGTTTTAAGGAATTAATTTATTATATTAAAAACCTGTATTTTAATTTTTATCTTGTATACCATTGGTTGAATCGAAAGTTTACACAAACAGCTTGATTTTTAAATTTTTAGTAATAAACACTTCATAAAAATGACCTTAAGAGATAGGAAATGTTAGATAGTTTTTATATGATTAACTTCAACAAAACATACTTTCAAAAAAAACCTTTAACAAAATATGATAAAGGGTAATCAAACTAGAAGCACAATATAGAATCAATCATGACGGTTTATTTTATGTTTTTATAATTTNGCTGCCCTTTGCTGATATTTTGGAATATAAAAGCATCTTAATTTGAGATATATAAATAGTTTAAGAATATTAATGTCTTAATATTTGCTTGTTGTAAAGAAAACTATAAAATTCCATCATCTTGTGTAAATATTTTACTTTCCACCCCCAATGTACCAAATAATAAATCTTTTAGTTTTATTCTCATTAGTTGTGTGTACAATTCATAGCTGTAGATATAATTCATCAAAGAATATCTCCTCTTGATTTATAAAAGAGGTTAATTCCTAAATTATATATTCCATGAAAGGAGCATTCTTATTATACCACTTGGAAAGTTTTTGGTAGGCTAGCTGTGGTTATTTTGCCAATTATACTAACTAGTCTCTCCCATTGCATGATGCTCAAACAAAATAATAGTATTTTATGTAAAAGATAAAAATAGATAAAATTAAAACTCCACAAGAGCACATTTTAAGTGCAATATATTTTTTCTTTTTCATTAATCACAAATTAAATATGGAACATATCTAAATGAGTATGACAAAATAAAATAAAAAATAAGAGAGATAGAAAATATTCCCATCCATCAGTTGATTTCATCCAAAATTAAAGTTAAACCTTTTGATCTATTAAACCCTCATAATTTAGCATCCTATCAAGATATCTAAATTAATATAACATACAAAAATGAGTAATAAAAGAGAGAAAATGAGGTATAGGAGAGTTCTGAATTTTTTTGGTGGGTGGGGTCTTGTCAAGTAAGTTGGCTAATATGGCAGCATTTAGGGAAACACTAGCTAGGGTTTGGTGGCTTGCGGCATATTTTATTGTACAATATTTAGGTGAGAAAGTTTTCATGTTCCAGTTTGGCTGGTTGGAAGACAAATGTAAGGGGCCTAATTGTGTTCCATGGTCTTTTCTAGAATTGATTGCATATTTTTTAGTCCTGTTGTTACTTGAACCCAGTTAGTAAATTAATTATTTTTCCTTCTAGTATCAACCACATTCACCTATTTATCTTTAAATAATTATCACAAAAATTAATGCAAACATGAATACTTTTCTAACATAATAATCTATTCAAATTTATAAAAATGATTGTATATTTTTTAGTCTTGTTGTTAGTTGAATCCAGTTAGCCACAAAAATTAAGTAAACATGAATACTTTTTCAACATAATAATCTATTAAAATTTATAGAGTTGATTGCATATTTTTGGTCTCGTTGTTACTTGAACCCAGTTAGCAAATTAATTATTCATCAACTATATTCACCCATTTACCTTTAAATAATTACCACAAAAATAAAAGTAAACATGAACACTTTAACAACATAATAATCTATTAAAATTTATAGACTTGATTGCAATACTTATCCTGCTGAATTATTATTATTTTGAATTTAAAATTATTATTTCACTTTTTTAAATTTCAAATCTGATAATTGATAATGGACAATTATCTTTCTAAATTATTATTAAGTTGATGTATTTGTATTTGAATCCAATTCCTTCTCTTAATTATTTTGTCAAGTTATTTCTATTTCTAAATTCTAAATTATTATTGAATTGAAATTTTTTAATGGGTCACGTACTTGAACTTTGTAACAATTATCACGCGTTGAGACATGTCTTCTCCTTATATATATATACTAGTATTATACCCACGCCAATGTGCAAGGGCCGAGCGGCGGGACACAGGGCCCTAGCCACAAGACGCGGTATGCAATCGATGTGATTATAGAAGCATAAATTATATAAATCTATGTGATTAAATATACCAATTATTGATTTTATATTTTGAACCATAGATACAATACATTAAAATTATCAATCATGAATCCATAGTACATTTGGAAGAGTGTTAAACAAATGCAAAATGAGATAATACTATACTCAAAAAATCTATGGTGTATGCTTTTTCAGCAGTTCTGAAATTGCAACATTGTTATACCTAATGACTTGAGATATACGAAGTCACTTTAAGTTTGAGGAAAGTAACAAATATACATTATATGTTGTTTAGGATAGGCACCAATCATTATCGTATTCTTTAATAACATCTTTATACCTATGTGCACACTGCATTGTATCTTGTTGTGGGCTCCGTGTTTGGGACCTTCACATTACTGACACTCTTATGATAAGTAAATGACCAAAGTACCATACCAAACTTCTTTCAAATTTAGATCATGTTACAAACAATTTTATTTATTTATACCCCCACCTTATCCATTTTTCTTTGTCATTATATATCACAAGAGTATCCTATATTATACTATTTTTTATATCAAACATAGGAAAGAGAATTCCAAATTTCTTCATCGATAGGAAAGAATTTCCTATATTGATTACCTAGATAAACATACTAACATTTTTATTGATAAAGCATTGACCCCAATGGTTAGTAAAATAATTTGGTTCCCATTCCCAACCTATCCCAAAAATTAATTGCCCAAAATTAAATTGCCCCCTTTTTTTATCTTTAAAATGGACATGTAATGGTTCATTTCCAATTTATAATAATTGTGATATCTCAATTATTTGATACCCATTGATAATTTTTTTAAAAAAATGAATAATTAGTGTCATAAGCACTTAGTCCATTGTTTTGGTAGTCTCAGTTTGTCTAATTGTAGCAAGTAGTGTGCTTCAGTGGTATGCCAATCTCATCTTTGTACCCTTGAAGGCCTAAGAAAATATAAAATATTTGTACCTTTGAGACCTACTAAGTTGATTTATATCTCTTGCTACCAATGGGCCTTCTTCTTCAATGTGATAAACTTGTCCATTGAACTTTTTGGGATGTTATAGTCAAACTTGATACTTAACAATCTAACAGCCGTTGAAAGCACAGAGTGTGTCTCACATCCATCCCATAATGGAGATTATGCGGCCCTCAACATATCATAAAACTTTGCGGATTTTGAATTTGGATGATCCTCTAGTATATACTTTGATTTGAAAGAGGGCCCTGCGACATCCATAACCATATGCTCATACCGAGGGATATAGTAGTTTTCAACATCCATTGAGACATTGGTTGGATGGACCTCTCCATGATTATCACAATAATAGTAATTATCCATGAAGCCTTTTGTGTATATTTGCATCCTTATTTCATCCGATGCACCGAATTTATTGCATTTGCAATTCACATATGGACATCTAAACGTCCTTACTTGAATATACACATAAAGTTGACTTGCAAAGTCAATAAATTCCTCAACACCAGCATAAAACTCATCTTTAACAATCTTACCATTTGGAAGAAGTCTCTCATACATCCAACGACGATGTTCAAGGATTTTTATATTCCTTCAATATTCAAAACAAATTGAAGTTGTTAATGTTTTCCTACAATGCTTCAAAGGTACTAAGTTCTACTCCGAGTATGGCTTCTATCCCACTCTTGAAGTTTGTTCCACCACTAGTGGAAGCTTACAGGGACCAAATAGGTCAACAAAATTTCGGCAGCACCTCCCCATGATATCTAAGTACACAAATTATGTTGTTCAACCAGCATAAATATGTACCCAAAGAAACAAAAGAGAGGTTCTAAGAAATTATGTGTCCTATTATTGGAACAACTACTTCAAGAACAATCCCAAAATTAGGGACTATCCAAGAGTTAATCCTACGCAATTCACTCTTGTTGTGAAAATTCCAACGCAAGTGTACGTTGTCGTTTGCAAGTAATAAAAAGAGATCAATTTATCGTTCCCACGAGGACTAATGTACCAACTACCGAAATAGGGTTAACCTTAACTTTATCTAATCAATCGATAAGAAGATATTTCAATGAAACAACTAAAAATAGAATGAAAACAATGTAAACCAGAAAAATAGCAAATTAAACCAAAAAAAATTATAGATTCAGCAAGAGAGAAACACCTAGGGTTCCGACTTCACCATAATTACTCCCAGCTTTCATTCCATATTCCATTAACTCCAATTTATCTTCCTATTTGCTAATCAAGATTCCCTAATTTATTCACTAGCCTCTCCCAAGGTCTAGTGTAAGTATTCCTTAATTACTAACCCTGTATATCCCTATACGAGTTACAATAATTACGAATTCATTTAGTTTTGTGGATCTTTTTGACTGATTACATAAGCCATGGAGGTATATTCCTATCCTCCATGTAACTCATGGCATTTACCCCAAGGAACTTGACACACAACTCTCCTTCCGGTCTCATTGTGATTAACAATTCATCTAATTATTGGCCAGACAATCAGAAGCATTAAGAGAAGAGATAAACGCTCAAATTTAAGAGATAAATAATGGAATTAACTTCATATGAAACTACAGCTGGTCCTAATTAGGCTACATCGTACCCTAGATAAGAGAATTAGTTCATACTAGATGAAGAGAACAAGAAAGAATAAAATTGAGACATGATTCAAAGGTAAAAGAGGAAAAACTCTGGTTTGAAGGTCAAATCAGCCTTGCATCTCCTCCCTTCAATCCTTGCTTTGCCTCCTTTGTGCCTCCAAAAGTGTCTAAGAACGAACCCCTTTCTAATTCCCTAGCTTTCCTATTTATACCCCTCACTCTAAAGCCCTAAAACCCATGAGAAAATAAGCCGCGTCTGCAGAATTAAATTCGGGCGCCGCACCTCTGAAGTTTGGGCGCCGCACCTCTGACTCGCTGGAAGAACTTTGCTTCTTTTCACTTTCGGGCGCCGCACCTCTGTATTTCGAGGGGTGCGGCGCTACTGTTCAAGGGGTGCGGCGCTGAGCTGCTGTCCCAACATGTGTATTTTTTCGCATACGGGGGGTGCGGCGCTACTGTTCAAGGGGTGCGGCGCTACTGTTCAAGGGGTGCACCCCTGAGCTGCTGTCCTGGTTTTAAGTTTCATGCTCCAGGGGCCGCGACTCTAGGTTTTGAGCGCCGCAACTCTTGAATTCTGTCCCAAAAACTTCTCAATTCTTCAATTCTTCATTCTAACCTATGAAACCTACAATTTAACATAAAAGATCACATTATATGATGATTAATCTCAATAAACAATCAAATACTTAAGTAAAGGATATCTAAAAAGTGGATATAAAAGCCACTCAACAAATACCCCCAAACTTAACATTTGCTCGTCCTCGAGCAAAGAAAAAGAAAAATAAAATTAAACTCAACAACTAATTAACAAAGTGAAAAATTTATTTACTAACCATACAGGCCTCAAAGATCTCTATTAAGCACAACTCCTAGAAAATTTTCAAGATAACATGAATGTGTATAATTTCAACCCAAAGTCAATCTCATCTCAATCTCACTAAAATTTCCTCTGTGTGTGTAAGTATAGCCCTTGCTTACCCTACTCTCTTCACTTAAATCAGATTATGCAAATAAGCTCATAAACATATATTCTCCACTTTTATTCTCTCAGAACCCCATATGCTTGCTTTTCATGTCAATCTCCACTAATGTAGGCATTTCACAATATTGAGGATCAAAAGGACTTTTGATAAGCTTGTAATGTGTGGTTGGGTTAATGGTAGGATGATGGATAAACATATGGCTTAACTCACCCATCACACAAATTCAGTTTAGAGCAAATTTTAAGAGCTCCTTTCTTTCTTTTCACTTCTAACTCCCCCAAACTTATTTTCTTCTTTACTTCGCCATCCACCAATAGAATTCTTACTTTTGGGCCACTACATTCCATACTTAATGCTTTCTAAGACATTCTTTTTCTTTTTGTTTCTTTTCAATATTTGCACAAATGTCTTTTCTTTTCATTGCAAAATATTTTTTTTTTCTTTACAGCAGGGATGTAGCTTTTGAATTTTCATTCTTTGGTGGCCATTTCATTGAAATCTTCCTTTTCTTTTCTTCACCAATCCTCCTTAATTTTCTTAGCTCTAGATGCTCTTAAGACTGAAAATGTATTTTAGGTGAAAGGTTCAAGACAAAAGATCATACAAAGGGATAGGATCAGTATAGGTGACAAAGAAACAGGCTAAATTAAGCTCAATGGGGTATGCTAGGGATAAAATATCACACAAAGGGATAGCTAGAAAGGCTCAAACGAAACAAAAATAGCCTAAATCATCTCCCTAATATTGTGCAGCCTAGGATTTCGCCTCGACTGACAATCAAGCAAGTTCTAGCATTCTGTGAGCTTTTGAAATGACTTAATTCACATAATCATCTCTAAGCATGTAGATTTCAAATAAACAAGGCTATGTGCTCAATAATTCAGGAAATTCTAGTCAGACAAAAATTAACACAAGAGTTAATCAAAAACACAAACACAAAATCTATCATTTTTCTAGAGCTATGAACAATGAAAATCAGTTTTATCATTAGCCTAAGGTTAAACAAAAAATTTCACTCTATTCTACTAAACTTAAAGAAAAATAAAATTTAAACATAAAAACTACCTAGAAAAGCATTTAAAGATACCCAATAAGTTAAGTGCAAATCAATACAGCAGCTCAGAAAATAATTCCCCACCCCCAAACTTAAAGGAAACATTGTCCTCAATGTTTAAAACAAAGAAGAAAAAGATGTGAGGACTTCCCTGAAATGGAGATGGATCACTTTGCATCTTCATCAGGTGGAGCTGCTGGGGGGAATAAAAGTTATGGATTGTATACCTGAAACATAAAAAAAATTAAACACACAAGCATGAAAATAAAATTAAACAACTAAACAAAAATTAAGAGAAAGGGTTAAAAAGATTGGGTTGCCTCCCAAAAAGCGCTTGTTTTATAGTCCTCAGCCTGACTGTCTTTGGAATAAATTAACCAGGATCAAAAATAGCAGTAGAAGACTTCTGGAATTTTACTCCACTATTTCTTTGAGCTTTGGATTGTTGGCAAGTCTCTTTTAAGCTCCAAACTTTATTTCCATCTCTAAAACAAGCAGATTTTCTGAGATGCTCTAAAAGAATCTTTTGGAATGACGGCTTCTTTTTCTTGTTTTTCTTGTGAGATTCAGCTATAGGCCCTGGTCCAGTCATTGGCTTCTTGGGAATTTTGTCATCTTTGACCTCTAAATCAGGAGGCTTCTCCTTGTTTTTCGTTCCCATGGTGTGAGCTCCAACTGGGTCTTGTAATTTATTGCTTCCATTTATAGTGTCAATTTTACAACAGACACTCACTTCTTCCGGATGCTTTATTTCTTTGAAAACTTTGAAGGACACTTGATCACCTTGCACTCTCAAAGTAAGTTGGCCCTTTTGCACATCAATAAGAGCTTTCCCAGTTGCTAAAAATGGACGACCAAGAATAATTGGGATTTCTTCGTCCTCCTCCATGTCAAGCACAACGAAGTCCGCTGGGAAGATGAACTTGTCCACTTTCACCAATACATCCTCCAGGATTCCCCTTGGATACTTGATTGATCTATCCGCCAATGTCAAGGAGATGGAGGTTGGCTTTATTTCTCCTATACCCAATTTCCTGAAAACAGAAAGAGGCATGAGGTTAATACTAGCACCAAGATCACAAAGTGCCTTACCGAAAGATATATTGCCAATAGAACAAGGAATATTGAAACTCCCTGGATCTGTTAATTTTGGTGGCAATTTCTTTTGTAAGATTGCACTGCACTCCTCAGTAAGTGCCACAGTCTCATAATCCGCTAGCTTTCTTTTATTTGAGAGAATCTCCTTCATAAATTTCACGTAGCTAGGCATTTGCTCCAAAGCATCTGCAAATGGGATATTGATGTGCAGCTTCTTGAACACCTCCAGAAATTTAGAGAATTGATTATCCAACTTCTTCTTCTGGAATTGCTGAGGGAACGGAAGAGGTGGAACATATGGTGGAGGATTATCTGGGAATAACTTAGATGTTTTCCCCACAGGTGTCACATGAGTTTCCACTGGAGTGTCTTCTTTTACCTCAGGCTCAACTGGCTTACTAGGCACCTTCTTGACAACTTCAGAAGGTTCATCCAAAGTCTTACCACTACGAAGAGTTATGGCCATGACATGCTCTTTAGGATTCACTTCTGTATCACTTGGCAATGATCCCTGCTGTCTGCTAGTGAGCATGGTGGAGAGTTGACCCACTTGCATCTCTAAGTTACGAATGGAGGCATCTGTTCGGGCCATGAATTGACTTGTATTCATGGTCAATTTGGCTAGAGCATCCTCCAAAGAAACCTTAGGTGGTGGTGGTGGTTGATCTTGCACTGGTGCCTGAGCAGAATTCTGATTATTTCTCCAAGAAAAATTGGGGTGATTTCTCCACCCCGGGTTGTATGTATTGGAGTAAGGGTTGTTCTGCTTGCTTGGGTTTCCCATAAAGTGTGCTTCCTCTGACTTAGATGGAGAGAATGGATTGCCAACTTGGCAATTTGAGCTAATATGAGGACCACCACAATGATCACAATTCTCAGGAGGTGACTGAATGGCATTGACGTTCCGGATGGTTAACTGCTTAGCCAGAGAATCTATTTTAGCAGATAAAGCAGTGAAGGCATCAACCTCATGCACCCCAAGTACTTTACGTGAAGTGGACCTCTCAGTAGGCCACTGATAGGCATTGGTAGCCATCTCCTCTAACAGGTCATTGGCATCCCCATATGTCTTCCTCATCAAAGATCCACCAGCAGCAGCATCAACTAGTGTCTTAGTGGAATTCAGCAAGCCATTATAAAATGTCTGTAGCTGCAACCAGTCAGGGAGTCCATGGTGGGGACATCTACGAAGCAACTCTTTGTACCTTTCCCAAGCCTCCTGAAGTGACTCATTCTCAAATTGATAAAATGTTGCAATGTCATTTCGGAGCTTGGCAGTCTTAGCTGGTGGAAAAAATTTTGCCAAGAATTTTTGGGCCAAAATGTCCCATGTGGTGATGGTCCCTGTTGGCAATGACTGAAGCCAAGCCTTGGCTTTATCCCGTAATGAGAAAGGAAATAGGCGGAGGCGAATAGCATCATTACCAACCCCATTGTGCTTGAAAGTATCGCATATCTCCACGAACCCGGAGATATGAGCATGAGGGTCTTCACTCGCTAATCCACTGAACGGGGCTGACTGGACCATGTGGATCACAGCTAGTTTAATCTCAAAAGAGTTTGCTTCAATTGCTGGTCGCCTTATACCCGAATTGGTATCCATGATGGAAGGTAGAGCATAATCATGGAGTGCCTTTGGAGGGTTTTCTTCTGCCATTGTGTTTGTTAAAACTCTGGTAGACGCTTTTCTTGCCTTTCTATTTTTTCGACAAGTCTTCTCTATCTCAGAATCAAGTGGGATTAGAGAACTGCTTCCAGAATTTCTCATACACCAAAAGAAAAACTCCTGAAAGTCTCAAACAATAAAACAATTAAATAGATCTGTGAAAATAAACGATTAGAGTAAAATCAAGATCGCTGAGTATCGATATTGATAACAAATTAGTCCCCGGCAACGGCGCCAAAAACTTGTTGTGAAAATTCCAACGCAAGTGTACGTTGTCGTTTGCAAGTAATAAAATGAGATCAATTTATCGTTCCCACGAGGACTAATGTACCAACTACCGAAATAGGGTTAACCTTAACTTTATCTAATCAATCGATAAGAAGATATTTCAATGAAACAACTAAAAATAGAATGAAAACAATGTAAACCAGAAGAATAGCAAATTAAACTAGAAAAATGATAGATTCAGCAAGAGAGAAAGACCTAGGGTTCCGACTTCACCATAATTACTCCCAGCTTTCATTCCATATTCCATTAACTCCAATTTATCTTCCTATTTGCTAATTGAGATTCCCTAATTTATTCACTAGCCTCTCCCAAGGTCTAGTGTAAATATCCCTTAACTACTAACCCTGTATATCCCTATACGAGTTACAATAATTATGAATTCATTTAGTTTTGTGGATCTTTTTAACTGATTACATGAGCCATAGAGGTATATTCCTATCCTCCATGTAACTCATGGCATTTACCCCAAGGAACTTGACACACAACTCTCCTTCCGGTCTCATTGTGATTAACAATTCATCTAATTATTGGCCAGGCAATCAAAAGCATTAAGAGAAGAGATAAACGCTCAAATTTAAGAGATAAATAATGGAATTAACTTCATAAGAAACTACAACTGGTCCTAATTAGGCTACATCATACCCTAGATAAGAGAATTAGTTCATACCAGATGAAGAGAACAAGAAAGAATAAAATTGAGACATGATTCAAAGGTAAAAGAGGAAAAACTCTGGTTTGAAGGTCAAATCAGCCTTGCATCTCCTCCCTTCAATCCTTGCTTTGCCTCCTTTGTGCCTCCAAAAGTGTCTAACAACGAACCCCTTTCTCATTCCCTCGTTTCCTATTTATACCCCTCACTCTAAAGCCCTAAAACCCATGAGAAAATAAGCCACGTCTGCAGAATTAACTTCGGGCGCCGCACCTCTGAAGTTTGGGCGCCGCACCTCTGAGCTGCTGGAAGAAATATGGTTCTTGTCTTTTTTGGGCGCCGCACCTCTATATTTTGAGGGGTGCGGCACTGAGCTGCTGTCCCAACATGTGTATTTTTTTCGCATACGGGGGGGTGCGGCGCTACTGTTCAAGGGGTGCACCTCTGAGCTGCTGGAAGATCTGGTTCTTGTCATTTTTCGGGCGCCGCACCTCTATATTTTGAGGGGTGCGGCGCTGAGCTGCTGCCAGATTCTCCCTTCTGATGCTTCTGAGCACCCAAGCTCTGGTTTATGTCCTCAAACTCCTCAAAAGTCCTTGTTTCTTTGCTCAAGTCCATAGGATCTGCAATTTAACATAAAAATCTCATTAAATAGCCATTTGATCTACAAGAACTACTCAATTGTTTAAGCTAGGACACCTAAAAGAATGGCTTTTATATCCACTTTTTAGATATCCTTTACTTAAGTATTTGATTGTTTATTGAGATTAATCATCATCTAATGTGATCTTTTATGTTAAATTGTAGGTTTCATACGTTAGAATGAAGAATTGAAGAATTGAAAAGTTTTTGGGACATAATTCAAGGGTTGCGGCGCTCAAAACCTAGAGTCACAGCCCCTGGAGCATGAAACTTAAAACCAAGACAGCAGCTCAGGGGTGACCAGATTCTCCCTTCTGATGCTTCTGAGCACCCAAGCTTTGGTTTATGTCCTCAAACTCCTCAAAAGTCCTTGTTTCTTTGCTCAAGTCCATAGGATCTGCAATTTAACATAAAAATCTCATTAAATAGCCATTTGATCTACAAGAACTACTCAATTGTTTAAGCTAGGACACCTAAAAAGTGAGTGTAAAATTCACTCAACAACTCTCATACAGGTTTCTAAGTTAACCTAACTAACTTATCATATATAACTCTAAAGTATATTCATTCCATAAGTTTTTAGTATATCAGATGCTCACAACCATATTATTACAAAGAAATTACAATCCAACATATCTTCCAAGACATTATAAACAATTTACATATAACATACAACAATAGCCCTAAACAAAGTTATCAAAATTTCAACAATTTCACACATAATTTAATTTAATAAATTACTCTCTAAACCCCACAAAATAAAGATTCATCCATACTAATTAAAAAAAAATAACAAAAAATCATCTAAACCCTCTACATATGTGATACATCAAAAACCCTCAAACAGTTGAACCAAAAAAATCCACAACTACTCCAATTTTAACATTGAAATTCAAATTCAACATCAAAGGTAAACTAATAAACCAAACTATTATCAACTTTATAATTCATCAAATACCCATCTACAACCAATCTACACTTAAACTAGTCAAAAAATATAGATAAACCCACTAATTTTGTGCATCATTGAGAAAGAAATTGTAAGAGAAATTTGGAGAGAAAATAGAAGAAAAATGGCCTACCTCAACTCCAACACTTCAAAAGGAGGATGTAGACTGTCCACACACGCCAGAAAATGCCCTCAAGTCACTGGAAAATGCAGCCCACGTCCATTGCCTTAGAGAAATCACCGAGAGAGAAGAACTTTTCTAACTTGCAAATGAGGAAGATGAGTCTCAGGGATGGGTATAATTTCCAAATTTCTCACAGACTTTCTCACAGAAAAAGTCAGTGAGAAAATCCCGCCCAAATTTCAAGCCTTTAATGAAACGGTGCGTTTGGATTCTCATAGACAAAGTCCGTGAGAAACCTCGTCAAAAAACTATGTGTTCCTGTTTCTCACGAATGGATTGTCCATGAGAAATGTAAAAGGAATGTACTCTTGGGGTTTCTCACAGATTTGCACCGTGAGAATGTTTTCACACCACATTCCCGCCATACTCTCTTGGAATTTCTCACGGACGTATAGTCCATGAGAAAGTCCGTGAGAAAATCTTTCATTTTAAGCTTCAGTGACGAAATCCCATTTTTTCCGTGAGAATTTCTCACCGAATTTGTGTCTGTGAGAAAGTTCCATGAGTAAAATCCAGTTTCTTGTAGTGCACAACGTGCAATAGAAGAGAATGTGCCATTTCATTATCCCCTTTCCTGTATTCCCATTTGTATAAAACCAAGCATTCAAATATTTTTCCTAGAAGCTACTCTTTACATCAAAACCCAAATAGATGTGATTTATAGCAATCCATAAGACAATGCATTGTATTTTCTATATCAGACTTGCACCTGTTGCATAAGGAATTTTGACTAAGGTGTCTAGGAGCATGAAACCAATTTGTGGGAAACTTCAATTTTTTCTGGAGCTGCAAGTCTCCACTCCCAGTTCCACCATTGGGTATCCATTTGATTTTGTTTTTCCTAGATATTAACCAATAATACCCAAGGAACAAAATTTCGTGTCATTTTGGATGAAACACACGAAATTTTTCGGTTTCGTCTGTTAAAGACACAAAACATGGTTCCAATTCTGAAAATCAATTGTTTCCACCGAAACAGAAGAGATTTGGTGCATTTCAGAGGAAATAAAGACACTTTGCTCCCTTTCAGAATGAATCAAGAGGCCAGAGGGAGGGAGGGAGAGATAGATTGCAGAGAGAGTATGGAGAGGCAGAAAATCCAACATTCCTTAAAATGATGTAGAATCAGTTCGATAAATCACAAAATCACTCAACAGATTTGCGTGCTTAAGTTGGTGTTAACGCTCTGCAAAAGACAAAGGAACCCCATTTTGTCTCTCCTGTTTGCTGAGTTGATGACAGCAAAGCTTGGTGCTCGTCAACCTTCACCACCTCTCGAGAGTGAAGAAAAGGAAGCGACACAGAGAAAGAAACAGAGAGAGGGGCAATGAAGCAATGAAGAGTCGCAATGTTCTCATTGGTGGTCAATATGTAATTTTGTGCTTAGGTGTCTTAATTTTAAATTAAAAAAAGAAGCAATTAAGGTTGGAATATTTGCTAAGTAAGATTAGCAAGTCACGCAAGAAAATTTTAGAAAGGGAAAAAGAAAAAAAGCATACATCTTGATCTCAATTACAATAAGAAATGTTTAGAAAGTTAAAAAAAAAAAAAAAAAAACAAACATCTTAATCTCAATTACAGTAAGAAATGTTTAGAAAGTAAAAAAAAAGCATACATGTTGATCTCAATTACAGTAAATGCCATATGTATTTGGAGTAGTTTATTTTTTTAAAAGAAAACTTTTTGGAATAAATATTTCTTTGGAAATTTAGAAATTTTTTTTTTTTTTTTACTTTTTAGAGAATTTAATTTGGTTTAGTTTTCAAATTTTGAAAACATTAATTTGATTTGGTTTTGTTAATAGTATAATGACCTAGAGAGAATCTCAGTTTTTATCTCTCACAAACAGAGGATTATCCAGTGACTGAAACAAAAACCAACAAAGTATCTCACTTTTTATCCCTCACACAATTGGATATCCTACTTTTCATCTATCAAACATAAACTTAAATAGTAAATAATGAACTCAATAGAGTTTTCATTAAAATCAATAGAGTAAACGTAACACTCTTCTTTCGAGAACAACATATGATACATATGACGGTATAAATTTTAGTTTCCTCAAATATTTCATAAAAAATTCATAAGAATTATATATAATTTTATCATCATTATTATATTAAAAAAATTATTACTTAAAAATATTTGAAACTTAGAGTATAATATGTATTATGTAATTTGAGACTTAGAATATCATATTTATTTTGCATTAAGTTTTATGTATGCAAAATGTTGTCAAAATTTTGGACATTGATTATATCAATGTTATTTATTTAAAGATGTAATTATTTAATATTATACTCTCTAATTTTATATATCTCTAGTAATATTATGTTAGAATCTTTTAAAATTAAAAAAAAATATTGCTTAATATTATTTGAAATGTTTCTTAAAACAATTTATGTTTCCATGAAATTTCCAAAATGTTCCTGTTTCCTAAGTGACTGAAACGGTACCTCGAAACAAAATTTTGTTCCTTGATAATACCTAGCTTTTGCTGTATAAACCCCAATTGTGGTATTTCTCCAAACAATCATGTCTTGAATATCACCTTACTGAGCAAGCGGCACCCTAGAGATCTTATCTAAAACACAAACATTTCCATATCAAAGTATCCATATTTGGATGTGATAATAATTGCTAATAATGCTAATGATAATGCATTTCAGGAAACGCATTGTCACAACATGTTGAAGATGACCTACATAGGAACTTATCTAACAAAAATATATCAACCTTGGCCATAGTATCTATTTATATATCAAAATGAAACGTCTTAATTTTTTACATTCCTAGCCAATTATTTGAGCAATCATTTTTTAAAAAGAAAAAGAATCTAATCATGAGAATGAGAAGAAAATTAATCTTTCATTTTTATTGAAACTTCTTTCATTGAATTAATCTTAAAATTTCTATCCAATTCCATAATAGCCTTATTCTTCCTATACCANATTCTTTCTATACCATGATGTATTTTTACTACCATTATTTTGTGTGGATAACTTGTTTCTACTCTAATTCCCACCCCCATTTCTTTTTATACCATTATCTTTAGTAGGAAGACCCAATGGATTAACTGAATTTATAAATACATAAATTATACTAAAGTATAAGAGTTACAGGAGATACTGCAGCAATTTTGTTTTTCATGTGTTATTCAATGATGGTTCAGTTTTTTCA
Source organism: Cercis canadensis (assembly GCA_003255065.1). NCBI lineage: Eukaryota > Viridiplantae > Streptophyta > Magnoliopsida > Fabales > Fabaceae > Cercis > Cercis canadensis. Next base: position 8,004 of record QAOA01000648.1, on the reverse strand, counting down.
TTTTTTCCATCCAAAATTTCCTTCTTCCCTCATTTTAGTCTACACACATCTCTTTATTATCTTTGTCTTCTGATTACACATGTAATCATTTTTGTTCACCATTTATTCTCTTATCTACCCATGCCATCTTTTATCTTTCACATGTATCATTTGCTCTGATCTTCATTTCGATGTCATATTTCATTTTTCCTATATGCTTCTATCAACTACTTTTCAACCTCCCCATACTTCAACAATTTTCTTTGATTCCTTTATTACCAATTTTTATTTTTTCTATGCATCCCTTTGATTCATACTTCCTTCGTCTTACACATTTCAAAGGTATTCACAGCTTCTATGTTCCTTCTCGTCTCTTGATAGCAGTTCAAGAAAAAGACTGAATTACCAATGGAAAAAACCTTTGTGAAAAACAGAGATCATAAGATAAAAAGCCACCCTAGAAGCCCAAGGCATCTTGGAAGCCATTTTTTCTTTACTCAAAGACAGTGCTTTCCAGAATAGTTTTTTTATTCTTTTTATACATTTATATATTGTGGAGTTGGTGAATATTTTTCTCCTTGTTTTCTACATTTACTCTTTGGATTTTCTATTTCTCCTCTAAAAATATTGCATGGCCTCTTGCAAGTCAAACACCAAAATCAGTAGGCACAACATATTGGATCAGAGACTCAATGTGTCTTACATGGTGGTGCTGCTTTCATTAAAAGCCTTTGATTTTTGTCTTTCCCGCTACTTTAGTTGCTCCATTTACGTTTGGGTGAATATATTTGATTTAAACTTGCAATTTGATATGTATCTGGCTAAGCATTTATGCTCCTAGCAAAGGTTTTTCATGCTTTGAACGCCATTGAATGTTAAAGAACTTAATGGAGCTCATTCACATTTTTCTTTTGGTTTTTCTTAGACTATGATAAGCTGATTATTCTTTTAGGAAGCCCTTTAGCATAACTTAAGTTTCACAATAAAATTTTTTTACATATAGAATCATCTCGTTTTCTGTTATTTTGGTTTCACATTTTTTGTTATTTATACTTTAGGTTAACCCTTTAATTTTGGAAACTTTTTTTCATTCTCCCAGCTATGTTGTGAATATGTTTTTTGTGCTTTCAACTACTACATTTGACAATGGAGCCATTGATGATTGTTGCTTCCCTTAAAGTACTTTTACTTCTATCTCAAACATGCTTATTTGTTCTCTCTTATTCCTTATCCAGAATACCACCCTATTTTTCTATCATTTGGAAGACCCCAACAATAAAATAATCAACATAGTTTGTTATTTTGTTGTGGTCTTTTTTCACATACATGGCCAATTAAAATAATACATTTTAACTTATTGTTAATTCATCCCAATTTTAGAGCAACTGAATTCATCCATAACATACTTTTAAGTTTGTAGTACATTGTAATGCATTTTAACCTACTAACATCAAGATATCTACCAATAGAATATTTTGCAAATTGAAAAAATATGTATGCAATTAGTATTTTCCAAAAAAATAATAGAAGAAAATAATTAGAATGAGAAACCAAAAGAATTTAATAAAAATGACACATAGAATAAACGTTCTAAGATGGATAGATTTAATAAAAATCACATTTCAAAATTAGTTAGCATCCTAAAATTTTATGAAAATACTCACCAACGGAAAAAGTAATCTATAATCAAGATAATAATTTAAATTTCTCTTTATATTAAAGTGCTAAGATCATGGTCAGTGTTAATTGAGACAGACAAATATAACAGAGTCTCTTGGAAGTTTAACTCTCTAAATATGTTTCTGTAGGAATAACACCCATGCGCCAACTAAAATTTGTCAGTTAATTCATTTTTTAAAGTTTGACCTATATGCATATATACACATAAAATTATATAAAATGTTAGCAATAATCTTGTACAGCATAAAATTTGTTTACCAAGAAGTACATCATCTAATAAGTGTCACAACGTACTCGAAGGTCGCGGATGGCGAAATAAAAAGAGATTTATGTTTTCGAAATGAAAACTCTGGAGTCGCCACCAATTGTATTAAGAAAGCGGGGAACAATTGGAAAACCCTTTTTTTATTTATTAAATAATAATAAAAAAAATATCGGTCTACGAACCAAAGAGGGTTCGGGAGTCTGTTTATGCGTGGGGAAGGTGTTAGGCACCCCACAACTTCCGTCTAAAGACGATTATCCTAAATTAATTGTGCGAATAGAATATGACCAAAAATATATATATTTTATTTACCCCAGAATAATAAATTGATTACAAGAATATCTAACAAAAATAACAACCTAAAATTTAAACGTGCAATGCATGAATTATCTACCGAGACCTAAATCCTTCCACCCCTTTATCGCATAAAGCGACTGTCCAGGGTGGCGCTACATTCACCTAGATCGGATAGAGAAAGGCATCCCATATAGGACTGACTCGCCTTATCCTCCCATGATAAGTGAAGGGGCATGCGGATACTACGGGACACAGGTATATTTTTACATGCAATGCAAATGCATGACTTTAAATATTACAAAACTTGTCTCAAAATCTAAGTATTGAGAAATTTTAAATTACATCCAAAAATAAATAAATAAAAGATAAATAAAACAACGTTCTTGCTCCACACTTGCATCTGGATATATTTCGGTTGGGCCTTCCAATTTGCTTGTACTCATAATTACCATGAATTATGTTCGAGGATGCTCATATATACAAAACATAAAGTAGGCAAGACTGAAAGACTTATGGTTCTTAAGAGACAAAACTGAGAGTGAACTAGAGCTAAAACTTAGAGTGAAATAGACATGCAAAAATTTTAAAAATTATATACATTGAAGTCACATGTCCTACTGTTTTAATAAAATCAACACTACTTAATTTGGATTTGTACAACTTTAGAAAAAAAAAATGAAAGACGGAACATTGCCAAAGATAAGGCATCAGTGTCAATGCAACCTTGAGCAGCTAAATTCAAACTCAAACTGGTAGTAAACTAAAAAAATCTAAAAATTTCACTCATTGAAGCTACACATCTTACTGTTCTAATGAGATAAGAACCATGTAAAATGGAGCTGTACAACTTCAAAAAAAAATGAAACACCGAACACTGCCAGGGATAGGGCATCAGTGTCAATGTAACATTATGCAGCTATGTTCAAACTCGAACTGACAGTAAAATACACATGCAAAAAAACTAAAAATTTCAAAAATTGAAGCTGCACATCTTATGGTTCTAATGAGATGAGAACCACGTAAAATGGATCTGTACAACTTCAGAAACAAATGAAACACCGAACACTGCCAGGGATAGGGCATAGGTGTCAGTGTAACATTAAACAGCTATGTTCAAGCTCGAACTGGCAGTAAACTACACATGCAAAAAATCTGAAACAAATCCACATTGAAGACATGCATCTTAGGGTTCTAACAAAAGTAAAATCTCATTAACATTAAACAGCTATGTTGAAGCTCGAACTGGCAGTAAACTACACATGCAAAAAATCTGAAACAAATACACATTGAAGACATGCATCTTAGGGTTCTAACAAAAGTAAAATCTCATGAAAATGTTGTATATATCTTGAGTTATGTATGAAACATCACACAAAGGTCAATGCTAGGCAGAATTTAGAAATTATGCTCCAATGCAAAGTATGAATAAATCATAATGCAATACATACTCAAATAATGAATCTAAGGCACTCAATTCATGTCATAATCTCAAGAGCTAAATAAAAGACATAACACATTAGAAGCAAAGTCAAATTCAAGCATAACATCACACATGCATTTTATCAAACACCTTAAAGGCATAATCAATATTCAAAATCACTTGTAAAAAGAGCCTTAAAGTCATTCCAAATCAATAAAAATACATGTTAACATGCTCTTAGGTCATATTATAATCATCCAAGAAGCTAATTTCAACTAGAAACAAGCATAATCAAGCTTCTAAGCACCAAAAAATGTAGCTGCAAAATTATATACGAGTTCAAGAAATTCAGAAGTGAATCTGCAAAATTATATACGAGTTCAAGGAATTAAGAAGTGGAAGAAAGCTATTACCCAATTGAAGCCTTCTAGTGTCAAGAATCAAAGTGGATAGCCCTTCAACTTTCAAAAATCCATACAAACCCTTAGGTTCAAGCTTCAATTTCTCCCAATAGGTGCTGCCTTGCCTTATCCAAGTTGATGAAAAAGTGTGAAGGAGGTGAATAATGATCAAAATCAACTATAAGAAGTTAAAAAAAAATGGAATGAGGTCTTAGGAATTAAAGATTTAATGGAGAATGTGAGAAAGAGATCAAGAGGGAGAGGAGAGGAGGAGAGGAAAAAATC
>QAOA01000643.1:0-11915 GCA_003255065.1 Cercis canadensis | reverse complement strand
AAAAAAAAAAAAAAAAAAAAAAAAAAAAAGGAAAGAAGCTCAATTGGGCTAAGATACTATCAAGAAAAACAAAACCAAGTGGGTTAGACAATCGTATACTAGCATTTACCAACTTGTCTAAGTTTAGGAAAAGGCTAGTTACCTTGTTTTTGGCCACCAAAGTGTATTTCTTAGTAACTTGGTTTCTTTCTCTAGTTGGATTGAGACTGGAACTTGTTGTTCATATTCCGTTCTTATTCTATCTTGTGCATGCCACATTACTTGTGCATTATTGTTCTTCTTGCATAAGCTGTCATTTTAGGTGAATGATTTGGTTTAGAACATTTGTGTTACTGACTGCCCAGTTGTGCCTTCGCTCCCTGTTAAGAGTTCAAAGAGGGAATTGAGTGGTAAAAGGCAAGAGGGAGTGAGCTTATTATTGATAAAAGCTATTTAAGAGTGTCATACACGAGTGTCGAGAGTAATATACTCAGAGTACAAACACGTGAGTAGAGAGAGGTGAGGACTTCAATTTTTTCTACTAACGTTTGTGCAGGAAAGTCACTACAACATGGAGAACCAAGACGCGCCAATTGATCCACAATTGTACATGCAAGCTTCACAGCAACAATTCACACATCTGACTAGAGTGCTTGAGGCTATGACTGAAAGGATGGAGAGGCTGGAGATTAGACAGCCAAGGGTAGAAAATGACAATCGAAGAAGAAGAAGAGAAAGAGAGGACCATTATTCTAGTGGTAGTTCCCCTGAAGTTATCCCTCCAAGAAGACCGCACAGAGAAAGAGAAGAAAGAAGGGAGAGGAGGATGGATGACGACTTCAGCTCCATTAAAATGAGCATTCCTTCCTTCCAAGGAAAGAATGATCCGGAGTTATATCTAGAGTGGGAAAAGAAGGTGGAGCTTGTGTTTAGCTGCCACAACTATTCCGAAGAAAAGAAGATTAAGTTGGCTACCATAGAGTTTGTAGGCTATGCCTTGACTTGGTGGGATCAGCTAATGTCAAATGTGAGAAGGAATAGAGAAAGACCAGTCATCTCTTGGGAAGACATGAAGATCTTGATGAGAAAGAGATTTGTTCCAAGCTTCTATCAAAGAGAATTGTACCAAAAACTTCAAGGTTTGGTTCAAGGCTCTAAGAGTGTAGAGGAATACCATAAAGAGATGGAGGTGGCAATGATCCGGGCTAACATTGAAGAGGATGTTGAAGCAACCATGGCTAGATTTCTTCATGGGCTGAATAGGGAAATAGCCAATGTGGTGGAGCTTCATCATTACAGTGACATGGAAGACCTTCTTCATAAAGCTACTCAAGTAGAGAGACAACTTAAGAGAAGGGGTTCTTCAAAATTTGGGCCAAGTACTACTTCAGCATGGAGATCTACATGGAAGAAAGATAAGGAAGTGGTGACTTCCAGACCCAAAACAGAGTTACCAAAGTTGCATGCCAAAGAACCTACATTTGCTCCCAAAGTCAAACCCGAGACCTCACAACCTCAAAGATTTAGAGATGTTAAGTGTTATGCGCAAGAAAGCAATCCTCGGGGAAGAAAGGAATGACGCTCAGGAGAGACCAATTCTCGGGGGAGATAGAGTGACGCGCAAGAAAACCGGTTAACAAAACGAGTTGCGTGAGGCCCAAGGAGCAGTCCTCGAGCGACACGTCACGCACAAGAAACTAGTCCGTCGATGTCGCACAAGAAAGCAATTCCTGGGGGAGATGGAGTGACATGCAAGAAACCGGCACGCCGAGTGTCATATACAAGAAAGCTGTCCTTGGGCTAGATGGAGTGACCCGCAAGAAACCAATCCACAAGCAACTGGCCTGACGCGCAAGAAATAAGTCCTCCGGGGAGAAAGATTGACGCGCAAGAAAGCAATTCACCAGCGAGTTAAGTGATGTGAAAGGAAATAGTTGTGGGGGGGGGAGATTGATTGAAGCGCAAGAAAGCGACCAACCAGCAAGATAGAGTGATGAGGCAAAAAGCAATGCTAGGAGGAGATTGTGTGACACACAAGAAAGCAGTCCTGCAGAAAGCAATGCCAGGAGGAGATTGTGTGACACGCAAGAAAGCAATCCTCGGGAGAGACAGATTGCTTGACTTGCAAGAAAGGAATCCACCGGTGAGGAGAGTGACGCAGATGAAAAGCCAGTTATTGGAGCGACGCACTAGAAAGTAGTCCTCGGGGGAGATGGATTGGCGTGCAAGAAAGCAATTCTCGGGGGCGATGGATTGACGCGGCAAGAAAGCAATTCTCAGGGGAGATGGAGTCACGCGCAAGAAACCATTCTACAAGCGNAGTGACACAGACGACAGCAGCAGTCCTTGGGGGAGATGGAGTGACGCGCAAGCAAGAAAGCAATCCCCCAGTGAACAGAGAGTGTGTACAAGAACGAACTCCTCGGGGGAGATTAAGTGACGCGCAAGAAACCGGCACGCGGAATGAAGTGATGCGAAACTTCAACAACGAGTGAATTGATGCGAAAGGAAATAGTTGTCGGGGGGGGGGAGGGGGGATGGAGTGAAGCGCAAGAAAGCAACCAACCAGCAAGATGGAGTGATGAGTCAGAAAGCAATGCTAGGAGGAGATTGTGTGACACGCAAGAAAGCAGTCCTCGGGAGAGACGGAGTACTTGAGTTGCAAGAAAGGAATACACCGGTGAGAAGAGTGACGAAGATGAAAAGCAATCTCACGGGGTGAGGGAGTGACGAGCACGGGAGCAGTCTTCGGGGAAGATGGAGTACTGCATAAAAAAGCCCATCACCAGATATTGGAGCAACGCACAAGAAACTAGTCCCACCACCAGATATTGGAGCAACGCACAAGAAACTAGTTCTCAGGGGATATGGATTGGCGTGCAAGAAAGCAATTTACGGGGGTGATAGATTGATGCGGCAAGAAAGCAATTCTCAGGGAAGATGGAGTCACACACAAGAAACTATTCTACAAGTGAATAGAGTGACACAGACGATAGCAGCAGTCCTTAGGGGAGATGGAGGGACGCGCAAGTAAGAAAGCAATCCACCAGTGAACAGAGAGTGTGTCATACAAGAACAAACTTCTCAGGGGAGGTGGAGTGACATGCAAGAAACCAATCTAAAAGCGAGTGGCGTGACGCGCAAGAAAGCAATCCTCGGGGAAGAAAAGAATGACGCTCAGGGGAGAGCAATTCTTGGGGGAGATAGAGTGACGCGCAAGAAAACCAGTTAACAAAACGAGTTGCGTGAGGCACAAGGAAGGCTGTCCTCGAGCGACACGTCATTCACAAGAAACTAGTCCGTCGATGTCACCCAAGAAAACAATTCCTTGGGGAGATGGAGTGACGTGCAAGAAACTGGCACGCGGAGTGTCATATACGAGAAAGCAGTCCTTGGGCGAGATGGAGTGACGCGCAAGAAACCAATCCACAAGCGAGTGGCATGACGCGCAAGAAAGCAGTCCTCGGGAGAGACGGAGTACTCGACTTGCAAGAAAGGAATCCACCGGTGAGGAGAGTGATGCAGATGAAAAGCCAGTTATTGGAGCGACGCACTAGAAAGTAGTCCTCGGGGGAGATGGATTGGCGTGCAATAAAGCAATTCTCTGGGGCGATGGATTGACGTGGCAAGAAAGCAATCTAAATGCGAGTGGTGTGGCGCGCAAGAAAGCAATCCTCGGGGAAGAAAAGAATGACGCTCAGGGGAGAGCAATTCCCAGGGGAGATAGAGTGACGCGCAAGAAAACCAATTAACAAAACAAGTTGCGTGAGGCGCAAGGAAGCAGTTTTCGAGTGACACGTCACGCACAAGAAACTAGTCCGTCGGTGTCGCACAAGAAAGCAATTCCTGGGGGAGGTGGGGTGACGTGCAAGAAACCGACAAGCGGAGTGTCCGACACAAGAAAGCAGTCGTTGGGCGAGATGGAGTGACGCGCAAGAAACCAATCTACAAGCGAGTCGCTTGACGCGCAGGAAGGCAACCAACCAGCAAGATGGAGTGATGAGCCAGAAAGCAGTGCTAGGAGGAGATTGTGTGACACGCAAGAAAGCAGTCCTCGGGATAGAACGAGTACTCGACTTGACTCGCAAGAAAGGAATCCACCGGTGAGAGGAATGGCGTAGACGAAAAACAATCCCACGGGGCGAAGGAGTGGCGAGCACGGGAGCAGTCTTCGGGGCAGTTGGAGTGCCGCGTAGGAAAGCAAACCACCAGTTATTGGAGCGACGCACTAGAAAGCAGTCCTCGGGGGAGATGGATTGGCGTGCAAGAAAGCAAATTCTCGGGGGGCGACGGATTGACGTGGCAAGAAAGCAATTCTCAGGGGAGATAGAGTCACGCGCAAGAAACCATTCAACAGGCGAGAAGAGTGGCACACAAGACAGGAGTCCTTGGGGGAGATGGAGTGTCGCGCAAGCAAGAAAGTAATCCACCAGTGAACAGAGTGTGTCATACAAGAACGAACTCCTCGGGGGAGATGGAGTGACGCGCAAGAAAACAATCTCAGAGCGAGTGGCGTGATGCGCAAGAAAGCAATCCGCGGGGAAGTAAAGATTGACGCCCAAGAGAGAGCAATTCTCACGGGGGGAGATAGAGTGACGCACAAGAAAACCGGTCAACAAACGAGCAGAGTGAGGCGCAAGAAAGCAGTCCTCGGGCGACACGTCACCCAAAAGAAACTAGTCCGTCGGTGTCGCACAAGAAAGCAATTCCTGGGGGAGGTGGGGTGACGTGCAAGAAACCGACAAGCGGAGTGTCCGACACAAGAAAGCAGTCGTTGGGCGAGATGGAGTGACGCGCAAGAAACCAATCTACAAGCGAGTCGCTTGACGCGCAGGAAGGCAACCAACCAGCAAGATGGAGTGATGAGCCAGAAAGCAGTGCTAGGAGGAGATTGTGTGACACGCAAGAAAGCAGTCCTCGGGATAGAACGAGTACTCGACTTGACTCGCAAGAAAGGAATCCACCGGTGAGAGGAATGGCGTAGACGAAAAACAATCCCACGGGGCGAAGGAGTGACGAGCACGGGAGCAGTCTTCGGGGCAGTTGGAGTGCCGCGTAGGAAAGCAAACCACCAGTTATTGGAGCGACGCACTAGAAAGCAGTCCTCGGGGGAGATGGATTGGCGTGCAAGAAAGCAAATTCTCGGGGGGCGATGGATTGACGTGGCAAGAAAGCAATTCTCAGGGGAGATAGAGTCACGCGCAAGAAACCATTCAACAGGCGAGAAGAGTGGCACACAAGACAGGAGTCCTTGGGGGAGATGGAGTGTCGCGCAAGCAAGAAAGTAATCCACCAGTGAACAGAGTGTGTCATACAAGAACGAACTCCTCGGGGGAGATGGAGTGACGCGCAAGAAAACAATCTCAGAGCGAGTGGCGTGATGCGCAAGAAAGCAATCCGCGGGGAAGTAAAGATTGACGCCCAAGAGAGAGCAATTCTCACGGGGGGAGATAGAGTGACGCACAAGAAAACCGGTCAACAAACGAGCAGAGTGAGGCGCAAGAAAGCAGTCCTCGGGCGACACGTCACCCAAAAGAAACTAGTCCGTCGGTGTCGCACAAGAAAGCAATTCCTGGGGGAGGTGGGGTGACGTGCAAGAAACCGACAAGCGGAGTGTCCGACACAAGAAAGCAGTCGTTGGGCGAGATGGAGTGACGCGCAAGAAACCAATCTACAAGCGAGTCGCTTGACGCGCAGGAAGGCAACCAACCAGCAAGATGGAGTGATGAGCCAGAAAGCAGTGCTAGGAGGAGATTGTGTGACACGCAAGAAAGCAGTCCTCGGGATAGAACGAGTACTCGACTTGACTCGCAAGAAAGGAATCCACCGGTGAGAGGAATGGCGTAGACGAAAAACAATCCCACGGGGCGAAGGAGTGACGAGCACGGGAGCAGTCTTCGGGGCAGTTGGAGTGCCGCGTAGGAAAGCAAACCACCAGTTATTGGAGCGACGCACTAGAAAGCAGTCCTCGGGGGAGATGGATTGGCGTGCAAGAAAGCAAATTCTCGGGGGGCGATGGATTGACGTGGCAAGAAAGCAATTCTCAGGGGAGATAGAGTCACGCGCAAGAAACCATTCAACAGGCGAGAAGAGTGGCACACAAGACAGGAGTCCTTGGGGGAGATGGAGTGTCGCGCAAGCAAGAAAGTAATCCACCAGTGAACAGAGTGTGTCATACAAGAACGAACTCCTCGGGGGAGATGGAGTGACGCGCAAGAAAACAATCTCAGAGCGAGTGGCGTGATGCGCAAGAAAGCAATCCGCGGGGAAGTAAAGATTGACGCCCAAGAGAGAGCAATTCTCACGGGGGGAGATAGAGTGACGCACAAGAAAACCGGTCAACAAACGAGCAGAGTGAGGCGCAAGAAAGCAGTCCTCGGGCGACACGCCACCCAAAAGAAACTAGTCCGTCGGTGTCGCACAAGAAAGCAATTCCTGGGGGAGGTGGGGTGACGTGCAAGAAACCGACAAGCGGAGTGTCCGACACAAGAAAGCAGTCGTTGGGCGAGATGGAGTGACGCGCAAGAAACCAATCTACAAGCGAGTCGCTTGACGCGCAGGAAGGCAACCAACCAGCAAGATGGAGTGATGAGCCAGAAAGCAGTGCTAGGAGGAGATTGTGTGACACGCAAGAAAGCAGTCCTCGGGATAGAACGAGTACTCGACTTGACTCGCAAGAAAGGAATCCACCGGTGAGAGGAATGGCGTAGACGAAAAACAATCCCACGGGGCGAAGGAGTGACGAGCACGGGAGCAGTCTTCGGGGCAGTTGGAGTGCCGCGTAGGAAAGCAAACCACCAGTTATTGGAGCGACGCACTAGAAAGCAGTCCTCGGGGGAGATGGATTGGCGTGCAAGAAAGCAAATTCTCGGGGGGCGATGGATTGACGTGGCAAGAAAGCAATTCTCAGGGGAGATAGAGTCACGCGCAAGAAACCATTCAACAGGCGAGAAGAGTGGCACACAAGACAGGAGTCCTTGGGGGAGATGGAGTGTCGCGCAAGCAAGAAAGTAATCCACCAGTGAACAGAGTGTGTCATACAAGAACGAACTCCTCGGGGGAGATGGAGTGACGCGCAAGAAAACAATCTCAGAGCGAGTGGCGTGATGCGCAAGAAAGCAATCCGCGGGGAAGTAAAGATTGACGCCCAAGAGAGAGCAATTCTCACGGGGGGAGATAGAGTGACGCACAAGAAAACCGGTCAACAAACGAGCAGAGTGAGGCGCAAGAAAGCAGTCCTCGGGCGACACGTCACCCAAAAGAAACTAGTCCGTCGGTGTCGCACAAGAAAGCAATTCCTGGGGGAGGTGGGGTGACGTGCAAGAAACCGACAAGCGGAGTGTCCGACACAAGAAAGCAGTCGTTGGGCGAGATGGAGTGACGCGCAAGAAACCAATCTACAAGCGAGTCGCTTGACGCGCAGGAAGGCAACCAACCAGCAAGATGGAGTGATGAGCCAGAAAGCAGTGCTAGGAGGAGATTGTGTGACACGCAAGAAAGCAGTCCTCGGGATAGAACGAGTACTCGACTTGACTCGCAAGAAAGGAATCCACCGGTGAGAGGAATGGCGTAGACGAAAAACAATCCCACGGGGCGAAGGAGTGACGAGCACGGGAGCAGTCTTCGGGGCAGTTGGAGTGCCGCGTAGGAAAGCAAACCACCAGTTATTGGAGCGACGCACTAGAAAGCAGTCCTCGGGGGAGATGGATTGGCGTGCAAGAAAGCAAATTCTCGGGGGGCGATGGATTGACGTGGCAAGAAAGCAATTCTCAGGGGAGATAGAGTCACGCGCAAGAAACCATTCAACAGGCGAGAAGAGTGGCACACAAGACAGGAGTCCTTGGGGGAGATGGAGTGTCGCGCAAGCAAGAAAGTAATCCACCAGTGAACAGAGTGTGTCATACAAGAACGAACTCCTCGGGGGAGATGGAGTGACGCGCAAGAAAACAATCTCAGAGCGAGTGGCGTGATGCGCAAGAAAGCAATCCGCGGGGAAGTAAAGATTGACGCCCAAGAGAGAGCAATTCTCACGGGGGGAGATAGAGTGACGCACAAGAAAACCGGTCAACAAACGAGCAGAGTGAGGCGCAAGAAAGCAGTCCTCGGGCGACACGCCACCCAAAAGAAACTAGTCCGTCGGTGTCGCACAAGAAAGCAATTCCTGGGGGAGGTGGGGTGACGTGCAAGAAACCGACAAGCGGAGTGTCCGACACAAGAAAGCAGTCGTTGGGCGAGATGGAGTGACGCGCAAGAAACCAATCTACAAGCGAGTCGCTTGACGCGCAGGAAGGCAACCAACCAGCAAGATGGAGTGATGAGCCAGAAAGCAGTGCTAGGAGGAGATTGTGTGACACGCAAGAAAGCAGTCCTCGGGATAGAACGAGTACTCGACTTGACTCGCAAGAAAGGAATCCACCGGTGAGAGGAATGGCGTAGACGAAAAACAATCCCACGGGGCGAAGGAGTGACGAGCACGGGAGCAGTCTTCGGGGCAGTTGGAGTGCCGCGTAGGAAAGCAAACCACCAGTTATTGGAGCGACGCACTAGAAAGCAGTCCTCGGGGGAGATGGATTGGCGTGCAAGAAAGCAAATTCTCGGGGGGCGACGGATTGACGTGGCAAGAAAGCAATTCTCAGGGGAGATAGAGTCACGCGCAAGAAACCATTCAACAGGCGAGAAGAGTGGCACACAAGACAGGAGTCCTTGGGGGAGATGGAGTGTCGCGCAAGCAAGAAAGTAATCCACCAGTAAACAGAGTGTGATGAGGATCAAGGAGGCATAGCTGAGTCCAAGGAGGAGTTGGCTGGACCTTTGACTAGGTCTAGGGCAAAGCATTTCCAATTACATGTGGGAACGTTGATGAGACAAGCATGCAACGAAAATGGCTTAGCTTCAGAGGGCAGCGAGCCAAACCATGAGAAGTGGATCACTTGTGTTTCTGCCCAGATTGAAGCACATGGCCGTGTCCCCATTGAAGCCAAGCCGTGTCTTAGCCGTGTAGCAGAAGCAGAGGCAATTAAGTTACTGGAAGTCGAACACGGGCAAGATGAGAATCGAACACGGGCGTGTTGAAGCCGTGTCAAGTCACCTAAGGCCTATCTCGTCTCTGGAGGAAGAACACGGGCAGACTTGGAGAACACGGTCGTGTCCTTTAGGCCGTGTCACACTAGTGACTATTCCAAGTTGTAATTTTGCTTTTGGAGCATTTTGTATTAAGACTTATTAGTTTTTCTCCTAAACTATTTAAGGAGCTAAAGCCTTTGTCTTTAGGAATAAGAATTAAGAATTTTTGATAATTGAATTGAGAGTTTCTCTCTTGTTCTCTCCATGGAGAGCTTAAGCCATCTCGGTGGATTCCTAGCATGGTGGACCTAAACCTTATCACTCTCCCCTCTCCCCAATCTAGAGTGTGGCGGTTTATTCACTTCTCCATCTTGTTCATGTTGATTGTTGATTATTCGGATTAAGGAGGGTTAGTTAAGCTTTGGCTGAAACTAGGTTGCCTAATTTGATAATCAAAGGTTTTCACCTAATTCCATTCATCTTTTCTTGATTTTCTGTTACTTGACCTTACTTGGGATCCTTGGCTAATTTGGATTGGATTTGGCTTGGTTTCTTCAAGTGGATCCTTATCAGATGGAGTCACGCGCAAGAAACCATTCAACAGGCGAGAAGAGTGTTCTTTGTTTTCATCTTTAAAAACAAACCTGGAAAATCACAAAAAAAAAATCTCATCTCTGAAAATTCATCAATGGAGTTTGAAATGAATTGCATTGGATCTTGTTAGATCTAAGCTTTTGGGGCTTGGTTTAATCAAATTCCTCTTGTGTGATTCAAATCTGGGTTGTTCTGAATTTTCTGGGATTCTGCATTGTTGTTGGAATCCTGCCATTGTTGTTCATCTTCAAATTCTTGAAAACTGAACTATTTTTGATTGTACTCGAGTTTGTTTCATGGTTTGCCTTAGTTGATGGATTTCTGGAAAAATTTCATTTGAGTTANAATTTCATTTAAGTTAAATGAATGAGCATTATCTTGATTTTAATTGATTCCATGTTAGAGTCATTTTAAAGTCTGGTTGAATGTTTTGAAATGTGGCTTGAATGAATGAAAACCTTCAAGGAGACCCATGGCTGAAAGCTTCCAAATCTGAGTTAGTTATTCTTTTCAGATATTTCCCATTGTGTCGCTGTTAACTGCCATTAGGGCCTAGTTTGGCATTCTACCACTTCATTTATTTTGGATTAATTGATTAATCTTGCTCTAATCTATAGGAAATTGCTAAGTTGTTTTGCAATACTCCTTTACAGTGTGGCTAAATTCTATATCATGGGGTACTTAGCACTTTTCTTAGCTTAGGTATTTGATCCTAGTTGGCATTAGTTATAAAAAGTCAAAAGAAACAAAGTTGACCAAAGGATTCTGGTGGTATAGAACACGGGCCGTGTCTTGGCCGTGTTAGGAAGACAGAGAGCACAACAAGCACTGAGGGTTGAACACGAGCCGTGTCCCTAACCGTGTTGTGCAACACGGGCTGAGTTTTGACCGTGTCTTGGCCGTGTTATACAAACAGAAAGTATAAAAAAAAAAAAAAAAAAAAAAAAAAAGAAGCTCAATTGGGCTAAGATACTATCAAGAAAAACAAAACCAAGTGGGTTAGACAATCGTATGCTAGCATTTACCAACTTGATTAAGTTTAGGGAAAAGGCTAGTTACCTTGTTTTTGGCCACCAAAGTGTATTTCTTAGTAACTTGGTTTCTTTCTCTAGTTGGATTGAGACTGGAACTTGTTCTTCATATTCTGTTCTTATTCTATCTTGTGCATGCCACATTACTTGTGCATTATTGTTCTTCTTGCATAAGCTGTCATTTTAGGTGAATGATTTGGTTTAGAACATTTGTGTTATTGACTGCCCAGTTGTGCCTTTGCTCCCTGTTAAGAGTTCAAAGAGGGAATTAAGTGGTAAAAGGCAAGAGGGAGTGAGCTTATTATTGATAAAAGCTATTTAAGAGTGTCAAACACGAGTGTCAAGAGTGATATACTTAGAGTACAAACACGTGAGTAGAGAGAGGTGAGGACTTCAATTTTTCTACTAACGTTTGTGCAGGTTAGTCACTACAACATGGAGAACCAAGATGCGCCAATTGATCCACAATTGTACATGCAAGCTTCACAGCAACAATTCACACATCTGACTCGAATGCTTGAGGCTATGAATGAAAGGATGGAGAGGCTGGAGATTAGACAGCCAAGAGAACAAAATGACAATCGAAGAAGAAGAAGAGAAAGAGAGGACCATTATTCTAGTGGTAGTTCCCCTGAAGTTATCCCTCCAAGAAGATCGCACAGAGAAAGAGAAGAAAGAAGGGAGAGGAGGATGGATGACGACTTCAGCTCCATTAAAATGAGCATTCCTTCCTTCCAAGGAAGGAATGATCCGGAGTTATATCTAGAGTGGGAAAAGAAGGTGGAGCTTGTGTTCAGCTGCCACAACTATTCCGAAGAAAAGAAGATTAAGTTGGCTACCATAGAGTTTGTAGGTTATGCCTTGACTTGGTGGGATTAGCTAATGTCAAATGTGAGAAGGAATAGAGAAAGACCAGTCATCTCTTGGGAAGACATGAAGATCTTGATGAGAAAGAGATTTGTTCCAAGCTACTATCAAAGAGAATTGTACCAAAAGCTTCAAGGTTTGGTTCAAGGCTCTAAGAGTGTGGAGGAATATCATAAAGAGATGGAGGTAGCAATGATCCGGGCTAACATTGAAGAGGATGTTGAAGCAACCATGGCTATCTGGACCGGGAACCTGTTTCTGTCTCGGATATTTTTCTTTAGAAAAAGTTTTAAAAACTCTCTTCAACTATGCTCTTGTTGCACTTTACCCCTCATTCTTTAAAAACGTAGGAAAGACCTCCTTGAACTTTCAAAATGTGCA
>QAOA01000637.1:26915-43256 GCA_003255065.1 Cercis canadensis | reverse complement strand
TCACGTGGAATTTAGACATAAGTACAAGAGAAAAAGATCAAAAAAAACTCTTAGAAGCTGAGAATCGATGATGAAATCCACTTCTTGGAGCTTGATCTTCCTTTTCTTCTTGCCTCTTGTGTAAAAACGTGTGAAACCCTAATTTAGTCTCTAAAATCCATATTTATAAGTCTTAGAAAGTTTAAGAGAAGAAGGAAATAAAATAACAAAAAAATCTTAGTGAAAATAGGAATCTGGAAAGTCAAATCCTAAGTTGACCATCGAGTTGCTACAGTGCTGGGTTTGGGCGCTACGGCCTCGAAGTCCCTGCCTGCATACTGCCTTTGTGTGGATGTGAAGGGAGTATTGTCTCTCCCTTTGTGTGGATGAGCCCATAACGAAATTTCGCATAAATTTTCAAAAAGAAGACTTCTGTCACGTTGTCTCTCCCTTTGTGTGGATGCAAACTTTCAAGTTGTGTGAATATGTATTTTTCATCAATCATGAAGGAAAGATCATTACGTTCTGCAATATTAATTAACAAACAAACAAGTCCCCACTTCTTCAGACAAGTATTTTTTGTTGCATGTGTACGTAAGAAACTACACAACCAGGTATGGAGACACGTGTCTGACTGAAACTGGGCTAAGCAGATTGCCTTATCCTCAGCAATCATGTTGTCACGTTGATTTTTGCCACTGTGTGAAAAGAAGAAGAAAAATCCATAACATAAAGTCTAAACAGCACCAGATATCACAGGAATGTGTGAAGATCTAAACCAAGTGGAGAAGCTTGTATTAATCTTAAGAGGAGGCACATTGAAAATTGCTCTCTTGAGAAGAGTCAGCAATGTTGCAGAAAGTGCTATAGACTCTCCAAAGACATCTGATTTGCCAATTCAGGTCTGAAAATCTCATGTCAATAGCAAGAAGAGGGAAAAGTAATATTCTAGAGATGACAACTGAATGAGTATGCAAGAATATTTTACTGCTAAATAACTACAATTTCCATGCTCATACCAATTTTTTTTNACCAATTTTTTTTTTTTTTGTTTTTTTAAAAAAGCTAACATTGCCTGTTATTTAACTGAAATATTAAATATGTCAACTGGAGAGGGATAGGATTAGGAATAGGTATCTTAAGTTCTATCCCTATATTAGTAGAAGAAAATGTAAGTAAGTACCTACAGGTATCAGGTTCTGAAATAAAACCATGTAAGATGCTTCCCTGCAATTAAAATGTCCATATAAATTGATTGCTTAGAAGCCCAAGGGAAAGAAAATTGAAACAATTTCACTTGGGATTGATAGTTTCTTAAACACTCAAATGCAAAGTTAAATAGTCCGTTGCACTCTGCATGAATTCACAGGCAGCCTGGTAGTTCATGCCCATGTGTACTATTCATGTTTTATTTTGCAAGAGTAGTGTTATTATAACTTCACAGATTCTCTATACCTGCATATGTGGAATTATCTAAATTTAACTAATTCAATATAAACTTTAACTGGTTCATATTTCTCAGAAGGCATAAAAGGTGTTTAATAATCACGTTTTGCATGCTATCTTGAGTGTTCAGATTTCCTATTATAAGGAAAACCATAAACTGTGATATCTGGTGCTGTTTACACTTTATGTTATGGATTTGTTTTCTTCTTTTCACATAGTATCAAAAATCAACGTGGAAACATGAATGCTGAGGATAAGGAAATATGCTTGGTAACAAAAGATCTTATAATGTGAAAGGAATAAAATATTTAAGTAGGTACTTGATTTATTGGGTGAAGTAATCAAAATATTTCTCGGCCTAAAGTGATTATTTTATTTATATATAATTATTATGTAAAAAAAATGTAGTTATTTATTTAGTACATTGATTATTTTATTTAAATATAAACAAAATAATCATAATACTCAAAATTATTTTAATGATTTCATTTTTACTAGATAGGTCAAGCACTGCTTAGAATTTTTACCTCTTATGCACCCCAAGGTTTTTTTATTATAAAGTTTGGAAACTTAGAATAATTCTCTCTTTTTCTCTTTTATTTCTTATGACCGCAGATTTTAGTTTAATTTATATCTTATAATTTTACTTAAACTCATTTAATTTTTTTCAAAGGAAATGATTTAACTGGATTCTACAGTGATAAATTTTGATAAACTTCCTGTGATGGATCTACCATCTCTCAGAAGGCATAAAATGTGTGAAGACAAAATATATGCAAGTCTAAACTCTTAAGTAGATATTTAAAAATTGCTAATAGCTAGGCTCAAAAGTACTCTGATTCTTAAACCAAAAAAAAAAACACTAATTTACTAATAGCTAGGCCCAAAAGTATTCTGATTCCTAAACAAAAAAAAAAAAACTAATGATATCTAAATAGAGATTAGACTAGATGTAATTAAAATTTTTTTATAATTAAATAACCGCGTGCTATCCGTGGGTACTATCATGTTCGCATGGATGTAAACCTCACGTTTTGCATGCTATCTTGAGAGTCAGATTTCCTAAGAGGAAAACCATGAACTGTAATATCTGGTGTTGTTTACACTTTATGGATTTGTTTTCTTCTTTTCACATAGTATCAAAAACCAACGTGGAAACATGAATGCTGAGGATAAGGAAATATGCTTAGCCAATTTCAATCAGACACGTATCTCCATACCTGGTTGTGTAGTTTCATACGTGTACATGCAACAGAAAATACTTGTCTTAAGTAATGTTGAATCAATTATGCTTCCTTCAAANTTGTTTCTTTTTTAATTATTCAATGTGAACTAATGGAAATATTGTTTGAAAATGTTGTTCAAAGGCACATTTCCATCGTATTCTTTTATAGAATATTGGCTAAGATTCCATTCTTAATTATGAGAAAGGTTCTAAGTAATGTTGAATCAATTATGCTTCCTTCCGAAATTCATAACAAATGCTATATATATTTTATGAAAAACAATAAATTCATTAATTTTTTAAGAGAATTTTGGAAGATATAATGCATGAGTTAGAGATTCGAAAGCCATTCTAAAGAACAACCAACATAATAAATTCATGTTTAGTGTATATGAATTGACGAGAAAAAGAAATCTTACATATCAAAACACTTAAGAGTATTAGAAATATTTCTACTTATCAGCCTTCTCTTTCCTCTATTTAGAAATATTCCTTTTTTGATTTCAATATCATAATTCAATTTCACGTACGTGCTCTTTTGGCACTGTCTTCAACATGTATTTACTAGAGTGCATGAAAGGCAATAACGCGTCGATGACCATAGAAAACAAAACCTATGCTTCCCAATTAGAGTCTACCATGTGTTATATGCTTTTGACTTCTGAGCATTGTCACAACGTACTTGAAGGTCGCTACGACGTAGATGACAGACTTTTTAAAAAAATTAGTTTTCGAAAGAAAACTTGAAATTACCACTAATTTTATTAAAAAAATGAGGCATAATTGGAAAACTCTTTTTGAATTTTTAAAATGATCTGCGAACCAAAGAGAATTCGGGAGTCTATTGTATGTAGGGAAGGTGTTAGACACTCCACAACACCCATCTAATAGACGGTTACCCAAAATTAATTGTGCAAATTAGTTATAGCCAAAGTGTATTTATATTATTCCTAAACAATTAATATACATATATACATATAAATAAGAAAACTAATGAATGTAAAAATTGTCCCAAGTTAGCTTCAGTGCTTTTCCTAACAGAAGTAGGGAGCTTTGTGAGCCAATGGGTGGCATGAGCCGTTATTATGCTATCTAAGAGAATACAAAATTAGAAACGAAATGATCCTTTTTGTTTTTTTAGGAAATAAAATGAAGTGAGAAATTTATTTGAAATCTGACTTGACTTGTTTCCTCTGCAAGCTCATACGTACCCTGATTAGAGATCAAAGCCTTCGTAGTTTGTTTTTAGAAAAACAAAAGAAACCAAGTTTTTTTTAGAACAAGGAAAACACTTTTCTTTTCGAAAAACTTCCTTCACACATATTTCTTTCTTTTCTTCGATTTAAATAAGGGGCAGAAATCAAATGAATACTTGAAACCAAAAGGAATTAAAGATTTCAAAAATAGACCATTCTAGTTTTCTATTGCTCTCAAATAATAATCCAAATTGCGCATACGGATAATAAAGTATCTAACATGCTAAAAATGGCAATAAGAGGAATTAAAGATATTAAACCTTTTTCCTTTGGTTAAACCTACATCTTCGAGGAAAGGATATATCATATGCCAAAGGTAAAGGTATATAATATATTCTATCCTATGCCAAAGGTAAAGGGAAGGGATTACCAAAAAACAAAGGGGGAAAGGGGAATATCATAATATTTCAGAAATATTATACCTTCAAGGGAAGAATAAATTAGGTACCAATTAAAGGTAAAAGAGAAGAATATAATAGGTTGCCGAAAATAAAAGGAATGAACTATGTGGCCCTCCAAATCATTCGCAAGAATAATGCAAAGTAACCTTGCACAAGGTTAATGACTTTGATTGTGACTAGTAATGTATCCTCCTTAAAAAAATTTCATGATCTGGACTGAATGCCTATGAAATGAGACTAGAAATTGAGTAAAATTTATATTTAACATACAAAATAATTCTTAATTATTAATTGTGCAGTGATTGTAGTATATATTGAAATTGAAAGTTCATATCAATATGCTGTTTTATTGGTAGTTTTAGTGGATTGTCAGTGGGTCTTACCAATAACCATTTAAATGGTGTAGTACTTTTTTATTTTTTTTGGTAATAATGGTGTAATACTTCAGGAGTACTTAAACTTGCTCCTTGTCGCAACGTCCCTTTTCGGGAGCGCGATGCGGAGCGGCGAAATCCCCCACGCGGAAAGAAATAAAAGTTAACAATGTGCAATAATATGTAAGAAAAGAATGGAGTCACCATCATTCGTTTTATTCCATTTTTAGCAAATGGAATGATGTGATTGGACACCTAAATAATTTGGTCTACGTTCAGAGCTTAGATTCGGGGGTTGATTACGTGTAGGGAAGGTATTAGCACCCTACGATGTCCGTTCTTAGAACGGTTACCCATTTAATCACTAGTTATCTTTTTAAATGAATTAAGTTAGTCCTAAAATTTTGTTAGGTTCTACCAGCTTAATAACATGGCCCTCAATATGGCCTTTCACCCTAGGGAATGTCACTAATCCATAAATGGCAAGTGCAAATAGAGCTAACCCTCGATCACTATCGATTTGTTCTTGCACTATCTTCAATAGATAATCAGCAGNTGTCAGTGGGTCTTACCAATAACCATTTAAATGGTGTAGTACTTTTTTATTTTTTTTGGTAATAATGGTGTAATACTTCGGGAGTACTTAAACTTGCTCCTCAAGATGGACTTTCTTTTTTATCTCTTGTAAATAAGAATTAATCATAAGTTAAAAGTTTAAACAAGAAACATGTCCATTTTTAACCAAAAAATATATATAACAAGACTTTTTAACTGAGAAAAGAACTTAAAACCTAAATCTTTTTAGATAATTCTCAAATCAATTGTGGTGTATGTGACACGTCTCCTCATTTAAAATTTTCAAATTCTCAAATCAATTGAAATGAGATTAGAAGTTAAGTTAGATTTATATTTAAAAAGATACAAAATAATTCGTAGTTATTAATTGTGCAGTGATTATAGTATGAAAATTAAAGTTCATACCAGTATGCTGTTTTATTGGATTGTCAGTGGGTCTTTCCAATAACTATCTAAATGGTGTAATACTTTGAGAGTATCTAAACTTGCTTGTCAAGATGGAACTTTTCATTTTTTTTCTCTCTCTCTTGTGAACAAGGACTAATCATAAGTTAAAAGTTTAATGTCATGCAAAAACCGTACACAAGGGTACGTATCACGAGCAAGTAATGTAGTAGTGAATGAAGTATCGTCCAACAAGGACTATGGCTATTAAGTACCAAAATCGAGTATATTGTAATTTCATCTAGACAATCAAGAGTGAGTATCAAGCAATAATTTAAAGGCAAAAATATTAAAACAGGTAGAAATATGAAATAGAAATATCTAGAGTTTCCAATTTCACAATAGCTATTTCAAATTGTTATTCCTACTTCATTAACCAAAAACTATCTTTCTAATAGCTAGCCAAGAACCCTAAACTATCCATTAGCCTTTTCAAATGTCAAACAAAAATATCTCTAAACGACAATTCACTATATTCCTATGTGAATTAAACTACCCATAAATTCTTCAAGTTCTTTGGTTCTTTAAATATTTACATAGACTATAAAGGTATATTCCTATCCCTTATGAAATCTATGTTCTTGATCTCTATGATCTTGAATTACAAACTACCTCCCGGTCTCATTGTAATAATCTAATCAACTAATTAATTGCCAGTCAATTAGAGGCATGAAAATTTGAGAAGAAGAAAACAAATTAATAACGAAGTTCTTGAATTAAATTAGTAGAAAATTACAAATAATCCTAACTAGGCTACAACGTAGCCCTAGAAAATGAATTTAGTTCATGACAGAAAATAAAAATATGATCACACATAATTTAGACATAAGTACAAGAGAAAAAGATAAGAAAAACTCTTAGAAACTGAGAATCAATGACGAAATCCACTTCTTGGAGCTTGATCTTCTACTCTTCTTTCCTCTTGTGTAAAAACGTGTGGAACCATAATTTAGTCTCTAAAAGTCTTATTTATAAGTCCTAGGAAGTTTAAGAGAACAAGGAAATAAAATAACAAAGAAATCCTAGTGAAAATAGGAATTTGGAAAGTCAAATCCCAAGTTGACCCTCGGGGGGTTGCAGCGCTGGGTTTAGGTACCGTGGCCTCGAAGTTTCTACCTGAATACTCCTCTCGTGTTGGTGACAAGCGCTGCGGTGCCATGGATAGGGGCTGCAGCACTGAACTCACTGCCTTCAGTGCAAAAATCCTTCTTTCCAGGTGCTGCGGTGCCCAAGCTCTTGTGCAATTCTCAATTTTTGGGTGCAAGGGCTGCACTACAGCACTGGAACTAGGGGTTGTAGCGCCCA
The DNA here is from genome assembly GCA_003255065.1 of Cercis canadensis. Lineage (NCBI taxonomy): Eukaryota > Viridiplantae > Streptophyta > Magnoliopsida > Fabales > Fabaceae > Cercis > Cercis canadensis. Next base: position 36,250 of record QAOA01000637.1, on the reverse strand, counting down.
AGCTGCTGCCTCCATTCCAGACTTCACCAAACTTGCTCCATTTTGCGTCGAATTTCGCTTAAATTGNAAGTATATTAGGTTGAGACTTTTTCTGTTTTAGTTTTATTGGGCTTGGGCTGAAATTCTATTGAATATGGATTGATTTATACCCAAGTCCTAGACTGAAATATTTGAATCATTAACTTTCAGCAGCAAAATAATAAATACTTGAATGATATATATATATATATATATATATACTTGAATGCTAAGTTGCATAAATAATGCCAAATAAAAAAATTAGTTTTCTATAAACATTTTTCTNGTTGCATAAATAATGCCAAATAAAAAAATTAGTTTCCTAGAAACATTTTTCTAATTAATCTATGTGTGGCCCAATTTATGCAATCTCGCTAGTCTTTTACTACTTTTTGTCTCATTTGATTATAATGATTTACAAGAACTTCACAGTAAGACCAAAAACATAGGATATTTAAAATTGAAGTTTTGAGAATGATAGTAACACTATCACCCACTCTTGAGGTGCTACCAACGTCTATATTTTTTCATTTGGTACAAATCGTATCATTAAAACTAATTATTCTACAAAACCTTGGAACANAAAACTTTGGAACATTTTTATTTTATTTAAAGGTTAATGGTATTCTCGTGCCACTTTTCATGAAGCCGGACTAAGTCCTTTTTCAGGTGATCTTGAAGGCACAACTCTATATCGACATAGTGTATTAAAAAAAAAATTCCCTCTAGGATTCAATCTTTTTAACATTTAGTTACTAATACTTTAATCTTTTATTCACAAAAAAATTTAATTGCTTTGAAATTTGTGTTGCAAAGTAATGATAAAAATCCTATGCCCTCTAAACAAAAACATAGTAGATGCAGTTCCAAAAAAAAAAAATTATTCATGCAACGTTCAGAAATTTCTAAATTGATGGTTTAACAAAATCATCAATTTGGAGAACAATATAAAGTAAGTATAATGGATTTCAACCATAATCAAATTTATTAACTACGTATAATATCCATTAGAAGCGGTCAAATTGATGACGGAGGAGTTTGAAAAATATGTGGAGATCAGGAATTTGAACTTCTATATCATTATGTTAAAAAAAAAAAAAAATCAACAATGAAGTATGGAGATCTATTATATTCTTCAGTAATATGATGGAAGAATTGGTTAAAATTAAGAGGCATAATTTTAGTTTTAATTCTCTTATTTTGCTCATTTGAACATTTTGGTCATTTTATTTTCAACTCAAGACTTTTAGTTTTTCAAGTTTCACAAAATGAACAAATTAGTCCACATCTATAACACCGTCAAAAAACTAACGGTGGTGTTGACATGGCAAACACGTGGCAGTTAAGTGACACTGATGTGGCAATGAAAATTATTTTTTATTCAAAAACTTTTATGTGACCGTTTTTTTTTTTCTTTGATTATGTTATGTTACATACAATATCTAAATCTAAGAAATAGTGGGTTTATAGGCTGAAACCCAAAAAGAAAAACCAAAAAAGGCAAAGGGAACCGAGATTTGCGTTCATGACAAAGACTGAAGTTAATCATCTAGACGATGGGTATAGGTGGCGCAAGTACGGCAAAAAATTTGTGAAAAACAGCCCCTATAGGGTGTTGGAGGGGGAGAAGACCTCCAGGGGGCGGCAGGGTAAGAAGGACGGCGTTTTCCGTGGTGGCTCTTATGACGGCGCGCGGGTTGACCCGCTTGAGGAAGAACATAAAGCCCCTAAATTTTTATTAGGCCTTAATTATTTAATTAAATCTTAATTATACAATTAATAATATGTTAATGAGAGTCTTTAAATAAAAAATAATTTTCACTACCATGTAGGTGCTAGGTCAACCTTTGAATATAAAATAATTTTCATTGCCACATTAGTGTCTCCACATTAGTACTATTGCTAAACACAAGTAGAGATGCGGATGTTCTGGTTCAAAATAGAATTGTCCTTAACTGGCTAGGTGATAGCAATTCTGTCGCTAACTTGTTTAATAATCTGTGGAAAAATATTACGTAAGTAAATTTTAGTTCTCATTATCTTAGACTTTGCAATGACTTGGATGCCTTCTATAAAGATCCTTGGCATCGCAAGAAGTCGACATTGAGACATGATTACTGCAAGACTCCATGGCAAACCGCTGCTTCGGTTGCTGGAATTGTAATCCTCATTCTCTCTTTAATCCAACCAGTTTGTTCTGTCATACAAGTGGTGCAGCAGAGCTGTCAAAAGTAGGCAAGTTTCAATGCTTAGTCTTATTTTGAGGACAATGGTGCTGCCTAGTTAGTTGTTGATTTTAAGAATACATCATATTGTTAAAGGTCTGGAGTAATTGTCTACTTATCCACATTTATCAAAACCATAAATACTAACATACTGCATACATGCATGAAAAATACATTTGTAGTTATATATATCCTATAGAAATCAGAAATCAGAAATCCCCAGTAGCATTTGATTAGTATTTTCAGTACAGTGATAAGTTCTTTGGGATATTGTTAAAGAATTAATTTAAAGAGGAATTTAGATTGAAAGCTTGGTTTATGTATAAACTTTCCGTTTGGTTGATTTGTATATAATTCCATTTTATTTCTCTTGATATTGTAAAAGAAACTACTATTTGAGGACATAACCCTCTGTAAGCTCAAACTGCTAATGATGTGATATGCAGTAAACATTATGCAAGATTCTTGTGTATAATAAGCAGTGGCTGGGATCAACAACATGTAGAAATATTCTAAAGTACTAATTCTTGTTCTTAAGGGATTATCAATGCATTCAGAGTAGGTTCGTCTTTCCAATAGATAATAAGCCTATTGTTTTTTGTTGCTCAAACTTGTTTGTGCTCTTGAAGTGGATTGCCTTTGATGTTTGAGTAGTGATTGGTATTGCATATGGACTCCAAGTATAATTTAGCTTCTTAGTATATTAATTACATGCCACTAATTCATATTGCAGTAAACAATGACACTGTTTCTCGGTGCATATTCTATTCTTGCTCCTTGGCACTATAGCTCGTATACCTTAAAGCATGTTGATAATTGTGATCCATAATTTGTCATACGGAAGGTCATGAGAGAAAATATCTCTTTGATAGAACCTACAGGAAATTTTAAATGACACAAAATATGAAGTGTAAGCCATTTTAAATGACAATGTTGTATTTCAACTTATGCAAACTGCACAGCAGTGTTTGATCTGAATAATGTTGTTTTTGCGCAGACAGCAGGATCATTCAGATGACACATCAGTCCAACCTGAAGAAAGTAGTTCTCATGCTGTTGCTGGGGAGGAAAATGATCAATTTTGGGGCTTCGATGACATTTCAGGTAGCCTATTTTATGAAGAATATAGCAAAAAGATCAATAACAATGGCATAAAGGAATTTGTTATTATCATGATTGTAAGGATTTCCTACTTCTCAGGCTATAATTTAAGAATTGTTATGGTTTTATAAGAGATATTTTGTTGTCACTGTTAGTTCTGTGACGGATTATATTATTCAATAATCTTATTTGATTGTTAAGGTTTTCTGCTCCTATTTAGTTTGAGTGGCTATTGGCACTCCCTGGAGTCTATCTGTGCTCCATTTTTATATAGATAGATTTACCCTCTCATTGAAATTGACTGTGTTCCCTTTCTGCTGGTTGCTTCTTTCTAATTAATATTATTATTGGAGTTTATCTTAAGACTCGTTTGTGAGGCTTCAACATAAAGGGAGGGGAATATGGCATAGATTGGTTGGCGAAGAATCTGTTTCTCATGATTTGAGATATTAGTTTCATTCCAATTCACGACCTCCTCAAGTTATTTTGTAGTTGAAGATTTGTCATATGAGGAAGAAGATAGCGAAGAAACTGAAGAGGATTGGACAATGTTGAGGTTGGTTAGAGATATGCAAGAAACAATGAAGATGACAATGAAGAAATAAAGTATAAAGACTGAAATTTAGTTATAGCATCTTGCTCTTCTACAAAATTTATGTTTTATTTTTATTTAGTTGAGAGAATGATATGCTCTTCTACAATGTTGTATATATTTTGAACAATTAAAAATAAACTTGGTGTAATTATTTGAGATTTAAATTTTATACTCAATACATTATTAACTTATAAGAATTATTTAATGAATTGTATATTTGTGTTATAGAAATTATGTAATAAAAATGATATTTGTAAATGGTATGTTTTAATTTTTAAAAAATATTATTTAGGAATTTACTAAAAAAAAAAAAACTTAAAAAAAATTCCAACGGAAATTTCATTTCGTTGAAATTTCAAAAACCAAAACCAAATAATTTTTGATTTTTATAAGAAAATATTTTTTTTTTAAATATATGAAAAAATTTCAACTGCATTTTCCGTTGAAATTTTTTTTTTCAAAAATGAATTCCAACGGTAAATTTTTCTAACAAGAATTAGCTGTTAAGTTTTATGGGTTAGAGACAAATGATACCCTAACAAGGTGAATTTGCCGCATAATCATTAGTAGTAATATAAATATCAATAGTGGCACCCTCTATTCGCCACAAATGTGAATGTCATGACTAGTTAACTTATTTTTTATTTTTTTGATATGACTTGTAAATGCTCAAAAAGTTAGTAGATGTTAAGAGGATAAGACAAAGAAATTAAATGCATGAAAGGAACCTATCAAAATCGTTTAGTGAACGTGATGCATTGAACCAAGACAAAGTTTAAAGATTGAAATTAATTGAAACATGTGAGTGTTTGATGTCCCTATGTGGTCCATGGTAAAGTGGAGTCCCTAAGTGCTTGCAATTATTGGGAAAATTAATCAAAACAAAATGCCAACGACCATAGAATCTTAGGAAATTATTGTACGTGCTCCTTGTTAATGTACGTGGTCCATGCCAAAGACCACATGACAACTACATGACTAGAATCCTCTAGACATGATTAGGTTATATAGTTAAATGTATTTTAAATATAAGATAGTACTAAGAATAGTTTTAAATTTATTATTCTTTTATTTGTATATATTAATACCACTACTTTAGATACAATTGAGATCATTTCTTATAATTTACATTTTCCTATACATGTACCTATAATAAAATTTAGCAATAAAAGAGCATGCATGTGACGCTTTGTCTCCTAAAGCGTGTTCACTTTGGACATGCTTTACGAGATAAAAGTGTGACGCTTTATCTTTTAAACTGTGCCGTTTTATCTCCTAAAGCGTGTTTACTTTCACACCTTTCTAGTCTTTTCTCGTAAATAGTAAACAAACAATTGGTTCAAATGTTTTATAGTGTATTTAGTTTATACACGTTTTACTTGTATATAGCGCACTTCATTTTCGTTTGAAAAATAATGAATTATTCAAAATTACCTCTTAAACTGCCCATTTTATGTAAATAGTTTATAAATGTGTATTATTGAGGTCAATTTGCCATCAATTAGTGGTAGCCCACACAAATATTCTAATATAATTTTCTTTCTAGGCAATCATAAATGTGCACTTCATACATCAGCTAAGTACATTCAAGAAAACATTTCCATGGGTTCTAGCGCAATATTCAATCCTTTGCTAGTTAACCTATTGTATATATATCACCAAGCAAAACCTTTGAGTTATTCCATTCCTAATTTAAACATATTCAGAACACACTCTTAGAATAACTAAAACAGATATACAAGGATTAGCAGCTAAGTTATATGCGTTAGTATAAATGGTACCCCAATAAATTGAATTTGCCGCATGATTGTAAGCAGTAGTATAGATGAATTAGGGCATCGTCTATTTGCCACAATTTGCCCATGTCGTAATCATGGCTAATCAGCCTTATGAAAGCACCAAAGCTAGTAGATGTGAAGAGAATCGGAGAAAGAAATAAAAGGTATGAAATGAAAATAATGAGATCATTTACACTTTAGTAAATGTAACTAAAAGCAGCTGAGTTTTATGCGTTAGTATAAATGGTACCCCAATAAATTGAATTTGTCGCATGATTGTGAGCAGTAGTATAGATGAATTGGGGCATCGTCTATTTGCCACAATTTGCCCATGTCGCAATCATGGGTAATCAGCCTTATTAATGCACCAAAGCTAGTAGACGTGAAGAGAATCGGACAATGAAATAAAAGGTATGAAATGAAAACTTTGACATCGTTTTCACTTTAGTGAATGTACCTAAAAGCAGCTAAGTTGTCAACTAGCTTCCCCTTATAAAAAAAGACAAGACTACTTCTGATGCATGGTAAAGTGGAGTCCCTAAGTGCTTGCAATTATTGAGAAAATTAATCAAAATAAAATGCCAAAGACCATAGACCATAGAATCTTAGGAAATTATTGTACGTGGTCCATGCTAATGGAGTACTAACCACATGACAACTACATGACTAGAGTACGTGGTCCATGCTAATGGAGTACTAACCACATGACAACTACATGACTAGAATCCTGTAGATATGATTAGGTTATATATTTAAATGTATTTTAAATATAAAATAATATTAAGAATATTCTTAAATTTGTTATTCTCTTATTTGTATATATTAATACCACTACTCTAGATACAATTGAGATCATTTTCTTATAATTTACGTTTTTCTATGCATGTACCTATAATAAAATGTAGTCATAAAAAGAGCATGCATGTGTCCAAAATTTTAAATATTGTCCTTACCATTGAAGATAACGATGGCGATATTTCAATGTACCAATAAGGGACCAATTCTTTCAATAATACAGTTTACTAAAGTGTGTATTATGACAAGACAACTTCGGATGCATGGTAAAGTGGAGACAAAGTGCTTGCAATTACCGAGAAAATTAATCTAAACAAAATCCCAAAGGCCATAAAATCTATGTACATGTACGGACAAGGTGAAACAATTGAACATGTACGGACTCGCGGCAACCAGCATCAACCCCTTGATTATTGAGTAATTTGGATTTTTATAAATAGTTATTTGTAGTTGTCTAGAGCCTCTATTTTAAAGAAAGTGATTGTAAAGCTATCCAAGAAGGTAGTACTCTTTGATGAAAGAATCGATTTAATTTAAAAATTTAAATTATTAAGTGAAAGGATTAAAAATAATTTTATATCTAACAATGCAGAGCCTGTAACTTTTTGTGTCTATGGAATAATACTTAAGAGTACAAAAAAAAATTTCACAATAATTGATTCATTGCATGAGTCTATTCATACGTTTGATAACCTTTACATTATGTTTGGAACATTAGTAGTAATATAAATATCAATAGTGGCACCCTCTATTCGCCACAAATGTGAATGTCAAGATCATGACTAGTTAACTTATTTTTTATTTTTTTGATGACTTGTAAATGCACAAAAAGTTAGTAGATGTTAAGAGGATAAGACAAAGAAATTAAATGCATGAAAGGAACCTATCAAAATCGTTTAGTGAACGTGATGCATTGAACCTAGACAAAGTTTAAAGATTGAAATTAATTGAAACATGTGAGTGCCAATGTCCTTATGTGGTCCATGGTAAAGTCTTATTGAAGTCCACTTCTAACACAACGCTCATATTTTCTATTATCCATATTGGCTTACACAAGCACCAAGCCCTCCCTCTCTATATATATATATTTATGCAAGAGCAACCTCTCACTCATCCTCATCTTGTGTTAAATCATAATTCACAAGTATCGCAACCATGGCTCTCTCCAACTCAAAACCACACCTAGCACTTGCCATCATAACTTGCTCCCTCCTGTTACTTAGCAAGGTGAAGTCATCAGAGTCTGTTAGCTTCAACTACCCCAATTTCTGGTCAGATTTAAGTGATATAACCTTCCAAGGCCATGCCAATTCAACTACTGGGACTCTGCAACTTACCAAGACAGACAACGATGGTAACGCAGTAAGAGGGAGTGCAGGCCAAGCTTTATATTCTGAAACAGTGCAACTTCGGGATAGCAGCACAGGCAACGTTTTATTAATATATTAATTAGAGCTAAACAAGCTTTTGTGTGTCTAAAACGTGTATGACTCAAACACGTTTTAGAGAATTTTATTTCAAAAGTGTGAACATTGTTTACAAAGTATTCCGTAAAAAGATACACACTTTTAGAGAAAAGTGTATTTCTATACAACACGCTTTAGAGGAAGTGAACACACTTTTACCAAATCAATAACTCTTTTTCCCAAGAAAAATTGTCACGGTTTTGCAAAAATAGGGATCATGCTTTTCCCTAAAGCATGTTTCTCAAACCTTAAAGTGTGTCCCTCCCTTGTTCATATGTGTTTATATATAATAGAAAATAAAAGAAGGATAAGCAATATCAAGGGGTCGAGAATTAATAGTCAAAATCTAGAATAGTTGTTGGTATTGTTTATATATATAGTTTCCAATTGAAGATACACCAAATGCATTATTATATTCATATGTTGTACGAATTAGTTGGTTGACAAGTTGTAGATTCATGATTTTTTATTTTATGTTTCTTTCAAAGTATGAGTCATTGAGCTCAAAATATTTTTAAATGTAAACTTATGACCATGGACCTTACGAGGGAACACGCTTTGGTCTAGCTTCGCAATAATTTCAAAAACATAAGATATTATAGTCTAAAATTGAAGTTTTGAGAAGGATAGTTGAACTGTCACCCACTTTTGAAGAGTTAACAACAGCTATATTTTTTTTCTTCAGGTGTTCCAAAATCGTGTGACTATTTTCTTTTTACAATCTTCTCATATAATGACAAATTTTGCAATTTATTTAAATAATAATTTTTTTTTAAAATTATAGCTACTTTTCTTTTATAAACTAAAAAAATGTAAGAGATCATAATAAAAGAATTTGTACCCTTTTCACCAAGATTTTATCAGTTTTATACCATATATGTGTAACTTTTAAAGAGCAAAACAATTACCCGAGTAACTTCTACACCTTGAAAATTTACTCCAATAATGTTTGGACTTCAATTTTTATTTGGTACCAAACGTATCATTAAAATTATTTATTCTGTAAGACTTTGTAACATTTTTTTTTCGGTTTTAACAGTAGAAGTTTTCTTAGGCTAGTTTTCATACACCAAGACTAAATGTTTTTATGTGCAATCTTAAGGGTGCATCACCTCCATCTGCTTGATGCATAAAAAATTTCTCAGAGTGCTGACTAAACTTTGTAACATTTAATTGCTAATACTTTAGCCTTTTTATTCGCGAATAACTTTAATTGCCTTGAAATTTGTGATGCAAAGTAATTATAGAAATCCTCTGCCCTAGAAACAAAAACATAGTCCATGTATTTCCATTTAAAAACAAAGAATCATTCATGCATTATTAATATTTTCTCGCAAAGTGCTCATTTTTTTTTTTT
>QAOA01000636.1:231031-311239 GCA_003255065.1 Cercis canadensis | reverse complement strand
CCTTCACCATTTAGGTAAGGAAGCCAATACAGAATTTCTACATTAACTATCACAAAGAAAGTAGTAGTAGAAAGACATCCCTGAATCCATCTCCTCCATCTAGAGCAGAATCCCTTTCATCCAAGAACCTTACCTGTAAAATCCCTGCTAACCTGATCATAAGCTTTCTCAAAGTCTAGTTTAAAAACTAAAGCACGTTTCTTTTTCCTTCTTACCTCATCCATGACTTCATTAGCCACAAGGGCTACATCTATAATTTGCCAACAATCAACAAAAGCACTCTTGGTTTTCAAGATTGTATCTCCCAACACCTCAAGCAACCTATTTGAAAGAACCTTAGCGATAATATTATAAACACTGGAAACCAGGCTGATAGGTATATAATCCTTCACTCTAATAGAGCAATCCATTTTAGGAACAATAAAAGGTTGGACACATTCTGTATCAGAAATTTCATGATAGACACCCTCCTAGTTTTGCACGCACTGTTCACACTGACCAAATAACCACTAAAACCATCCGAATACTTCTGCATTATTTTGGCTTAACATACACAAAGTACAATGAGCCATCAGTCAACCAATTTTCTACCACAAATCCATCCAACAAAAGCCTACACCTAGCCTCTTAAGACTTGATTTATTTTACTGTCTATCCTGTGTTGGATCTCTACGACATCATCCTCCCAGGTGAATTTCACAATAACCACGCGATCTTCCATCCTTAAAAATACCAGATGTTGGAAGAAGAATTCCTGAAACACTAATACAATACATTCAAGGGGGGAGGAGGTTCTTTGTAATTTATTAGTACTACAATTCACTACTTAAGTTGGAAATGTTTCTAAACATATTATTAGAGTATATATGACATTTCCATATATATCAAGTATGTATCCAATTTTAAATTTTTGATATAATACCCGATATGATACTTAGTTCCTTAGTGTCTCCGAGTAACAAACAGATGGTACACCTACTAGTATACTTGATATATGGAAGTAGCCGATTCCTAGAATCTGTGCCTTTACTTGCTGAATCCAGGTGTCAAATTATAACATGATAACTATATGTCTAAGAGTCACCAAATTCTTGATCTAATTAAAGAAGGGTCATTAAATTTAGTATTTATCCATATTACATACATACAGGATCAAAACAAATTCAGTCTTAAATTTGTAAAACAACTATCATTGAGGGGTTTAAAGTACAATAAATGTTGCCAAGCTTTCTATTTTATTTAACGAAACGAGTTAGAAGTCCTAGAAACATATGCAGGCCTCTATATTTGCTTATTACATATACAATAAAGAAACCAAAAAACAGCAAACTCAATGAAGACAGCATAAAAGAAATTAAAAAAAAATCATTAAATTAATATTTTCTATAAAATCATAATGTGGTAGTCTTGGTATCGCATCATTTACATCCTTGTGAAATAGTGCAATTGAAAATATCAAAGTCATAAGAGCAAATAAACCTGAAATTTAGGGTCATCATTTTGAGCCAATGTATTTGCAAGCATACGAGTCTGCTCCATTGCAGCTAAGTTTGAGACATTTGCACCTCTTATTTGATCTACAGATGATAATTGAGACTGCTGGATGAACAGCATCAGAAATGCATTTAAGTTAATCAACAGAAATAAATTGTAATCAAATTACACTGAAAGACAACATCAAGAAATTCATTAATGCAATAGCTACTAACGCTATTGCAAGCATAATCCAAGGCTACTGCTGCCCACATCAAGACCTATGAAACAAGAGGACTACCTTTTCTACAACGACATTTATTTTGTTGTACTTCAACATTACTCCCTTCCCTGTCTTAATGACTTTCTTCTTTTATCCAAAAATAAAAATGAGAGAAGAGGACTTGGAAGAGCTAATAGGGGTTTGCTATCCTACCTCACCCATATAGGTGGGGTAAAAATGGAAAAAGAAAAAATTCATTGGGAGTTCAGAGCAGAATGAACTTTGGATTTTGGTATCATCCCGAAGATCTCGAAAAACTGAGTCACCCAGTATGGGTGAGGTAGGACAGAGTCCCCCTAGCTAATAACATTAGACATCTTGTATGAAAGAATTGTAGATGCCCCCTTCCTTTTTTGTGTAGACCTTCAAGTTCTTGGGTTCTACCCTTTAAAAATATTTTCATTGGCATTATATGAATCCTAAAGCAATAAAGAAATGAACCTGCCAAAAAAATTCACAATCTTACCTCACTTCAACAAAAGGGGGAAGGAATTTATCTAAGGCACAAATAAGAATCTTTTCACTACAAATAGATATAAAGAATAAGAATACATCAAATGTGAACCAGTAATCCTCCTAAAACAAACAAAACAAGATAAAAAAGAAAATAAAGAAACATTGGCTCAGAAGAGCTTTAAAATATCTCCATAAATCCACAAGGGGAAACTGCCCTAAAAAAACCAAATTACAGTTCTCTAAAATATGGGAGAAGGTGACAAGAAGTAGATTAAAGCTAACTGCAGAATATTGTGCTAAAAAATCAATCAGTAAAGCTGTATTATTTGTATTTGTTTCGATTATCCCGATGAATTCTTTTGGGATAATATCAACTTTTTGACATAACAAGTACATATTTCACCTTAAAACGAGAGATTGAGGACTAGAAAAGATAAGGTGGCAAAGCTGAAAGATTAAGAGATATTATCTATATGCCTAGGGCTCAAGTTAGTAGAATATCAGCTGGAAAATGGTGATGGCACAATAGTATAGAACAGGATTCTCTTTAATCAACAGTTAGTAGCATTACAGTCTTTAGCAGAATGGTAGGCTAGGACTGGGTTGATTACATGTCACTTATGCAGGTGTTCAGAAATTCGTCCCAAGCATGCCCTACCCTTCTCTACTATTTAAAAAAAAAATCTGATGATCACTCAAATCGTGACTGGGGGGATCTGTGTAGGGTCTGTTTGGGAGTTTAAGGGGAAGGAAAGGAAAGGAAAGGACATAAGAGGAAAGAGAGGGGAAGGGAAGGAGGGGATTCAGAGAGACTTTCCTTTCCCTGAAATCAGCAATGGAGAGGGAAGGAAAGGGGAAAAGAATGAAAATTTGTAATTTTACAAAGTTATCCTTTATTAATAAAATGGATAGTATTTAATTAAAATTTATAATAACTTCTCTTTCTTTCATCTTTCCCAACAAACTTTTTTTTTCAAACTATTGCCCTAATAAATAGATTAACAAAACCAAAAATTTGATTATTAGTTTTTGCTAAAAATATAAGTTTATCAATTAATTTATAAGATAGGGCCTTTTTTTTTTTTAATCATTATCAAATGGTGAGATTTTGATTTCGGTTTGTCGGACAAGCTATGAGTCATTCTTTTTTTGATAAATAATGCTGTGTATCAGTTAAATAGTCAAGTTATAAATAAAAGTTAAAAGAAATTAAAAAGAAGCATGTACTAGTAGGATAGTACTATGGACACTGAAAAAGTTATCAAGGATATTACAGATAGTACTGTCTTTTTTGTAAAGTTATTCAGGAAATTTTGTCCTTGAAGAATGGACCGGTCATTCACATTTGGGCTTCTGCATAGGAACTTTTGAGAAGCCAGGAATATTGGCTTCTTAAAAAGCCAACTTTTTGGCTTTCTAAGCGCTTCAGCTCTTGACAAAAAGTCCAACCCCAGACTGCTAAAAATTATCAGAAGTACTTTTCTCTGAAGAAAAAAAGCCAAACGTAATGGGCTCTAAATCCTATCCCATAAAAGCTCCAAGAAGAAAGAAGCATGCTGAAAAATAAGAGCATTCTGCTCTACCCAAAGACAGCAAAGAACTGTATATATCATGCACCACCATAAAGTGTTGCTCTCCTTATTCCTGCAAAACCTCTGAACTATATAAGTAAGAACTGCTCCAGGCTTAAAATGGCACACCCAACTTTCACCAAACTCTTGAAAGTATATTCCAATAGAAGTGGCTGCCCAGCATGTAAGAAAAAATAAGGATTACAAGCTACAGCACACATAATATCAGGAGAAAGAGCCTTGTAAGGTCTGCCAACCAGCAACAACTGATTAGTTATAATCCTATTGAGTACCAGTGTCCAAATGAAAGACTTCTGATGGAGGGCCTTGGACATCCAAAGGAGTTTATAGAGCACTAAATAATCTCTATTTGCAGACAGTGTAAGAAAACTGATAGTACGACTTACAGTAATCCACAACAGAAGAGTCAGGAGTCCAAACTCTTCCATTCAAGTTGAGGACATAAGAAAGGAGTCCAGCAAGAGCAGAAGATGCTTTAATTTTTAAGACTTTCTATCATTCAGATTTATGGAAAGATGAAAATTCCAAGAAAACAGTGGAGTCCTGAATACTGTAGCAAAGAAATGCTACTGTAGAGGGAATGTCACCCTCCCAAAGATCCTCCCCAAATCGGACACGTGAACCAGTACCAACCTTAAAAGAGACAAGTGGATTGAAAGGAACACATATCAGAGAGATAAATTTCCAGGGACTATAATGAGTGTAGTGACAGCTGGATTGGCATCTGACCAATTCTGGTCTAAACCATACTTAGTTTCTATAACTTGGTTCCATGAGGAATTAGTCTCTAAAGGAAAACACCAAAGCCATTTACCAGTCAAAGCAATGTCTTTAGACACCAAAATACAAGATCCAAACTTAGCTCCTTCTTAGGTCCACAGAAAATCTCCCAGCTAACATAACATTCAATTGTATAGGGCAACTCGTTTTCCAACACACTATCTTCTATGGAATCTAAGGCCCCTATAAGGTTACAGCTAGTTTCAGTCTGAAGTACATGATAATATTAATACTACTGACCTGTTACAACTTAGAAAGCCACACAAAAGCTCTTTGACCTGATGTCTATTTTATGTACTTTAGCAGTTTGAAGACTCAGTCATCTGTTCTTGCATTGTCAGGTGGCCTAAAACATGTGATACAGACAGTTTGGTCTTAGTTGGCATATATGAGATTGTCCTGCAACAATTGAGGATCTTTTGTTAACAGGTTTTAGGGGTTTCAGCATGGAACAAAAAAATAAACGGCATAATTGTCAACATATGCAGTGTTTTTCTTTACTTTGGTGACCTTGGATTGACTGGAATAACAGAATACTTAGAAATCAAATTACAGCTCCTAATTTACTGTCCGAGAGGATTGTGCATTTAGCATCTCTACAGTTTTTGTCCTTTGCCTCTTTTAACAATCAGCTAACGATTATATGATTATGAGCAATGTCCCCTAAAGCATCTGTGATGGCAGAAACCTTGTATAGAGATTTCATGAAATCCTTTAATTCATCATTCTGCAAATCTGTTTTATGTACTTGTAAACGACTACCTGCTTCATCACATTTGATCAAAACCAAAAATCAGCTTACAGAACACTGATCCCTGCCAATCAAATCCTCACAGCCCTAGCAAACCATGAATAGTCCTTACTCAGAGAACACAAGTAAATTGTTTCTTATTCTAACACCACTTTGTCTCGGCATACCACATAATTACAACTAAATCAAAACTGACCTAAAAAGCCTTGGAAAGCTCCAACTAGCTTAAAGCAAAAGTTGGCAGGTTAAGGTCTAGGAATGAGTTTTATTTCTGTAAGATGTCCTCTGATGCAAGAGTCGCACATGACTCCCTTGCACTTGTGATGAAATCTAATTGAACAAGGGAAAAAGGCTAGCAAGGATTGAACTCCTAACCACTTAGTAAAGAGAATCTGAACAAAGAGGCTTAAGGAAAGAATTCTCCTTGTTATTTTCTAATCTCGAATTTACAGAATATATAGACTAAAGTCAGCCTAATTCTAGGAGTTATAAAAGGAAAGATTGAGGAAATTACTCCTAACCTACCAAACCTATCAATCAGGGATTCCCTGATTAGTAAACACATTTACAGCACAATTACAGCTAATTACATTAAATTCCTAATCACATTAAATGCTAATTAATGACCCGAGATACTCTCCAACACTCCCCCTCAAGCTGGTGAATAGATATCAATCATTCCCAGCTTGCCAACTAAAAATTCAAATTCTGGTTTGGATAATGCCTTGGTAAGAATATCTGCTTCCTGCTGCCTTGTTGGAACATAGGAGATATGTATTGCCCCTGAATCAATTTCATCTTTAATAAAACTCCTGTCAATTCTCACATGTTTCATCCGGTCATGTTGGACAGGATTATGAACTATGCTTATTGCTGATTTGCTGTCACTGTACAGCTTCATAGGACCTTTTCTAGGGAATTTTAGGTCTGTTAAAAGTTTCTCAATCCAAATTAGTTCACATACTCCTTGTGCAATTGCTCGGTACTCTGCTTCAGCAGTACTACTTGCCACCACTGATTGCTTTTTGCTTCTCCATGTAACAAGATTTCCCCACACTTTTGTGCAATAGCCTGTTGTGGACTTACTGTCTTCCGATCCAGCCCAGTCAGCATCAGCAAATCCTTCAACAAATCCTTCAACATCTTTTTCATTTCCCTTCTTAAACAGAATTCCCTTGCCTGGAGTTCCCTTGAGGTACTTTAATATTCTGTTGGCTGCCTCCATATGCCTTTTAGTAGGGCAATGCATAAACTGACTTATTACACTTACACTATGGGTAATGTCAGGCCTTGTGAGTGTGAGATATATTAGTTTTCCCACCATTCTCTGGTATCTGCCCCGGTCTACTAGAGAGTCATTATTGGTGACGTTTTGCTTCCAATTTCTTTCCAAAGGAGTAATAGGAGGCTTGCAACCAGTTTTTCTAGTTTCCCGTAGCAGATCAAGGACATATTTTCTTTGAGTAACAAATATTCCCTGTTTGCTCCGGGCTACCTCCATTCCAAGAAAATACCTCAAAGTTCCAAGGTCTTTAACTTGGAATTGATTCTTTAAGTGAGCCTTTAACTTTTCGATCTCCTCCTGGTCATCACCAGTAATTACCATATCATCCACATATACAATGAGAATGGCCCTTTTTCCACTTCTTCCTTGCTTGACAAATAGAGAGTGGTCAGCTTGTCCTTGTGTATACCCAAGGGACTTCATTACTGAACTAAATCTGGTGAACCAAGCCCTTGGTGACTGTTTTAGCCCATAGAGAGACTTTTTGAGTCTGCACACCTTGGTATTTTCACCATTAAATCCTGGAGGCATCTTCATGAACACTTCTTCTTCCAATTTTCCATTTAGGAAGGCATTTTTTATGTCCATTTGATAGAGTTCCCAATCAAGGTTTGCAGCAAGAGAAAGTAATACCTTGATTGAGTTCATTTTTGCTACGGGGGCAAATGTCTCCTCATAATCAATGCCATGTGTTTGAGTATATCCTTGAGCCACTAATCTTGCCTTGTATCTCTCCACATCTCCATTTGGTTTGAACTTTACAGTGAATATCCATCTACACCCCACCACCTTCTTTCCTTGTGGAAGATCAACTATTTCCCAAGTATTATTTTTCAATAGGGCATCCATTTCTTCTTCAACTGCTGCCTTCCATCTAGGATCTTGAAGTGCACTATGAATGTCCTTTGGAATGTCTACACTGTCAACTTTTGCAGTAAAGGCCCTGTACTCATGAGATAGTTTTGTATAAGTTAAGTGATTAGACAAAGGGTATTGAGTGCACTTTCTTAGCCCTTTTCTAAGGGCAATTGGGAGGTCAGAATTATCAACTGGCTTCGTACCCTCACTTGTGGAATCTGGACTTAGCTCCAGTTCCAATGATTGAGCAGCTTGGGGAGCTTTTGGCCTTCTTGAATAAACCTGAATTGG
This sequence comes from Cercis canadensis, assembly GCA_003255065.1. NCBI lineage: Eukaryota > Viridiplantae > Streptophyta > Magnoliopsida > Fabales > Fabaceae > Cercis > Cercis canadensis. Next base: position 303,470 of record QAOA01000636.1, on the reverse strand, counting down.
TTCATTGGTGATTGGTTCTCCCCCTTGGTGCAATCCTTGATCATGTCCCATTAAGGAAGGACTTGGAATTGGACTGTTTGAAGGTGTGGGTGTAGGTGTAGGTGGCTCTTGGGACTGGTAAGATGGGGCAAGTGATATGGGTAGAGATATGGTTGGATCCCAATGATTTTCTTCATGTACATTCTCCCCTTGAAGACAACCATTGGGATAAAATGATTGGTCTTCAAGAAATGTGACATCATATGATACAAAGAATTTTTTAGAGGCTGGATGGTAACACTTGTACCCTTTTTGTGTGGAAGAGTATCCTACAAATATGCATTTGACTGCCTTAGGGTCAAGTTTTCCTCTATGAGGGTTGTGATTGTAAACGAATACCATGCAACCAAATACCTTTAGGGGCAGAGAATGAAGGAGATGAACTGTGGGAAAGGTATCTAGTAGGCAGCTGATAGGAGTACGAAGATTGAGTGGTTTTGATGGTAATCTATTGATGAGGTAGGCGGCTGTGAGGACAGCTTCTCCCCAAAATTTGTTTGGAACATTGTTAGCAAACATTAAGGAGCGGGCTGCCTCTAAAAGGTGTCTGTTCTTGCGTTCAGCAACCCCATTTTGTTGGGGGCTGTAAACACATGAACTTTGGTGAAGAATCCCATGATTAACAAGGTAATGGGTCAGGTCATTGGTGAAGTATTCCCTTCCATTGTCACTACGGAGGATTTGGATTTGGGATTGAAAAACAGTGGAAATATATTTATGAAACTGTTTAAAAATGGTGGTTGCTTCTGATTTTTCTTTCATTAGATAAACCCAACAAACTCGAGTATGGTCATCAATGAAAGTGATAAACCATCTTGAACCCGTAAGGGAAGGTTCTCGGGCTGGTCCCCAAATATCACTATGTATGAGATGGAATGGTTTTGTTGCTTGATATGAATGAGGGGAATATGTTTTTCTTGTTTGTTTAGCAACAATGCAAAGTTCACAATGAAAGCTAGAAACATCTTTATTGATGAATAAGTGGGGATACAACGATTTAAGGTAAGGAAAGCTAGGGTGACCAAGGCGTTTATGCCATAGTATAAGTTCAGAATTGGACACAGTAGATAAAGAGACACTTTCAAGTGATTGAGTTTTGGAGGAAGAACCAGTAGGGCAGAGAAAATAGAGGCCATCACGCTCCTTAGCACTGCCAATCATCTTCCCCGAAGATAGGTCCTGAAATACACACAAAGAAGGAAAAAATGTTACTGCACAATTTCGGTCTTTGGTGAGTTTACTAATTGAAACCAGATTGCATTTCAGATTTGGAACATGTAGGACTGGTTTTAAGTTTAGTCCTGAGATTTCTACAGTGCCACGACCCTTAGCCTTTACTGTTTGTCCATCTGCCACAGTAATTTGAATATCATCCCCACATGTGTCATAGGTAGAGAAGGTGTCTCGACTGCCAGTCATGTGGTCTGATGCACCTGTGTCAATGATCCAGTCTAGGTGTGTCTCAGCTTTAGTGAAAAAGGAAGAGAGTGTGTTACCTTGATGAGCCACTGCTGCACTTGAGGAGGAAGGAGCATTTTCTGGTTCTGTTAGGATCTTTTGGTGGCTAAGAATTGTCTGCAGTACCTTAATCTGTTCAGAAGTTAGGCTCAGTTGACCAGTTTTACTGTTGTCAATAGAGGCTTCTGCTGCAAGGGCTTTTGTGGGTTCTCTCTGATTTCTTGGCTTCCATCCGGCTGGTCTACCATGGAGTTTCCAGCAAGTTTCCCTGGTATGATTTGTCCTGCGACAGTGGTCACACCATAGTTGCTCTCCACCTTCCTTTCTGGTTCTTTGATTTTTCTGACCGAAGCTTGGCTTGTGCTGGTGAGTAGCAAGGGCTGAACTGAGTGTGGATGCATCTGGTTCAGCAGAGGAGAGGTTGAGTAGCATAACTTGTTTTCTGCTTCTTCCCTTCTAACTTCAGCAAACACTTCTCTAATTGTAGGGAAAGGTTTCTGTCCTAATAACCTTCCCCTGATTTCATCTAGGTCTTTGTTCAAACCTTGTAGGAAGTCAAAGACACGCTCTTTTTCCACCATTCATGAGAACTGAACTCCATCTGCAGTGCAGTGCCATTTGATTTCATGGAACAAGTCCATCTCCTGCCATAACTCAGTCAAGGAGTTATAATACTCTGTGACTGATTTGGTCCCTTGTTTCATCTCCCGAAGTTTGGATCTAACCTCAAAACATTGTGAGGTATTTTCCATGTCCGAGTAGATTTCTTTGACTGCCTCCCAGATTTCATGGGCAGTCTTGTAGAACAGGTAGGTTCGCCCAATTCTAGGCTCCATGGAATTAATTATCCATGCCATAACAATTGAATTTTCAGCATCCCATGTGCTGAAGTGAGGATCGATTGGAGAGGGCATGGAAGTATCACCGGTGACATATCCAGCCTTCCCTTTACCCTTAAGCACTAGGAAGACAGATTGAAACCACTCTCTGAAGTTGGTTCCATTGAGTTTGTGCTGGGTAATTTGAAAGGAAGGGTTTTCGAGGGAGGGTATGGTGAAAGGTTCGGCATAGGCATACCTCTTTGATTGACAGACGAGGTAGCTTCAAGGGTTTGGTGAAGGGAATCAGTTTCAGCCATTGCTGGCTCTGATACCATGAACAAAGAGGCTTAAGGAAAGAATTCTCCTTGTTATTTTCTAATCTCGAATTTACAGAATATATAGACTAAAGTCAGCCTAATTCTAGGAGTTATAAAAGGAAAGATTGAGGAAATTACTCCTAACCTACCAAACCTATCAATCAGGGATTCCTTGATTAGTAAACACATTTACAGCACAATTACAGCTAATTACATTAAATTCCTAATCACATTAAATGCTAATTAATGACCCGAGATACTCTCCAACAGAATCTAATACAATGTCAAGTAATCATCAAAACTAAAAGTTTAAACTGTTATGTTGAGGTCCAAGAATGGACTCAATACCATTTCAAATTCATGATTTTTACAGCTTTGCCCCCATAATATGCAAGCTTGGGGAAGGTAATTCTACACTGCTAGCAAACCGTTTATCATGACAAATGGTGTCAACCAAGCTGTAGGATTTGAATTGCATGTCAATAGCATGTTGATTTAGATTTAATGACACAAAAAATGAAAATTCAAGATTAAAGCTACAAACAAAATTGTATAGATTTCTCACTTGTTCAAATTCAGAGACCCAACCATTTACGCCATGCTGCTGCTCAAATGAGTGAACCCAAGCATTAGGATCATCTTGTTTTTCCCTATATTGACCATATTCAGCAATCCATCCATCTACAGCATGATCTCCAGGTTTCAGGTTACCTTGAGACTGATTCCAATAATCCTCGAGTTCCCGAAATCTCCCAGGCACATGTCCCTTATCACGCGCATTGCTGTCAATATCTAGAGAGCATAGAAGTGCATTTACCTGCAAAGTTTTTACCATTGATGAGTCTAGAAAAGTAAAGCTGCAAAGTAAAAAGAAAGATATGACAATGACATTTTCTTTCAGGACAGCTCTGACGCAAGAACTTATTAATGAGCAAATCTGGAGTCAAGATAACATCATCCCACAGGCTTTATATACGGGATGTTAGAATATTGACATATGAATAATGTGAATATTATGTAATTACGTTGCTAAAATCTATGCACGTAATTAGGCCCATGATTAGGCAAGATATTTATTGCACAGTTACTATAAATAATAGCTATGAGCGGCTAGTCTCACACACTTCCACTAATTCTAATATCATATCGAAGCAATTCTAATGAGAAAATCTCTCCTCTTCCATTGTGCTCCTCTCCAGCAGTACCTACTCTTTTTCCTGTTGTGTTTTCAACTCCAATAGTGTTCTATTCTAGAGTTTGAGTGGTTGTGTGTTTACCCAGCCATCCTAGGGTTCCAATCACAAAAATCTACCCCCACAATCAAGATTGGCTTGTCCCCAGAAGCCCATCGCCTTGTGCCTCTGCACATGCCTCCATGCGCTACTCATTTCATCTGCTTGTGACAGCGCGTGACACTGACGTTCACCTCCAAACTTTCCAATATTCTCCTCTAGCAGAGTTCTAACCCATCCCTACTCTCTGTTGATTTTAGACCAGAAAAGTACCATACTTAGTGCATTCCTTCTCCTTTCTCTCAGTAAATAGCCGTTTTCTGAGCTATACTGAACAGAATGACTACCCAAGGCAAGGAACCCTCGCCTAAGAGTGCCAATGTTGCACAAACCAGTTAGTATGATTCTTTTAGTAATGTATCCATCTCTGCTTATTACAAGGAGTTCCTGCGATTTTGAGAGATCAAGCGATCTCAATCATCCTCACTTGGACCTTGGATTCTTGATTCTAGTGCTTCATATCACATGCCTAGTAACAAAAAATTGTTTTCTACCGTCACTTATCCTGATTCATTGTCCAATGTAACCTTAGGTAATGGCTCACAAACCAAAGTAATAGGTATTGGTCAAGCCAAGCCCCTACATTCTTTGTCTTTAAATTCTATCTTTTTTGTGCTAGGGTGTCCCTTTAATTCGATCTCTATTAGCAAAACTCACCTGTATCATCCCTTATACTATTAGTTTGTGGATGACTCCATTCTTGTGCATGATCGGGGCAATGGGAGGACGACTGGAGTAGGATGCGAGTCCCATGGGCTGTACTACCGGAACTTCTCTATCGTCATTTGGAACATCCTAGTTTGCATAAACTCCAGTAGATGGTACCTAGTCTTTCCCATGTCTCTACTTTAGAATGTGAGTCTTGTCAACTAGGAAACATGTTCATAGTTTGTTTTCTAGTCGTGTCAAAAACAAGTTGAGTCTCCTTTTGCCTTGGTTCAATTGTAATATATGGGGTCCTAGTCGAGTCAGCCCAACTTTGGGTTTTCACAAACTTTGTAACCTTTGTCGATATTTTTCTCGATGCACTTGGCTGTTTTTAATGAAAAACTGTTCATAACTATTTTCTACTTTTCTATCCTTTTACTCATAGATTAACACTCAATTTGATATCACAATTTGCACTTTCTGCCCCCTTTCAATCCTTTATGACTTCTCAAGGTATTCTCCATCAATCCTCTTGCACTCATACCCCTCAACAAAATGGAGTGAGCGGACCCTTGGTTGAGACTGCGTATACTCTCTTCCTTCATCACAATGTTCTGTTGCGATTTTGGGAAGATGCCATCCTCAATCTTGCAAAATCAGGTGCCCCATTCTCTTTTATTTCCAAACCAATCCCTCCACTCTTCCTCTTCTTGTCTTTGGTTGCACGTGCTTTGTTCATGATCTTACTCTAGGCAAAGATAAGTTGCAGGCCAAATCTCTCAAGTGTGTCTTCTTGGATTATTCCCGCTTGCTTAGAAGGGTTATCATTGTTTCTCTCCTGAACTTAAACGTTATCTAGTCTCCCATGATGTTACCTTCTTTGAGACAACCCTTTCTTTTCCTCTTCATAATGGTATGATGTCCCTAATCTTCTTCCTATTTCCTTTGCTATTCCATTTCCACAGGTTGTTTCCACCAATGACTTGGCACCTCCTCTCTTCACCTACCATCACCGACCATGACCAGTACCCGTTAAGCGCTGATGACAGCCTGCCACTACATACCCTCAGAAAGTACCATTTCATACTTTCGGAGAAAGTAGTGGTTTGAAAATAGCATATCCTTGAGAGCTTAGGTCTAATCAGCAGCAACCTAGTGTTTTGCAAACAATTGAAGATGAAAATACCTTTATAGTGGTCAGAAAACATTTATTAAAAAGTTCAAATGTTTGCATTGTCCTCTAGGTTGCACTGATTAGAAGAGGAAGAAGGAGCCAAATCCCACTTTTCTTTTAAAAATGACACATTTATCAAATTGGTAACAACTTATTGGGTAGTTTTGTTCCCCCCCTTTTTTTTTTCTTAATCATTAAGCTGCCAGCTAAGAAACAAAACAAGCAAAAGCAGAGTTGCTCAACTCAGCGCCTTGGGCCTTATACAGAGGTGTGCACCCTGTCACTAACTCACTAAAGGTGCCTCCCCTGGGACTTCAGACGACACAGCAATTGAGTGGCCAGCATCACTGCCAACAAGCCTGAGCACCTTTTGACAACATTGACCTCTAGGCTCTAACCCTTAACCCTCTCTCTTTTCTCCTTTAGTGACTAGTTTGATTTTTACAGCATTATGTGCATATGAATGTTACAAACCAAATAACTAAAAGGATGTCAGGCTGAAGTAGATGAAGCTATCCATGAACTTGCTTACCTGTGCATCAATAAATTCTTCACTTTTATCTGCAAACAGATGCCTGGCCATTATGCTGCTACGGTCACATATGCATTGTTTATCACCTTCAGATAGACCCAAGAATGGAAGAGAAGTAGGATGAAAAGGAACTCCGCCACGGCTGCTATCAAGAAATGAGTGCAAAAAGCTGGATAAAACTCTTTGCGGTGTCCCTGAAATATTATGAAGAAAATAGTCCAATTTCACATATAGTCTTTTAAGGTAAGTATCTAAAAGCTTTATAAGAAAAAGCATCCAAGGGACATATTCAAGTCCATAAGGAGAAATGCAAAATGTTACACCAATTCAACGAAAGGAAAAAGAAAGGTAAGACATATTAGTAAATAACGACACTCCATTCCTTATCCTCAAACATTTTCCTAACTTCTATCATACATTGGTCATGGCCATCAACAGTGATTGCTTTATGCACTTCTGAATTCCTTCTTTATTTGCATAGTAGAGGCTGCTGTTATGGTCACCATTTGACCACTAAGGTCAAGAAATTTAAACTACCAAACCAACATATGCCATATGCTAAACAACTGCAGCTCAATTCTAAATATTAAGCTAAAGAAGTTAAAGCCCTAGAATTACCATCCAATGTTGGTTGAATCTGAGTACTTGCTCCCCTATCATATACGTGGCCCAGTTCCAACGTTTGGGTTTGGCTTACCCTACCCTGAGCAAGAGAAACATGGTGGCGCTGTATCTCATCCCATGCATCCTCGAGCCCACCCCGATCTGCTGACCGGAAGCTATGGATAAATTCTGAGCCCTGTCAGAAAGAGATGTCATGTAACTTTGGGTCATCAAGAAGCAAGGAATGGGGAAAGGCACATAGCAATTGGAACTTCAGGAGCCAAGGAGATCAAACCTGAGAGTTACCATCCAAAAACGGTTTATCAAATTCCGACCCTGGAAGCTCAGTCAAATTCCGACCAGTCTCTGAGTAGAAATTCAACCCGGAGCTCGTGGAAGTAGAAGTAGGAATCTCCTTTAGCCTCTCCTGTTTGGATTAGAAGTCCAGATATTAAATAAATTGACTTCCTAACAATCATTACTGAAATCGGTGGTCACATATTAAATATGACGAAGATGTGTCGTGTCTGGACAGAAAATTCTTAATTCAGGAAAGAAAACAAAAAGAATTGTGTTCTAAATTGAACCTGACCTGTGAACGATAAGGGGAGAATATAAATGAAGCACAATTGTTCAGTTAGAGAGAACGAAGTCGAAACATGACACGACAATAGTGAAGAAAGAAAGAAAGAAGCAGATTACTTCAATAAGATTATCCAAGTCCCAGAGAAAGAAAACTGAGAAAGGGTGTGAGGAAGTAACCTGTGTCTTAGACGAAGAGCCAATAAGAGCGTTGGCCAGAGCACCGAGAGGATTTGAACCAGAGGAGGAAGCAGGATCAGGACAAGCAGTTGCACCCGTAACAAGGTCACGCATCGCCATACCCTCTGTTTCCCAATCAGTCGATACAAGGATCTACTGATGAACGATATGAATATCACAGTGCTTACTCTAGCAATTCCTCTCTACGTCTCTGCGAGCGGGGTCCGTCCAAGTGTTCTAGCTTGTTGGTTTTCTGGCTTTCCTTCCTGACCTGCTATGATATTATCTGTATGTTCATCATTTTTCGCCCATTCCGAGGAAATAATTATTTAATAAGGTTTGGTAGTATGGTTATGGTACACGTGTTTTTTGTTTTGTTGGGCATTAGCATGCTATTTTTTCTTTTTCGTTGGTACTATACGGTTTTTACTTTTAGCCCCTTCTGTATTTTTATTTTTTTTACTTGTAGCCCTTGAGGTTTAAAAAGCTTCAATTTAAGCCTCTTTTTGCGATCGTAAGATCACAGCAATGGGCCAGCCGGCCGGGCCATATTTTAATGGATAGAACAAGCCCCGAGGCAAACGGGTCAATATGATTTGGGTATGAGCCATTCATTTGAGAGGATGAGGCTTGAGAGGGCCCACTGAGTCTGTTCTCTGTGATCTGCATCGGCTTTGTATTTTACTAGATATATATATTTCTTAAATCGTGAATTCTGAAGGTGAAGGGTTTTGAATCTCCCTATACAGCTCAGCGCAGGTCATCATCTTACTTTCCTTCTTTTGATTAAATCCACCGCTTTGAGCCAGTTTTGAACTTGGGTCTCGGTTTATCTTCTTTTATTCCTTTGTGTGGTTGCTAGCTATCTGTGTATAACTGGGTTTGCTCAGCCAGTATATCAGTGTGAGAATTGAAAGTCTGCTTTTCTGAGATCTTTCTCGATTCCAATATACAATCTTGTAATTTGAATATTTCTATACGTTTCAGTTGTTTCTTATGGCTTCAAATTCTCAGAAGGATTTTCCTACTGGTATGTTCTCCTTTGCCATTTAAGCGTTGCGATGACTGTATATAGCGTGTTTAAATGGACAGATTTATTTTCCTATCTCTAAAGGAGATCTCAAAACTACCGTTTCTGGGGATAGAGTTTATATATGTTTATGGCCTCCAATCCTTGATGAATCAACAACTTTTATTTTTTGGTGAACAGGTGGAGCTTGGCCTGGCAAGTACTTGTAGACTCTTAGTATATGCAGAATAATAATAGAAAAGTAAAGCTGAAAATATGCTTGTTTATATTTTGTTAGTATATAGTAGTCAACTATGGGCTTTGCACCTCTAGACCCATCTGTTCAATTCAATTGACGCATATTAGGATATATATTGTTTTGTAACCTGTACATCGCGGGCTATGATTTAGCTAAAACTCTGCATTTTTTCTTCTTATTAATCCAATGTGACTTGGACCAGTCTCTATTTGGATTTCTAGTCCTTGTTAGCCTTCATATTGATTATACAGCATGTCTACCGGCCTTTCCTCCCATCTTATTTCTCCAAGACATTGTTAGGAAACAATATGAGGAGGGAAAGAAAATATGGAGAACCAGAATAGGAAATATGAAAAATGAGGAATTAGAAGACAAATTTCTTCTCTCTTGTTTTGATGTCATATAAATGAGGGAATATAATAAAGAGAAAGTACAAATTCACATGACTTGTTGTTGAGATGATATTTTGGTAAGGACAATTGTGTAATTTAAAAATTGGTACAAGCTTGTGTTCTATAATTTTCTCTTCATTTCCTCTAATATTCTCCTCATTACACCTCAGATATTCTGTATAAAATATCCAAGTTTGAGATGAGTGGAAACTGGAAATTCAAGCCTTAGGTTTGATGTGACAATTCGAAATTATTTAAGACACCCAAATGTAGGGTTGATTTGGTTGGACATAGAAAGATATCTGATTATCTTGGATTCCCATTTCTTTTTAAAAATGGAATCCCGTATTCTTGTATCCAAATCTAACAAGAGTCCTAGACTCTTGTGATTCTTGAATAAAGTGCCAAATCACTACATTTTTCTATAAGTATTATTCCATTTGAAATCATATACTGGCAAGAAACATTTTGAGTGTTATAAGACTTTCCCTGTGAAACAGAACTGATATAGGATATTTAAGCATGTTAAGGCTTGGTAAAGATGGTAACTGCACTGCTTCCAAAGTTTGATCAAGTGTAATTTTGCTCCACAATGCTGAGTTTTATAACAATGTTTTGCTGGAAACTGATCGGCATGGTGCTGGAACTTCTGGTGAGCTGCTTCATTGCAAGTTTGTTGAAGGGTGGGAGGAATAGTAATTGTTGATAGGGGAATAAAAATTAGAGGTGGAAGTTATGGTACCTTGTTTGGAAAGCGAAGGAGAATTATTTATTTATTTATTTATTTATCTTTGGATAAAGGCTAAGGACAATATAAGAGCAATGAAAATAAGGAGAAACCTTCTTTTTGGTATAAGAATTTTTTATTTGAAATGAAGAAACAATAACAAGGGAGTATAAGAAGTCCTCTAAGTACATCCTACTAAAATGACCAAAAAGTAAAAAGGAAGAAAAGGAAAGCATCAGGTCAAAAGAGCTATCCAATCCCTTTGCAAGACCAATAGAGGATCCTCCTCAAAAATCCATGAGCTTTAACCCATAAGGAAGGCTGGAAGACAAGCCTATCCGTAGCAAATTAAGAGGCTGAATTTTCTGCTCAAACAATTTTAGCATTATCTTCTTGGCTTCTAAGGGTAATGCCCCAACCATTTAGCTGCCCTGTGCCAAAGAGAAAGAGGTTCTAAGGGAAAATGCCACAACCATTCAGCCACTAAAGCAATGTTCTTAGAAATTGGATTCCCAAGACCTAGGCCCCTTACCTTGATAGGCTTACAAGAAAACTCCCAACCGACCAAATGGTCCCTTTTAGAGCCACCCACCTTGGACCCAAAAAAGGTCTCCCAACTGACTGGAATCCTTAAGAAGGAAAGGTATTATAGGACAAAGCTAGAGAGACACACCTGGATGAGAGTTATTCAATCTCCTAAAGAAAAGAAAGCTCCTTTCCAGCTTACTAACCTCTTGGTTATATTCTGAACCATTGGTCCCAGAAGAAAAGATATGATGAGTTTCCTCCCAAAGGGTCCCAAATGTCTTTAACCTAGCAGTAAAAAAATCCCTTAAGAGATGAGGAGAATGTGATGAGGTTAATGTGTAATTTTACTATGTTTCTCTTTATTTTCAGTCATCCATTTATATAGCATCCAAACAAGAAGGATTTAGTTTCTATCTTTTCATTTTTGTTCTTTCTATTTTTTCTGTATCTGCTCATTTTGCTCCCAAATTAAGCAAAAGAAAAGTTTCCATTAGTGTGTAAGCATGACAAAGAGCAGAAGACAATGTGATAGAACTTTGAGGAGTAGGGATAGAAAATGTTGAAAAAATAGTTACTTCAATATTGCAAAAAATGGGATGGGAGAAAGAAAAAGTTCAGTGAAGAATACTGGGATTTTTATACTCTTAGAGTGTTTTTGGATGAGCTTTAGAATCCTGATTGTGTGGCTTTCAAGTATGTGAGAGGAGCTTTAGATTTTTCTGCCTTGAGAGCTACATAATCCAATTTTTGCTGAAAATCCAAGTGCACTCTCATAGTTTTGGTGAAAAATCCATTTAAAACTGAAAAACTTCAAAACTTTCTAGGAGAATGTTATATAAGAGGTAAAGATAATTCCCCCAGTAAAACACATGGTGGAGTGAGAGGCCATGAGTTCTCAGGATAATATAATGTATTACGTTGTTGTGGTTCTTCATAAAGAAAATTGTTATCAGTTTGATTATTATCAAAAATAAAGTCACCTCATTTTATAATGCATGGTACTCTGTATTTAGAGATATGTTGAGTCCTTTTTTCTAGGAAATCAAGCTATTTTTTTGAGGTGGTATTTTGTTAGCTGCTTACTGCTGCTTTCTTTCCTTGGTATTTATATGTGCCTTATTATTCATAAATTTTCTGATTAGTAGTATCTTCGTAACTGCGAAGTTCTTAAAACTTGAAAGTATCTTAGTTTCTCACTTGTCAAAATTTTTCATAGATGACAGAGCTGGTTCAACAGAGAACAAAAATTCCAAATACGAAACTTCCTCTGAAGAGCAGCAGTCAGGACAAAGAAGAGCCGGCTCTGCACCAGCTACTGGGTTTCCAGTTAACCCTTTTGATTTCTCAGCGATGAGTGGCCTACTTAATGTACATCTTTTTGTCTTGTTTCTCTTGGTATTTATATTATATGCATTATTTTTACTGTATTTATTCACACATAAGTGATGTTAATGGTCGTGGGTGTGTATGTCTGCACTTGTGTGTATTCCCAAGTCTTGCTGGTGGATTGGAGCCTAGGGTGGGACAACTATGCTAGGATCTGCACTTTTGCAGTGAGCCTATGATTAAATGATCTATATGTATTTCCTTTGGAGCTTTATAGGGATTATAAGAGAATGGAAGAGTGAGCCTTTATAAGTGTACATCCATCTTGGCAATGTGTATAAGATTGTAGACAATATTGTGATCCGTAAGGGCTGGTCATCAATTGAAATCATTTGAGGAATTATAATCCAGAGAAGCATTTGATTACTTTTTAACTCACCATTTGGTTTGATCTAACTTCCCTTTTTCAATTCTTCTCTCACCATATGGTAATTAATCCTTGTTATATAATTGACAGTTTAATTTTCTTGGTAAAGGCTTACTAATACCTTAACTGTGGTATACATAGGATCCAAGCATCAAGGACTTGGCTGAACAGATAGCAAAAGATCCTTCATTCAATCAGATGGCTGAGCAGCTTCAGAAGACTTTTCAAGGTCCAACACAGGATGGCATCCCTAACTTTGATAATCAACAATACTACACAACCGTGCAACAGGTTATGGAGAATCCTAATTTTATGACCATGGCTGAGCGCCTGGGTAATGCCTTAATGCAGGTAATTATAAAATTTTTCCCTTGCATTCTTTCTGTAACAGTGGCTGTCTTCTAGTTGATTGAGTGTATGTTCTGTCTGTCTCAGGATCCATCTATGTCTGCCATGCTTGAAAGTTTTACAAATCCATCAAATAAAGATCAGATTGAGGAGAGAATTGCACGTGTCAGGGAAGATCCATCTTTAAAAAATATTTTAGATGATATAGAGAGTGGTGGTCCTGCTGCTATGATGAGGTGTGTGGCTCAAAAGTCATTGTCACTATATGCTTGGGTTTTTATGGTTTTAAATTTCCACCATAACACGATGTTATTAAATTTGTAAATAATTTCTGAAGTCATTTTCTTGCAGATACTGGAATGATGAAGATGTTTTGCGGAAGTTGGGACAGGCAATGGGCCTTGCCGTTTCTGGAGATGCAACTGCTTCTGCTGGAAATTCTGGGCCAGATGAAACAGAAGACCTGGGAAATGAAGATGAATCAATAGTTCATCATACCGCTAGCGTTGGTGATGTAGAGGTAAGGCACATCACAATTTATGCTCATATCCTGCTTATTATATTTGGCCAGTTGAAAGAAGTTATGAAAATTTAGATTATGGTTAAAGTTATTGAGATGGAGAAGAAAGAGAAAGAAGCAATGCATTTTTTGTTTTTGGTGAATTTGTTGATAAAAGAAGTACATAGTTAAGCTCCTACATATGGAGTTTTTGTAGATGCAATGTACAGATTTGGGACATGTGAATTAAATTTCTTGCTGAGTAAACCCTTCAAAGGGAATAAGAAGAAATGAAATCAAGCTTGGCGTTGGAGTGTAAGATATGTAGTTGTATGGTTGATTAGTTTCTCCCTTGGTGCATCAATAGTGTAGAAATTCTGTATTGGCTTCCTTACCTAAATGGTGAAGGAGCTGTGAATTTATAGGGATTTGATACAGCCAATCAATCCCTCAAAATCAGAAATAGCCTAATCTAGGAAATTACAAATAAATACAGCTTAATCTAAGGGATTTACAGCTATCCTATTAAATGAGCTATATATGGAAAGTCAATCATTCTCCTTGATTGTCAATCCTGATTCAATCCCATAACTTCCGGGATTCCAACAAATAGTCCATGGGTGCAAACAAATACATTTTCTGACAAATGCTGAAGCAACTTTTTATCTTTTCTGTGACTATTCCAAACATGTTGATTCATGACCCGGCTCCTGACTATTCCAAACAACCAGCAAAATATGACATTTCCAAGTCTCAAACTGAACAAGTCTCCCATACAACACATCTGGATATGTCCTAAACCAGTATCCGGTTATTATTATTATTATTTTAATTTTTGTAATTTCTGGCTTGGATGCGGCTCTGAATATTTGTATATCTGATCTAGTAATCATCAATGACTGACTAATGCTTTCTTTATTATTCTTATGCCAAATCTGTATATACATATACATTCTTATGCCAAATCTGTATATACATATACATATATGTATATATAAACATATCCTAGGCATATTGTATCTTTTTATATTTTGCTATATTGCCATATCAGTGTCATGTCGTATTGGTGTCAAGTCTCATATGGTGCTTCAGGTTTTTCCACTGATACGGTTCCCATATTTCTTGGAACCTTCACTTTTTGGGGACCGTAATGATAGAGATAAGCTTCTGACCTTGGTGTGCTACTCTTGATTCTTTTTGCTTGTCTGCTTTCCTTCATAGCTGGTTATATTCTTTGGATTCCTATGCTGTTTATTCTTGAATGTCTTCCTTTTTTATAGTTGATTCAATACTCTGCTATGCAGATTTCTCATTCTGTATTTCCTTTTGAAAGATTAATGCTCCCTCTAAGGTGTCAACTATTGTTTGGACAGTGGTACTTACTAGAATTAATACGATAATTTGTTACAGATTTTTAAACCTGATAATGCTCTATCTCTAGATGTTTGTCTATGGTGGTTTCAAAGTTTTGAGATGAATAGACATCTCTTCTTATATTGTGAGGTTGGTTGGCAGCTTTAAAATTGACCTTTTTGGAGTATTTGATGAATTGTGGGTTTGAGCAGCTTCTGTGTATCAATATTTGCCTACCTGTTATAGAGGTTTTTGTGGAGGAAAGGAGTGTTAGGCCTTTTGGAAGTATGCTCTCTTTGCAGACTTTGGTGCTTATGGCTGGAAAATAAAGGCGGAGTCTTCAATAGGAGACTTTTTCCTTAGCATCTTTTATGGGACAGAGTACTTCTCTTTGCTTGTCTATGGGAGTCTATGGGTGGTTGTCTTCAAGGTTTTTTTTTAACGAATTCATGGAGGGATTGGAGATCTTTTCTGCGCTAGTCTTTTATTTTTATTTTTCCCTTTGTTTCCTTGTTTTGTTGTGTTGTTTGTTTTAGTATGATCTCTGTCCATTTTCTTTGTTTTTCTTTTTCTTCTTCTATACAAAAAACAAATTCGGTCATTCATCCCTTGGGTGAAAGAATCTTGCAAGAGTATAGATTGGAGGGATGGGAAGGTTTCAAGCCCATGAAAAGTTGAAACACCTAAAGGAGCACTTGAAGGGTTGGAATCAAAATATCTTTAAGGATATCGTAAGAAAGACAAAATTTTGAACTCCCAATCACCAATTCTCAAGTCCGGTAGTTCGGGTCCACTCTATTCTTTTCCAGCTTTGTCATCATCCACTTCATCTCCCATGGCTACTTCACTTTCATCAGAAGATTGGCATATGCGTCTAGGACATCCTGGCAGTCATATTTTTCATATTTTATCTAAATCTTTGTCATTAGGAACTTTCAATAAAGCAGATCACTGCTATGCTTGTAATATGTGAAAAAGCACTAGGCTTCCCTTTCCTATTTCTAATAAAAGATGTACTGCCCCTTTTGAATTAATTCATTCAGATTTGTGGACTTTTCCTCTTCCTTCTTTTCAGTATTTTAAATATTATCTCTTATTTCTTGATGATTATTGAAAATATGTGTGGGATTTTCCATTAAAACACAAATCAGAATCCATTACTCATTCTTCCAAATTTTTTAACTAGGTAAAGACACAGTTTCAAGTTCCTATAAAAGCCTTTCAATGTGATAATGGCCTGGAATTTAATACCTCTTCTTTTCACTCGTTTTGTGCTTAACATGGCATAAATTTAAGATTTTCTTGTCCGTATCCATCTCAGCATTAATTTAGAATGCGCAGAACTCTACTCAATTCCATTAGAACCCTTTTGGTTCAGTCAAAACTCCCTTCAAAATTCTATTAGGCTGGGGCGCCAAGAAGCAAACCACACTTTCTAGGTCTAGTGCAGAAGCAGAGTATAAAGCTCTAGCTTATTGTGTGGCTGAATCTGAATCAACATGGCTACAGAGTCTTGTGACGGAGTTACTACATCCTATTCCACAAGCCACTCTTATCCATTGTGATAATCTAAGTGCCACTTATCTAGCTCACAATTTAGTGCTTCATTGATTTACAATTGGTTCATGACAAAGTCAATGTTGGTCTTGTCCCATCAGTCAATTACAACACATTCCCAGTGACAAACACAGTTGGCTGACCTTTTACTATTTCATCCATGTTTTTCTTTTTGAGGAACAATCTAATCCATACTTCCCAGTGTAGCTAAGATTGAGGGGGGCTGCAAGATAAACCGTGTGTACTGATACTCATACTTGTGTTACAGTTTTACTGATACCAGGATACATTAGTATAAGCTGGACATAGAGTTTAAGTTCTAGTAGAACCCATATAGGATCTTTCATGTGTATCATAACTGTAAAATTCTTGTACTTGCTGCCTATATAAAGCAGCCTTATAATTCCATAATAACATTGTTTTCCCTATTTCTACTAATATAAAACTATTCTTGGCCTTTGCCTAATAGCTAAAGCTTTTGGTTGAATCGGTTCATCACAGCGAGGATTTGATCTGTGACAATGATAAGGCTTTAAAAGAGGTTCAAATACACCAAGAGCTCATTTCGCTCATTGGAATGAAATTTGATGGAATGGGAAAGGGAATGGAATGGTTTGGAATGAATCATTATTCCCACTGTCATAATTGGTATGGTCTAGAATGGTATGATAATTCCTTTTTATTTATTATTATTATTTTTGTGTTTAATATGATAGAATAAAACAGTGTTGGGAATAAAAATAGTTGTCAATGACAATAATTCCATAGACTCAAATCATTTTTATTTGATATTAATTTGCTCCTGTTATTTTCCAAATTAATATATATTAGTCCACTAATTTAGGATCAATTAATGATAGGATATTATTGTAATTTTAGTAATCATGGATATGAATTTCCTAAAATAGACTATTCCTGAAGGAATGGAATGGGCATTGCATCTGTTGCATGGAATGGGCATTCCCTCATTTAATGGAATGAGAATTCCCAAGGGCATGATCATTCCTTTCCAAAGTTGCTACTAAACATACTTTTTATTCATTCCCTTTCCCTTTACCGTTCCACCAAGCCATATGCCATTCAACCAAAGGTGCTCTAAGTCATGTTATATAAATACAATAATATGATTTTTAGAGATACAATTGTGTTAAGATCAAGAAATATATCATATAAACACGTGAGGATTGACATTGAGAAGGAGCACTTGGGAAACTCATCACAATGCTTGAAATCACAACATATTCTATCACTATGGCTTCTTCTAACTATAATAAGGTCCCGTTTGGATAAGCTTACCAGCAGCTTATTTCAACTTATCTACTGGTGTAAGTGCTTTTGAGACATTTTTTAGGTGTTTGTTTTTGCTTATTTTTATAGCTTATGAAACCTCTGTAAGCTGATTTGAGCTTCTTTTCACAAGCTATTTTGTGAAGCTTATGAAAATAAGCACCTGCAAAAGCTAATTTCTGCTTAGTCGGTAGCTGAAATTATGAATTTTTCGGACAAAAAGGAATGACAACTCAATTTCAAGCCATACCCTTCATCTTCTAGCTGGAGCCCGAAGGCTTCTCTGCCATTATGGCTGCAGGAATTCCATGGTAGTGAATCCCATCATTCAAGTTCTGCATCTTCCTAAGTTCATTTCTTCTTTGGCTTTCTCTGGAGAGGCTTACAAGAGGTCACTGGTAGTGGTGGCTCAGTATCGACGTCCATGGCTGAGAATTGCTGGCACTGTAAACCTGACTTCTTACAAACAAAATGAGAACAGGTTTTGCTTTACTCAATCATAATGAAAAAGCGACTAACCCAATTGAAATGGGTTAGGAACCCGCCCAATTGTAGAGAAACGAAATGAATTTTGGTTTCAGTTTTTCTTGTGGATTCACTCGATTGTTTCTTGTTTCCTAGTTGATTTGACTAGAAAATATGATTGGTCTCCTAGGATTACATGTGCCCAATTCCCAAAACTAGTGGTAAATTGATTACTTTTGTCTCTCTCTCTTTCTCTTCACTTGCTGTGGGTTTTCATTCATTAGACCAATGTGAATGTCATTTTCATTTTGATGGGTTTTCATTCTTTGATGGTTATGTCCTATTATCCATGAAATTTTGTTTCATTGGTTTGAGTTGTTCCAAGGAATGGACACAATTGGTTTGAATTGGACAACTATTCAAGTTTGGCTTAGATTTGAGTTACTTGCATTTGGAGTATGATTTGAACGGTCCAATTCAGAGCTGAGATAATAGGGTGAAGCTCCAATTGAAATGTGGATTTATTGGACCACCTTTGTTTTAACTCTCTCTTAAAAGAATTAGGGTGTTTGACTTTATGAATATATTCTCTTCCTGAATCATGCATTACAATTCTTTCTATAGAAAAGCATAATAATACAGTACTGTAAATGCCCTTTCTAGTCATTTCAACTCCTAAAAGCACTTATCCATATATAGATCAAAACATTTGTCCTTAGATATAATAGCACTTTTTGAATTATCCATCCAAACACAAAATAAGTTATTTTTTAAAAAGTTTTTTCACTAGAGCTTATACAACAAGCCCTTGTTTAATAAGGACTTATTTAAGCTATTTACCCAAACAGGGCCTAAGTGTATTAAGACGCGAATGTATAAATAGTGATTGAGATTCAGTTGGCCATGAAAAACACATCACAACATTCAAAATCAATATATATTCCAAGGATTAGGACAAAAGGAAGCTTAGTTGAAACTTGAGAAATCAGTCCTAGAATTAGAAAGCCTATTAAATTACTGAGAAAAGTATAGCATTTCAAACTAATGGGAAACAACTGATATTATAGCAGTTCCATGTTGCACACAGAGTGTTGTATGCCCTCATAGAACGCATACAAGGAGTTGTATGCTTAACTTTCTTGTGTTAACTTCGAATACATATAAAACTAAAAATATTTGTAGCATTTTCTAGTTTGATTACTAACCTTCCTATATCTGGTTCTCTTTTTGTTGTATTCAGTTATAAATGTGTTGTTTCTTTTGCATCATTTGAGGAAATGCTTACAGAACTAAATATTTTTCATTTAGGGTTTGAAAAATGCCCTAGCCTCTGGTGCAGACAAGGATGAAGAAGATTCAGAGGGTAGGACAGCCTTGCATTTTGCCTGTGGATATGGAGAGGTATGCTAACACTTGAAATAGATTATTTCTCATCTTTTCTACTTACAAGCTGCTCCTTTTTTTAGAACTTTAGTTATTTATTGTTATTTTTGTTGCGTGATGGACTTTGCTAGGATGGACAGGAAACTAAGGTATCGTGAGGTTATGATCTTAAGATATTCATTACCAAATATTTGATGGCGGTGATTGTTTCTACCATGGTGGAGGCCAGGATGGTACTCAAAATGCAGGGTCATTTTTTTTATAGAAAAAAGAATTCATTAGATGGAAAGGACAGTACAGAACAGTACAGATACAGAGGATATAGAATCCTCCTAAAACAAGAACGGAAAAAAATAAAACATAAAAAATTAGCTCTTAAGAGCTTTCCTCTCCCTTTGCACTCAAAATGCAGGGTCATTTAACTCATAATTTGAGAGTCAATCACTAAATCATAGCTGGGATTAGGGGAGGCGGCTGCAAGGGTCAGGTTTGGTTGGATCTGTTGGATTCACCCAAAATTTCCCACTGTCCTATCTACAAGTGATGAAGAAGCTACCTGAAAGCAACCATTGTAATAATGTAAAATAGAGAGAAAGAAAGATGTTGGAGAAGCTGTAACACCCAAAGTGTTAGGTGCACCATATATACATTAGCAATAGGTTTACCATGTTATTTTATGAAAAGACTAGTTTACCTTTACTAGCATTCCCCCTCAGGCTGGTGCATAGATGTTAATCATGCCCAGATTGTTACAAAAATACTCAACCCTACTCCTAGGAAGAGCTTCTCCCCAGTCCGAACATGTTTGGTGGAGATAAGTCTCTGTTGAAGTTTCTCACAAACAAAGTGACAATCAACCTCTGTGTGTTTTGTCCTCTCATGGAACAGAGGATCAGAAGCCACACATCCATAGACTAGGGTTTCTTTTCAGTTTCTCTGGTAGATCTAGAAACAACATCTTGTTTCTTGCTTTTCAAGGATATCAAGTTTCCTCCCACAAATACACAATATCCTGTTGTAGACCTTCGATCCATATGAGACCTAGCCCAATTAGTATCTGCATACCCTACCACTCAAATGACCATGATACCTATACACTATGCCAATACCAGGAGCTCCATTTAGATACTTAAGGGTCTGTAAGAGTGCTTTCAAATGAGTGGAACTGGGTAAAGACATAAACTAGTGAACAGCAATCACAATATCTGGATGAGTCACAATAAGATAGTTCAACTTACCAACCAATCTTCTATGTCTTTCTGGGTTATCTAATAGTTCACCATCATCAACTTCAAGCTTAATATTTGGAGACATCGGTGAATCACAAGGTTTGGCTCCTAGCATCCCTGTATCTGCAAGCAACCAGAATATACTTCCTTTGAGATAGGAAGATTCCTTTCTTACTTTGAAGAACCTCAATTCCTAAGGAATTCATCAGATCACCCTGTATTTAGTTTGAAACTTGCTTTCAAAGAAAGATTTTGAGAGCACAAATACCAGTCCCATCACTTCTAGTGATTACAATGTCATCAACATAAACTACGAAAGGAATACATCCAGATGCTGTTTGTGGGTAAAAGACTTAGTGATCATGTTCACTCCTCCACTAGCCAAATTCCAAGGAAACCTCTCTAAATCTCCCAAAACAGGCCCGAGCAGACTGTTTCAATCCATACCATGACTTCTTCAGTTTGCAAACTTTTCCATATCCCCTAAGCAACAAACTGTGGTGGTTGCTCCATATTTATACCTCCTCCTGTAACTCACCAGTGATGAGAGGCAGCTAGGGATATCATGAGACAAACAGAAGTTAATTTAGCTATGTGAGAAAAGGTCTTTGTGTAATCAGAGCCATAAGTTTGAGCATATGCGTTAGCAACTAATTGACCCTTTTAGCCTGGCAACTGACCCTTCTGGACTTACTTTGACAGTAGACACCCACTTACAGCCAACAGTCACCTTCCCTTCAGGTAGAGAAACTAAGCTCCAAATGTTATTTTGTTTGAGTGCACACATCCCTTCCTTCATAGCTGCTGCCCATCAAAGGTGAGATAAAGCTTCCAAAACTGATACTGGAACTGCCAGAGTCTAGAGAATAGATTAAAGACCTAGACAGAGGAGAAAGACCATCATAGGACACAAATGAAGCAACGGGATAAGTGCAAGTTCGTTTACCTTTCCAAAGGGCCATCGGAAGATGATCTTCTGAAGGAAGTACTGAATCTTGAGGACTTGGATCTGGGAGGAAAGGGGTGGTGGTTGTGAGCCATGCTCAACTTGAAGTGTAGGTGCCACTGTCAGTTGTGGTGCATGTCTAGAATAGACATGTGTAATAGGAGGTGGTGTAGTTTCCGGTTCTTTTTCTATCTCCCTCCTCTCTTGGCTTACTATGCCACCACTGTTGACAAATGAAAAGAACTACGGTAGAGTTCCCTAATCTGGAAAGCAACAAAGCACGCTTGGGGGCAGCCACTGAGGTAGCTCTGACAAAAATAAATTTTTGTTATTAGTATTTTTCGTTGGGTTGGTTTAATGCGGCTTTCGCATATGAAAACCTAACTGTTGATGTGTAAAAGCTTTCAAACTGTAAGCCTGAGCATACTTATGTAATTGAAACTGAGCAAATCTGAGAATATCAGTTTGGACTGGTTGGTAACCTGGTTTCACATGGGTGAATAGGTTATGCCCACTCCCAGCTAAAATCTATTTCAATCTGTCAGGACCTTAAAAATGGTCTTAATACCAAACTTGAGATATGGAAAAGAGGTTATTATCAAAAACCAGAGTCGGGTCTTTGGAAGTGTGCTCTCGGTGTGGAATTGCAGTGCTTATGGCTGGAGTGTAATGCAAGAGTTTTCCGCAGGGATTTTTACCTTTGCATTTTTTATAGGATAGAGTAGTTTTCTTGGCTTCTTTCTGGTGTCTTCACAAGGCTTCTTTAAGCTGATGTTTTCTTTTTTTTTGAATCCTTATTTCTGGGAGGATTACTTGTTGTCCTTCTATGCATTCTTTTCTTAATAATTGTTCTTTTAATTTTATCAATAAACCATTCTTGGATATTTTTTAATAAACATTATAATTATAATAAATTTATGATCGGAGCCAACTAAGTTCCATAACATAATTTTTCATTTATAGGAACTTTATATGATTTAGAAGTAGAGATATCAAAATAATCTCCTGGCATCCAATTGTGGAACCAACTTTCCATCAAAGTTCATTGTATAACACTTCTGAAGAAGTTTTAACAATTCTAAAAGTGGAGACAACTTGCTGGGCTGCATCTTTAGAAACCTGTTCTATCTATAAGTCATCAAATCATACCCTGACACCTGATTTGCAGTCTAACTATTCAAAACCTATTTCTAGGTTTAAAGCTCTCTCCAAGGCTAAGGTTTTTGTTTGGATTTTGGTATTAAATAAGCTTAAAGCAAATTATGTGCTACAGATGCACAAGTGACATAAATTTTTCATTTTGATGTGTGTGCTATGTGTTTTAAATGCTTAGAGACTAGCAGTTGTCTCTTCCTTCATTTGCGAAGTTGCTTCACAGCTATTCAATAAGCTTTATAAGATTCCTTACGTAAATTCTTCATTTGCCAAGTCGCTTCCTTTTTGGACTTAGGAGATTCCTTATGCTCCTCTTTTGCATTCGTTTTCCCTTAAGTAAATTCTTCTTTTATCATAAAACTCAACTTCAATGCTTCCTTTTGGAAAAATAGCACAAATACACTTTAAAGTTTGGTGACTGCTATAGTCCATAAGGAATTGAGTACAGTTTTGGTACAAAAGCATTGGGAATAGTAGATTTACTGTTCTCAAAGGAAACGAAATTCAAATTTGGATGTAGTGCAATTCATGTTGTGAAGAGTCCCAACACAATCATGAGCTGACTTGATGGTACACCTATAACTAAATTTGTAAAATAGGGTTTAAACTTCTCATGTTCAGAATTCTAAATAGGGTATGGTGGGCCTTGTTTGGCTAGAGGTCCTACCTCGTCCATCTAATGGACATTCCATGTGCAAAACCACAATTCCCACTTGTTTGATAACTTTCCATGAATATATAGTTATCTGTGGTGTATGAGTCCAAGAATATTCAGATTCCAAAGTACGTTTTTTCCCAAGCTATGTTGTATGGACACAAGTAGTGGATCTGGAACTGTATAATCCAGGACACAAGGATGATGGGGTATTGAGACAGCACTGCAAGACTTGAGACACACCATCAAAACTTCTTATGCAATGTGATTTCATCAATTGAATCGTTGAATTGTGAGATTATTAAGTCTTTTTTTTTTTTTTTTGAGGTGATGACTATTAAGTTTGTTGTTGCTTAAATAGTCAATAAGTCTTATAATTTAGAATCATATTATTCATTTGATCTTGTGAAATACTAAAGGAGTACAAATTGATTTTTATTAACCTAAAAACTTATAAGCATGATCTCATGATGTGAGCTTTAAATCCAATGGTTGATTTCTTGCTTTTGTTAATTGATATACGAAGTATTAATTCTTATATATATTGATATATTTTTATTTTCATTCTGAAAGCTACCAAAACTCAAGAACTCAAATGCTTTGTACGTTTCAAATTAGTTTTAGTATATCATGGAGTAGTTTTGGAATATATACATTATGGTATGGGACCAAAATGGGTGTATCTGTGCTCGTTAGTTCCCAAGGATTCCTTATCCTCCTCTTTTTTACTTCCATGTTCCTTAAAATTTGATAAGGTAATGCATGCTTCTAGAAATTGGGAATCAAGATATTACACAAACTTGGAACAAGCTCGATTGTGAAAACATGAATCATTCACGAGAATCTGCATGCCATTTCTTGAATTAAAACTTGAATAGAACTGAGTCACATGATTTGGTGACAAATTACAATAACTTGAAGACTTTGCTTGGTGGGATTCATATATAAGCGTCATTTCAGGTAAAGTGTGCACAAATTCTCCTTGAGGCTGGAGCTAAAGTGGATGCTTTGGACAAGAACAAGAACACAGCACTTCATTATGCAGCTGGTTATGGCCGGAAGGAGTGTGTGGCCCTTCTCCTAGAAAATGGTGCTGCAGTGTAAGTAGTCCGTTTGTGTTTTCTTTTAGTCACGCAGATGCACCCTTTGGATTGGAAAGAAGTTGCTATTAATCCTTAATATTTTACCTTTGCTTCATTGGATTTAATTGTACTTTGTTTATCTTTCTTTTTTTCTTTTTTTTTTTGGTTCCGACTGCAGTACTCTCCAAAACATGGATGGGAAAACTCCTATAGATGTTGCGAAGTTAAACAATCAACATGATGTCCTAAAGCTGCTTGAGAAAGATGCCTTCCTTTAGTTGAAAGGCATGACGGGCATATAGGCAACAAGAAAAAGGGGGAAAGTATTGAGAAGAGGCATGATGGCTTGTTTGCACTTTTAGCTTGTTGCAAAGCATTGTGTTAAACCAACTTCGTTTTGCAATTGTTGGATGTTAGTCACTACAACTAAATTTATTGTCTATGTAACATAATACGTGGATTCTTACACTGTTTGATTGTTAAGATTATTATCATACTAATTTTACATGGTCAGTTTTTACAATTACTATTACTATATTGGTATTGATTCGCAGTTTTCTGCTTGAAGTAAACTACCACTCGACTGAAATTAGAAAGATTAGAAAAAGGAAAGGCGGTAAGAAACTTTGACCGGAATTTGAAGACCCCAATCCAGCCGGTGAAAGTAAAGATCTGAGGACTAGTTAATAGGTTGATGCATGGTCATGCAACGATAACGAATTGGTTTTATGCTTGAGATAGGTAAGAGTTGGATGTTTTCATGTTTTATGCTTGAGATAGGTAACCAATCACCTAGAAATGATATTTTCATATTGCCATTATCAATAATCATGTCACATACCTTTTGATTGATTGTACACTCTAAGTGGAAGATATTTTGACAATGGGTATAATCTTCTTGCTTAGTTAGAAGCACGCATCACACCATAAAACTTACCCTTTCTCCGGCCTCATACGTTTTTTCTTCATCCGTTACAACTTCAATTATCCTTTCAACAAATTCCTTTCCAACCAAGTCATCACCACATCCTACCAAATTCAAAATCTTTTAGTGTTGACAGCCAGGTCTTGTATATGGATTCTAGCTAGTTTTAAGATTAGTTGTTGCATTATTTTCTTAAGCTTTAGCTACCCCACCATTACCTTCAACTCTCGTATTTCAGCTTTTTGCTTGTTGGTTTTGTAGCTGCAAATTGACAACACCTATGGGTGGTAAACACAACTTTTCATGTATCTGATTCCTGAAGATACTCTACCAGACAACCATATTGTCTTTCTAACTGCATCTTTTTTTTTTCTTGGCCAAAATGTGAGCATCCTCTAGGGTAAAAACAATATAATAAAACATGGAATCTTGAATGGGAAACCATAATCTATTAACATACCTAGCAACAAGGGCTTATGGGACTGCAATCATAAAAATTCGTCAATGTACTCCTCTACAGATCATTCAAGTTGACGGAAATTTTAATATTTTTGAAACAGAATATGCTCATAAATCTACTGGAACAAACCTAGCCATCAATAGCTTATGCATAATGCATCTTTCTCCATGATGTAACTCGACCCTTTCCTTGCTACTACCTAGCCACCAGCAAATTCTCATGGCTTTGATAAACCTCTCTCCCTCCCTGGAGAGGCGGTGGAAACTACCAAGGTGGAGCACGGTGGGGTAGAGGGAATTTCTGGTGAAGCAGTGAAATGTGTAGAGATCAGAAAGACCACCAACGGCAAAAGCACTCTAATGAGAGACAAAAGCTAAGAGAGTGAATGGAATTAGATACCCCAGTCAAGGTTTAAAATTTCGTGTCGTTTTGGACGAAACGCACGAAATATTTCAGTTTCCTAAGATACTGACACGAAACCAAGATCATAAATGAAAATTCCATTGTTTCCATGGAAACGTTACAGTTTCGATCAGTCAGAAACTGACGAAATATCCATCAGTTTTGAATCTGAACATACCGCCTCTATCAATACCGTTTCTCTCTCTCCCTGGCTCTTTCGCTAATTGCAGCCTCTGTGGGATGTGTTTCAACGCTTATATTGATTTTTATTTGGCATTGGTGTCATTACAAAGAAAGTATAAATTTTGTTGAACCGGATAGCTTGACTAGAGTGGAGATCCTCCAAGCAAGTATTGCTAGACTTCATCACCAACCCACTATTCATCATCAATTTGATCAGGTTCAGGGCAGCAAGAACAGAGGCAATTTCTATGTTTTTCGTCGTGAGATTTCTGGAAGACCTTTATTCAATTGGGTTGATCATCCCTCCATGGCCGCTGACGCTGTTGAAAATGGATGTTCTCGATTTGCTTTCACAAGCTACAAGAGCTACACGTCATCTCCTTCAAAAAGATCATCACTTTTCGGGGCATGTGAAGTCTCCTATGACTTTGGAACCAGCATTTAAATATTTTATCACTTTTATTAGTGGCTATGGTCATTTTTCTTTGTTTTTCTTTTGTTATGTATGAATTTTACTATTTTAGTGGTTTATCTCTTTATGCTGCTCTACACTTCTTCTACGAATTTTAGTGATTTTAGTCAATTAAAATATTTTTTATTGAAATAAAACCAATCTTATAGATGAAAAGATCTTGGACTATTAGATACTAAATTTAATTTGAGACTTGTATAATATGTAATATGCAATAAGTTTTATGTATGTTAAATATTATCAAAATTTATGAGTATTGATTATATCAATATTGTTTGATTAAAATATAATTATTTAACATTATATTATATAATTTTATTATCATTATTATGTTAGAATCTTTTAAAGTAAAAAAAAAAAAAAAATATTNTATATATATATTACTTAAAAATATTTGAAGCATGTCTTTAAAAATTTTCTGTTTTCATGAAATTTTCAAAATGTTTTCATTTCTTAAATGACCAAAACAATATTTTGAAACGAAATTTTGTTCGATGACCCTAGTAGTTCTAGCTAGAGGTGTAATCGGTCCGGTTTTCACCCCAAACCGACACCGAACCGGCTATATCATATCAGTTCGGTTCGGTTCAATTTTTTAAAATTTTAAGGGTAGAACCGAATCAAACCGATTCGGTTCGGTTTGGTCGGTTTAGTCGGTTTTGCCAGAAACCTGCCCAAGTCAATTTTTCAAATCTGAACAAAAAGAAAACCAAAAACTAAAGTTAACCAAGCCTCGTTAAAATATCCTTGAAGAATACACACAAATTTTAATACATACATGATCACATTAACACAATCTAGAACACATCACAGATGGGTATCTATGGATACAAGTTAGAACGCATATTCATGAGAATTAGGTACAAGGACAGCCAACTAGTTAAATTCACCAATTGTTTTAGCTTACAATATAGATATCATTGAATTCAACCTCATGTTTGCTCCTTATGTGCACCTGACATGGTAGAATGCTTGGGTATAGATTTCTCTAGCATCTTAGCAATAACTTTGACAGTAAAGGTCATCAACTCAGTTGGTAAAATATCCAATAATGAATGACATATGATATGGAATATTTTATTAACTAGACTTTCAATACTGTCCACAAGTGTGCTTTATTTTCTAATAAATCAATGGTTCTATAGAAAACACCAACTTAGCCAGCTAAAGCTGATCTTTACCTTTCTGTCATAGCCATACCAAAGCAAGTGTTGCTTTGACAAATGGATAGGCAAAAGAAGGGTTGAATCACGAACAAAGAGGAGAGGTCCAAGCTGGACCAGGAAAAGTGATGAATTTTCCTTTCCGGATGTAGAAGTGGAACCACTTTGTGATGCCTCTACTCTCCATAGATCTCCCATTGCAACTAAAGAACCTTCCACCCCTTGAGTTCTACTATCATAAGTCGATGTAATATTTATGATCCCCTGCACTCGACCAAAAATAACAAGTAGATAAAATTAGATAAATAAATAAAAGAAGGATGGGAGTAAGAAAATAGATATATTTTAAAACAAAAATTCAATGTAAGAACCTCTCCTATATAATAAAAGAAACTGCTCCTCCTCACACCTTATGAATCTGTTTAGCAACATAAAAAGAAAATATCCCCAAAGCAAAATTATGCAGCTTGAGAATCGTTGACCATCACTAAGACTAAGGACAGAGAGCAGAAATTATTAATACTCACCATCGTATCTCACCAACAACTAAAGGCATAATCATGCATTGATGCAGACAAATGACCAGGTCCTTGGCTAGATTCTTATCATGATACGATCAGATTAGCCTCTTGCTACACACCAATAATTGTTTTTGCACCAGAATTCAGTAATTCCACAATAAAGCACGAGGCAATTACTTCAACATACATGTTCCCGTATCATTCTCAGAGAATCCATAATCCCTCAACCATTCGCTCAGTGATCCCAAATCTTCTTGCAAAGTAACCCCAAGATCAGCTCTCTGCCTGCCTACCGTTATCCCCTTCCATCTGAATGGAAACCATCACTGTATCTTCATGCTTAAACGGCATCAAAAATGACCCATAAAACTGTTGAACTAACCCATTCAAGCTCGCACCAAAGTCTGCTCCAGCTTACCCAATCCTATTACCAATATCAAAAATCGCCGAAACCCCATTGCTTCCAGTATTCTCCATCGCTAATACACGGATTTACAGGTGTAACGCTGCCGAGTGGTCAGAGGAAGCTTGTTGCGAATGAGAGTGCGAGTGAGCAACATTTCAATGGAGTTGCAGGTTTGAAGGGAACTAGGGAAGGCTTTTGCTCCGATTGTAGCATAAACCCACAAGCGTGGGGGTTTTACAATTTAGTTACTTCGCGTTTCACTAGCAGGGATAGCAATTTTACTGGGTATGACCCAACCGTCACGGAAACATTTGAAACGAGAGATGGAGGAGACTGGAGAGTCGAAGGAGAAAGAGAATCGAAGGAGAGTGCTAGGGATTTCAGATTCTGATTTCTGAAATGAAGAGTCGAAGAAGGGTTAGAGGGCTGGGGGTTGTAGAAGGCTTATTTATCAAAACAACATCGTTTCTTATTGTTCGATTCGGTTCGGTTTTTCACTAGTTTTTATTCATAGAAACCGAGAACCGAACCAAATGCTTCAGTTTTTTAAACATTCAAACCGAAAATCGGACCATATCTCTTGGTTTGGTCCGGTTTTCTCTGGTTCGATCTGGTTTGATCGGTTTTACCGGTTTGACTGACTTCCCTTACACCCCTAGTTCTAGCCATAATTGATTGATACTAGGCACTATGCATATTGTCCCATGCAATGATGTAGCTAACGCGTTAAGTATCCTAAGAAGTACGTTCACAAGAATGAAACTCAAAGGAATTAACGGGGGCCGCACAAGTGGTGGAGCATGTGGTTTAATTTGATGCAAAGTGAAAAACTACATGAGGATGCCCATTGAAAGTAAGGAGAGCAACTCTAAGCTTATAGCTAATGCTACAAGATTTGTTTCTTCATCAGAATCAACATTATAAAGTCGATTGTCGTGGTGGCTAGTTGGGATTAGTCCTCCTGCCCATACTTGAATGTGCATCAGATATAATGATTGGAATGCTACAATCAAAATACAAGTATTTACTAAATAAATTGTTTAGATAGTTATTTGAGAACGAAATCTTGTAATTCATAATACCAAAAAACTTGAGGGGTGTGTAATTTCTATTTTTGTTTGGGCTTTGCCCTGTAGCTTACCAAAAAAGAAAATAATATCAACAAACTCATCGAATCAACTTGCTACAAACTCACCGAGTCAACTTGCCACATACTTAACATCAACAAATTTACTGAGTTAACTCGCTGCATACTTATTAAGTGAACTTGCTCTATTGCCATGGCTAAGTTAGAGCTATCAAAACTGAGGGAGGGGCAATTGGAGGTGGAAGGTGAGTACTTGAAGCTATCAAATTTGAAGGAGGGACAAACAGTAGCTACGCCCTTGAAGCTTCTTGATGGCGACAGTGGAAGCTTTAGAGGTAGGGGCTGAGGTGGTAGTCGAATGGAGAGGGAAACAAGGACAGCAATCCACCAGCTTTGGCGGCAATGGTGGTGTTGGTATGGTGAAGGAGAGTAAGAGGAATGGGGGGCTTTGGGGAGAAGGTGAAAGAGACTCAAACTAAGAATTTTAAATTCAATCAAATTTGAGTGTATTTCAAATTGGAAAAAGTTTAGGTAATGTTCTGTTATCAAAATATTATTACTTTTACAACTGAGCGCTACGTCATCTCTTATTAATATTATTCAAAATCTCATGTTGACCCCACACCCAATTTCTCTCCCCACCATCCACCTTAACATATGCCTAATTTCTCTCTCCCCCACCCACCTCCACCGTCCATCATTACCTCTGCAAAAATGGTTGCTGCTAATGTCTTAGTTTTGCAATTGCTTCCTTCAAGTGAGGTTGTTGACATTGAATCATTTTCCTTCACGCCCATTTCAAATAAGGGCACCAACAAATCCAATGTCATCTCCATTGAGCAGTACGCCGATAATAGTTACCTCCACCTTGCAATTATGGCTTCTATGGGCAAAACCAAGCCTACCCTAGAAACAATATTTTAAAAATCGGATTAGTAAGAGAACTGGTGTGGCAAAAAATGACCGGTTNCCTTAACATATGCCTAATTTCTCTCTCCCCCACCCACCTCCACCGTCCATCATTACCTCTGCAAAAATGGTTGCTGCTAATGTCTTAGTTTTGCAATTGCTTCCTTCAAGTGAGGTTGTTGACATTGAATCATTTTCCTTCACGCCCATTTCAAATAAGGGCACCAACAAATCCAATGTCATCTCCATTGAGCAGTACGCCGATGATAGTTACCTCCACCTTGCAATTATGGCTTCTATGGGCAAAACCAAGCCTACCCTAGAAACAATATTTTAAAAATCAGATTAGTAAGAGAACTGGTGTGGCAAAAAATGACCGGTTGGATCATACCACCAGTCGAACCGGTTGAATTGAAAATTTTTCCTAACTTAAAGATTCACAAAGAAGAAAACATGGAGAATGAAGCACAAATTATTAAACTTAACTCATAAGTAAAAGTTTCAAAATTAAATATGTCTAAATATTTATAAAAATAGAAAATAACCATAAAAACCAAAAATTAACATAGCATATTGTTGATAAATAACCAAAAATAACTAAAAATCAAAGAAAACATATAAAAACATAATCTATATACACATAATTTAAAAGGTACCCCATAACAAAATTATATTGTTTCAATAACCAACATCTCTTACAAGTTCACATACTCTCAACATAATTAAGTTTATAATTTTTAACATAGCAAACACTACAAGAAAAATCGATTTTTCTTATGGAACAAATTCGTGAGAAAAGAGTGAAAATTCCGTGAGAAAGGCTCTTCTCACAGACTTTCTCACAGATGTCGAGCCGTGAGAAAAAGTAGTGTGACAAACTAAGCAAAATATCATCCATGAGAAATTTCTCACGGAATAGTTCCGTGAGAATATAGAAATATTCCATGAGAAATATTCACGAAGTCTCACGACAAAGTCATGGGTTTTCTCACGAAGTACATCCGTGAGAAAACTTTCTCATGGACTTTGTTCGAGAGAAAGCCTGTGACAAGTTACAAAAAAAAATTAATTTCATTTTAATTTTCTCACGGACATTTCCGTGAGAAATTCTATGAGAAATACCCCCTCCCAACCAACATGTTTTTCTACTAAACCAAAACCTGCATAATACATTAACCAGCAATAGCACAAGTAGAACAACAGTAACAACAGCAACAAAGTAGAATGCAATCAAATTTTATACAAATTAAAGAATTTATACAAAAAAAATCTATACATAAGGATAATATAAAAAAGACATATACAAAATAATGTTTACATATCTCTAGGCTCTACTAAAGTTCCAAAACCGTGAAAATGAAGGCCGAACAGAAAATATAGCGTCAAAAGCAGTGATATGAACAGGAGTTCTGTAACACAAAAACACAACACATTAGTAAATAGAAAACATAAAATATCTAAAAAGACAACATAAAAGGAAATGTAGCTATGCAATTAACAATACATAAGCACTGATGAAATATGAGCAGAACCTGTGTAATATCAATTGTTTTCTAGTACACAACCAATAGGGGGATCTTTCTCAGTTTTGTCATCATTGTTATAATATTCATATTCTTCCTCTTCTTCACCACCTTCTCCTATCTCATCATCTATATCAGTGACAACGATTGAATTTGGCCCAGTAACAACTTCCTATGTAGCAGTTGAAGTGATATCTCCTAAATATGTATGTGTCTGATCATCATCAACAATTAACACCAATGAGCAATGTGGTTTGTCTTGGTATGGATCATATGATGCATCTGGGGCATTAATTGTGTGCATAGCCTTTGTTTTAATGATATGTAACTATACCCGCTTACTAGGAGTTGTGCGTGGATAATGAGAGAAATAAACTTGCTCTACTTGTTGAGCTAAGATGAATAGGTCATCCCTATTGTATGTTATGCTTAAGTTTACCTCCACAAATCCATATTTTGGATAACTCTTTGTCCTTCGAAGTGAAGGATCATACCATTTACAATTAAATAGTAATAATCGATAACTAGGTGAACCGGTATATACAATCTCAATGATTTCTTGTAGTACTCCATAATATGAGGATTTAGCTTCGCCATAACCAGATCCCTTCAAACAAACTCCACTGTTAATTGTTTTTCGACCATGGGACCAAGCAGTAGTATGAAATTTATAACTATTGATATTTACTTGGTCCCATGTCTGAACTTTTCTTACGGAACCCCAACCCAAAGATATTAAAAGCTTATCAACAATATAATTTTGAGGGTTTTGCACTTACATATAATTAACAATAAGTTAGTGATATACTAAAGCTTGTTGAATATAATTAAATATTAAAAATATAGTTACATACAAAATGTTTAAACCATTGAGAAAATTCAGTAGAGATGTGCTTATCTATTTGATCATTTAGGAGATTCTCTATATTGAGATTAATCCTTGTATGTATATGTTGCAACATAAACATAAAATTAGTTAACATATAAGTTCGATTATATTTAAGCATTAGAAAAAACTAAGATATTAAACTGAAACTTACCTCAAGTAAGGTTTAACCTCAGGACAATTGAGCAACACATACATTGTTGCAGTTGCTAATTCCTCATCATTGAGATATCGTTGTTGCGAGATTCTACATAAGAAAGCAAGATAATTGAATATGTAAATAGGTTGCCCGACATAGATTTTCTCATCATCATCATTGCGAGACACTTTTCTAGTCCTTGAATGGACGTGAGACTTGAAGTAATACGAACAAAAAATTGAAGTCTCCTGAAGGATGTATGCTTCGTAAATTGAACTTTTCACATGGGCTTTATTTTTAACCTTTTGCTTTAAGGTATAAAGGAACCTTTCGAAAGGGTACATCCACCTATATTGGACATGTTCACCTCTAATCATTTCTTCAACCAAATGAACTGGTAAATGCTCCATTACATCAAAGAAAGCAAGAGAGAAAATCTTCTTAAATTTGTACAAGATGATGAAAATATTATGCTTTATTATCTGCAAGTCATCTTTGCGCAAAGTAGGAGAGTAAAGATCTTAAAAAAATTGGCTCAACTCAACAAGAGGTTACCAAATAGGAGCAAGCAATCCACAATAAGCAATTGGTATGAGTCTTTCCATAAACACATGGCAGTCATGACTTTTCATGTGGGTCAAAGTCCAAAGATTAATATCGACGCAATTCCCTAAGTTGCATATATATCCATTAGGAAGCTTCAGACTTCACACTCACTCATCTCTTCTAGTCAATATTAAGTGAATGCAATGCATTGGGTTTTGCAAATTTTTCATTACCCAAGTCTTGCAACTCCAAATTGAGACATTTACATAACTTTGTCATATATAGTTTCCCATTCATATTGTCCTTACTCTTACCTTTAACATCCATGACCATATTGAAGACATTTTCAAAGACATTGCTTTCTGTATGCATCACATCAATGTTGTGAGGAATTAACAAATTATGCCAATATGGTAAGTCCTAGAAAATACTACACTTAGTCCAATTGTGAGCTTCACCATAACCAGTAGAGACAACACCTTGACTTTCTATTACTCTAGGTAATCCCAACACTTGCATGAAAATTTCGTCTCCAAAGTAGCGCTTAAGTGATATGTCTATTTCCTCCACTTTCTTTAAGAAGTTATTTTTGTTATGACGGAAATGATGATCTTGGGGCAAGAATTGTCGATGACAATCGAAATAACATATTTTACGATCATGCTTCAGATAAAATACCATCGAATTGCTCATGCAAATCAGGCAACCCAACTTACCTGTTGTTTGCCAATCTTATAACATTCCATAAGCAGAAAAGTTATTGATGGTCCACAAAAGAGTTGCCATCATTCGGAACTTTTTCTTTAATAAAATGACACTCCATCCCAAAGATTCTTCAAATCATAAAGTAAATGTTGCAAAAACACGTCAATTTTGCTCTTCAGATTATGAGGATCATGGATAATAACAATTAAGAACATATATTCCCTTTTCATGCACATGTCAGGTGGAAGATTATAAAGAGTTATAATAACAAGCCAACATAAATATGTCTTGGTGCCTATTCCAAAAAGACTGAAATCATTGGCACATACACCTAACCTCACATTCCTCAATTCTGATGCGAAATTCGGATGAACCATGTCAAAATGCTTCTATGTATCTCCGTCAAATGAATGTGACAATACCCCTAGTTCACGTTGGTGTTTATTATGCAATCTCATCTCCTTCACATATGCATTAGATACAAAAAGTCTTTGCAACCTAGGGATTATTGGCAAATACTACATCTGTTTAGTTGGAACTTTCTTAACTTCCCCATGTCCAACTCTAGATTCTGTGAATCGTACTTAACCACAAATTCAACACTGTTTAGCTTCTTCATCTTCTCCATAATACAACATATACACATGTGGATAATTGTCAATCTTCTTATACCCACAACCAAGCTTAGAAACTAACATCTTTGTTTGATACAAATTAATTGACACCCTATGACCTGAAGGCAATATCTCTGTCATTAATATAATAATCTCGTCTATTGAACTTTATGAGATGTTATAGTCAGACTTGATGCTTAACAATTTGACAATCATTGTAACCACAAAGTGTGTCTCATATCTATTCTATAATGGAGATTGTGCAACACTCAACATATCATAAAACTTTATGAATTTTGGATTTGGATTCTCTTTCAGTATATACTCCGATTCAAAAGAGGGTCCAACAATATTCATAACCATCTATTCATATCGAAGGATATATTGATTTTCAACATTCATTAAGACAATGGTTAGACGGACATCTCCATGATTATCCCAATAATAGTAATCATCCATGAAGCTTTTCGTGTATAGATGTATCCTTATTTCATCTGGTATACAAAACTTATGGCATTTGCACTTCACATATGGGCATATGAACGTCCTTACTTGAATATACACATCAAGTTGACATGCAAAGTCAATAAATTCCTTAACACTAACATAAAACTCATTTCTTATAATCTTTCTATTTAGAACAAGTCTCTCATACATCCAACGACGATGTTCAGGGATCTCCATATTCCTTCAATATTCAAAACAAATTGAAGTTGTTAATGTTTTCCTACAATGCTTCAAAGGTACTAAGTTCTACTTCGGGTATGGTTTGTATCTCATTCATGAAGTTTGTTCCACCACTAGTAGAAGCTTATAGAGACCAAATAGGTCAACAAAATTTTGGCAGCACCTTCCCATGGTTCTTTAAGTACACGAATTGTAATATTCAACCAGCATAAATATATACCCAGAGAAACAAAAGAGAGATACTCTAAAATTTAATTGACGTACTTGCTCCCAAAGCTCTACTGTCCTATAAGTGGAACAACTACTTAAAGAACAATTCCAAAATTAGAAACTATTATAGAGTTAATCCTAGGCGATTCACACTCAAACTGATTTCTAAATTAATCTAACTAACTTATCATATATAACTCTAAAGTACATTCATTCTAAAAGTTTTCAGTATATCAGATGCTCATAATCCATATATTATTATAAATAAATTACTATTCAACATATCCTCCATTACATTATTGAATAACTGTAAAATTATATGAAAAATTTCAAACAAAATTATACAAACAATTTGATGCGAATCAGCTTGCTATTCGCTTTAACTCTATGAGTGTTCATGATCCCTTGCTTAGAGTTGGAGGCCCGATGACTAGAAGCAGAGCTAAGCGAGTGAGAGAGGTACTGTTGAGCCTAGTCCAAGAGGTGCAGACCAAAGAAATAGCAACTGTGCCAAGTTCAAAGTTGATATAAATCATTTATCTATCTCTTGTAGAAGGTGCACATGGGCCAGCTTGACGCCCAAGTTTGGAGCAGGCCAAAAATTATGTTTAATTTAATTAATTTTAATTAGTTTTACTTTTGGGCATTTATGTTTATGGGCCAAAACGTTTAATTAATTTTAAATTCATTTTTAATATTTTGGGCCTTTATGTTTATGGGCCAAAATGGGTATTAGGGTTTTATTAACATTCTTAGAGGATCTATCATAGCTTGTAGCCTCTTAGCTAAATTGCCTATATAAGTAATTCGTGTATGCATTTGCAAAACAGTTTTGAAATTGATATTATTCAATTTCTGAATTATTGAGTTTCTCTGGATTAAGAGCTTCCTTGTTATTCTTGGACAAAGAACCGAACCTGAACTTACTAAGGATCTTTTCTTGTTAAGGGTTCACTCTATTGAGATAACCAAAGTCATCCCACAATTTGGTATTCAGGCACTCCGTTCTGATCCTTCGAGTGACGAGAACGCATTATTTGGTATCAGAGCTTTAGCTCATTGGAGTTTCAATACCTATTCCTAAAATGCCCTATTCTAGTTTCTATTTTATTTATCTATTTATTGAGTCAATTGTCTTCTACCCCTTTCTATTGAGTTAGTTTTGTTTTTTATTTTTTTTTTATTAATTTCATTCTTCGTTGTGTTCTTTAAGTTTCTGGTCAAGTTATCCCTATTATTTTTGTTTGGATCATTGTTTGATCGTTTTCTTTGTTTTCTTTATTTGTGATTAAGAGTCCACGTCCGAGATTAAAATTGCCTAAAGGCGGCGGCTATTTGGGTTGCAATAGCAAATCCTACTTATTAGTAGAGTCCTAGTCAAATTTAAAAAAAGAAAAAAACAAAAAGATTAGAAAGATCTATTCTTGTGAAAAGAAAATCAAAACAGACTATTTGGACTCACTTATTTGAAAAGGCTATAACTTTCAGCTCGTTTGGAGTTACGGAATTCGTGACCCGGTGTTTCGAAGCTCGTTCAGAGGCCTTTGAAGTGGCAATTGGGCATACCTAGTTGACGCCATTTTCAGGCTCAAAATCCTTCAAAAAGTCTATTTCAGGCTATTTTTTTGTAATATGTTGATTTTCTTTCAATTTGTTGCTGTTTTCTAGATTCCTTTATTTTTTTCTTGTCCAAACCAACACCCTTGTTCATTATTTGTATTCAAAAGTCTTGATTATTTTTTTTTTCCTTCTTAAAGTTCTTGTTTTGCTTTCTTGTCATTATTTTTTTTTTCTTTTTGATAAGTTCTTGGCAGGTTTTTGTTTAAGGGCTTCTAAGAGAATTTAAGTGAAAAAAGGTAAGAGTGGTGAGAGCATTATTGGGAAAAAGCCACTTGAGTGTAAACACGAGTGAAACACTTGAGGTGAGTCTTTGCAACATAGATCAGGATGAATCATTCACCAAAGGTCATATGGATGCATATATGAAAGTCATTCAAGACCAAATTGCAAGATTACATATGGGAACCAAGGAGAGATTACAGAGGCTAGAGACCCTAGTTTCCCCAATACAGAAACCTAAAACATCTAGATCCTTTCGGTATTCTGAGGAGGAGGACGCAAACTATTTAATGCGTTTGCGTACCCGAAGGATCGAAACGGAGTGTTTGGATACCAAACTGTGGGATGACCTTGGTTATCGCAATAGGGTGAACCCTTAACAAGGAAAGATCCTTGGTAAGTTCAAGTTCAAGTTCTTTGCCCAAGAACAACAGGGAAGCTCTCAATCCAGAGAAAATCAATAATTCAGAAACTGAATAATATTAATCTCAAAAACTGTTTTGCAAAGGCATACACGAATTCCTTATATAGGCAATTCGGCTAGGAGGCTACAAGCTATGATGGATCCTCTAAGAAAGTTAATAAAACCCTAATACCCAGTTTGGCCCATAGACATAAGGGCCCAAAATATTAAAAAATGAATTTAAAACTAATTAAATGTTTTGGCCCATAAACATAAAGGCCCAAAAATAAAACTAATTAAATTAAACATAATTTTTGGCCTGCTCCAAACTTGGGCTCCAAGCTGGCCCATGTGCAGCTTCTATAAGAGACAGATAAGTGATCCATCTCAACTCTGAACTTGGCCCAGCTACTCTTTCCTTGGTCTGCACCTCTTGGACTAGGCTCAACAATGCCTCTCTCACTCGCTTAGCTCTGCTTCTAGTCATCGGGCCTCCAACTCCAAGCAAGGGATCATGAACACTCCTAGGGTTAGGGCGTGTAGCAAGCTGATTCGCATCACTATTCTGAGGGTGAAACTAAAACTAGAAGAGAGAGGAGGGTAGCCTCTAGTCGTGATAATAACCTGGGGAGTATAAAGATGAAAATTCCTACCATTCAGGGTAAAAGTGATCATGAATTTTACTTAGAATGGGAGAGGAAAGTGGAACATGTTTTTGAATGCCATGAATACTCTAAGGAAAAGAAAGTGAAGCTGACAGTAGTTGAATTCACTGATTATGCTAGTATTTGGTGGGATCAGCTTAGAGGTGGGGAAATTGACTAAGCCCGATGGGCTAGCCCGTTTTGGCCCGAAAAAAATAGGGTTGGGTTCCCATAATGCTGACCCGAATAAAAACGAGTCGATTTGGCCAGACCCGTTTTAGCCCGTGGCCCATTCGGGTTTGGGCCGGCCCGGTTGGCTCTTTTTTTGTTTTGTTTTGGAAGATTACTAAATTCTATTAATATATGTTTTTTAACTTTAAGCTTTAAAGTATAATCATCATAATTTTTTTAGTTAATTAGACATATTTATTTTAAATCTAATATTTATATACATTTTTTTATACATATTTAATTCTTTGCTTTAATTTTATTTATTACTTTATACATATTTTATTTTGTGTAATTAAATTCATTAACAATTTAACTAAAATCACTAAAAAAAAAATTAAATATTTATTAGATTTTAACATAATTACAAATAAAAATATGTACCAAAAAAAAAAGTGGGCCAGCCCGTTTTGGCCCATAGCCCGAGGAGGGCTGGATTAGGTTCTACTTTGGTTGGCCCGAATAAAAACGGGTCAATTTGGCCCGACCCATTTTGGCTCACGGCCTAGGCCAAAACGGGTCGGGCCGACCCATTTCGCACCTATAGATCAGCTAGTGATTAACCAGCATAGAGATGATGAAAGACCTATTCGGTCATGGGCTAATATGAAGGCTGTGATGAGAAAACGGTTTGTACCTAGGCATCACTATAGAGATTATTTCAATAAACTACAAGATTTGAAACAGGGCTCTATGAGTGTGGCTGAGTATAACAGTGAGATGGAGATAGCCATGAAGATGAGAACCGTGAGGCAACCATGACACGATTTATTAGTGGCTTGAGGCGAGAGATTGCTGAAGTAGTGAAGATGAGTCGCTATGTAGAGATGGAGGACTTAGTGCATAAAGTCGAGCATGTAGAGTGGCAGTTGAAAGCTAGAGCAGCTTCTAGATTCGGTTTGGCTTCCAAAACTTCAAACTGGAAACCGAATTTGAAGGATACTCCTAAAACAGCTCCAAAGCCGAGGGAAGAGGCAAAACCAAGGTCTACAGGTTCTACTCCTACTCTTTAAGGTAAAGCTGAATATAACTCTTCTTCTAAGTCACGTGACATAAAGTGCTACAGGTGTCAAGGGTGCGGGCATATATCTTCTAAATGTTCAAATAGAAGGAAAGTTGTTTTGCTTGCTACTAGAGAGTATGATAGTGAGGAGAAGCCTATTGTTACACCCGGTTGTGAAGACATGCCACCCTTAGAAGATGCTAGTGACGTGGAGGGTATTGATAACTCTCTTCTAGATCAGTATTTGATGGTGTCTAGGCGTGTGCTCAATATGCAACTGAGGGCAAATGACATCGATGAGCACCGAGAGCATATATTTCAAAATCGATGCTTGGTGGAAGACAAGGTATGTAGCGTTATTATTGACAACGGATCTTGTACTAATGTTGCTAGTACCTTGGCAGTAGAGAAGTTGGGTTTACCTACTATTCCACATCCCACGCCTTATAGGCTACGGTGGTTGAATGATAGAGGAGATTTATGGGTAAACAAGCAGGTTCAGATTGCATTTTCTTTTAACACTTTTAAAGATAAAGTGTTGTGTGATGTGGTGCCCATGCATGCTTATCACATCTTGTTGGGGCGACCATGGTAGTTTAATAGGCGAGTGAAGTATGACAGATACAACAACACTTACACTGTCTATAAGAATAACAAGGTTACTTTGTTGAAACCTTTAAAACCTGCTCTTGCATATGCGGATCAAGCAAAGATTACAAAAGAATGTAAAAAGAAAGAAGAAAAAGTACCCAAAGAAAAAGAGGCTGAGAGAGAAAAAGAAAAAAGTAAGGATAAAAAGAGTGAGAAAAGACAAAAAGTGAATGCTTTTGCACAAAAGAATGAGGTAAAGAGTGTTCTGTTGTCTAGGCCAAACCTTCTTGTACTTATGTACAATGATGTTTATTTTACTAACTCTCTTAACCCTTCTTTGCCTAGTATGGTTGTTTCTTTGATGCAGAAATTTGCTGATATTTTTCCTGAAGAGATACCACATGGTTTGCCTCCCTTGAGGGGCATAGAGCACCAGATTGACTTTGTTCCTGGATCGACTATCCCTAATAAACCAGCCTACTAAGCTAATCCTGACGAGACAAAGGAAATTCAAAGGCAAGTGAATGAGCTAGTACAAAAGGGATTCGTGAAGGAAAGTCTAAGCCCATGTTCAGTTCCAGTTATCTTGGTGCCAAAGAAAGACGGGACATGGCGCATGTGTGTGGATTGTCGAGCATCAACCAAATCATGGTTAAGTATAGATATCCTATCCCTAGATTAGATGACATACTTGATGAGTTGTATGGTTCTAGTGTCTTTTCTAAGATAGATTTAAAGAATAGATACTACCAAATTCCTATGAAAGAAGGAGATGAATGGAAAACTGCCTTTAAAACAAAATATGGTTTGTATGAGTGGTTAATTATGTCTTTCGATTTAACTAATGCACCTAGCACTTTCATGAGATTAATGAACCATGCTTTGCGTGTCTTTATTGAGAAATTTGTGGTGGTTTATTTTGATGATATCCTAGTTTATAGCAAAACCCTAGATGATCATGTATCACACTTGCATGCTGTCTTTATTGCTTTGAGAGAACATAAATTGTATGCTAATTTCAAAAAGTGTGCATTTTGTTCCGATTCTGTTATATTTCTTAGGATTGTTGTAAGTTCTAAGGGTATTAGCATGGATGAGAAGAAGGTTAAGAAAATCCGAGATTGACCTATACCTAAGAATGCAAATGAGGTAAGATCTTTCTATGGCTTAGCTAGTTTTTATAAGAGGTTTGTAAAGAATTTCAGCACCATAGCCGCACCCCTAAATAAACTAGTTAAGAAAAATATGAGCTTTAAGTGGGGCGAGGAATAAGAGAGGACATTTACCACTTTAAAGGAAACCTTAACTAGTGCTCATTCTTTATGTTTGTCTAAATTTAACAGAGCTTTTAAGATTGAATGTGATGCTTCAGGTATTTAAATAAGGGCTGTTTTGATGCAAGATTCCAAGCCTATTGTATATTTCAGTGAGAAGCTTAATGGGACATCATTAAATTATCCCACTTATGATAAAGAGCTTTATGCTTTAGTGAGGACTCTCCAAACGTGGCAGCACTAACTATGGTCTCGGAAATTCATCATTGATTCGGATCATGAGAGCTTGAAGTATCTGAAATCCCAAGGTAAGTTAAATAAGAGACATGCCAAATGGTTAGAGTTCATTGAGACGTTCCCTTATTTTATCAAATATAAAGTTAGGAAGGAGAATGTCGTTGCTGATGCTTTGTCTAGAAGGTATACTTTAATTACTTCTTTGCATACTAAGCTATTAGGTTTTGAGCTTATCAAAGACTTGTATGAATCTGATTCTAATTTTGGTCAGCTATGGATTGCTTGTGCTAATTGTGGTGATTATTATAGGCATAATGGGTACTTGTTTAAGAAAGATAAATTATGTGTGTCTGCATGTTCTATACGTGATTTACTTGTTAGAGAGACGCATGGTGGTGGCCTAATGGGGCACTTTGGTGTTAAAAAGACTTTGGATATTTTGCATGAATATTTTTATTGGCCTCACATGAAACATGATGTGCTTTCTATTTGTGAAA
This sequence comes from Cercis canadensis, assembly GCA_003255065.1. Lineage (NCBI taxonomy): Eukaryota > Viridiplantae > Streptophyta > Magnoliopsida > Fabales > Fabaceae > Cercis > Cercis canadensis. The sequence goes on along the minus strand of QAOA01000636.1, from coordinate 260,643 downwards.
AGTGTATTACTTGTAAATAAGTCAAGTCCAAAGTTATGTCACACGAACTTTATACACCATTGCCTATACCTAGTCAGCCTTGGGTTGATATTTCTATGGATTTTGTGCTAGGGCTGCCAAGGTCACCAAGTGGAAAAGATAATATTTGTGTGGTTGTTGATAGGTTTAGCAAGATGACTCACTTTATTGCTTGTGCTAAAACTAATGATGCAACACACATTGCTGACTTGTTCTTTAAAGAAATAGTGCGCTTACATGGTTTACCTAGAACAATAGTGAATGATAGAGATGTGAAGTTCCTAGGTCACTTTTGGCGAACCCTATAGGGTCGGTTGGAGACTAAGCTTCTGTTTTCTATGGTTGCACATCCTCAGACGGATGAGCAAACTGAGGTTGTTAATAGAACACTTACTACTATATTGCGTGTTATTATGCAAAAGAATCTTAAGCATTAGGAACAATCTTTGCCGCATGTTGAGTTTGCTTATAATCGAACTATATATTCTACTATTTCTTATTCCCCTTTTGAGATTGTTTATGGATTTAATCCTTTAACTCCCTTGAATATTTTACCTTTGCCTACTAATGAATTTTCTAATCTTGATGGTAAGCAAAAGACAGATTTTGTTAGAGACTTGCATTGCAAAGTTCGGGCTAATATTGAGAAGAAGAATGAGCAGTATGCTAGGCAAGTCAACAAGGGCCAAACTAGGGTTATATTCGAACCAGGTGATTGGGTTTAGGTACACCTTAGGAAGGGACGATTTCCTACCCAAGGGAAATCAAAGTTGCACCCTTGAGGAGATGGGCCGTTTGAGGTCCTTGAGCGGATTAATGACAATGCCTACAAAATTAATCTTCATGGTGAGTATGATGATGTTAGTGCTACTTTTAATGTTGCTGACTTAACTTTGTTTGATGTAGGTGACGATTCAGATTCGAGGATGAATCCTTCCGAGGAGGGAGGGATGATACGAATCAGCTTGCTACTCGCCCTAACCCTAGGAGTGTTCATGATCTCTTGCTTAGAGTTGGAGGACCGATGACTAGAAGTAGAGCTAAGCGAGTTAGAGAGGTGTTGTTAAGCCTAGTCCAAGAGGTGCAGACCAAGGAAAGAGCAACTGGGCCAAGTTCAAAGTTGATATGGATCACTTATCTATCTCTTGTAGAAGGTGCACATGGGCCAGCTTGGAGCTCAAATTTGGAGCAAGTCGAAAATTATGTTTAATTTAATTAGTTTTATTTTTAGGCTTTTATGTTTATGGGCAAAAACGNCACTTATCTATCTCTTGTAGAAGGTGCACATGGGCCAGCTTGGAGCTCAAATTTGGAGCAAGTCAAAAATTATGTTTAATTTAATTAGTTTTATTTTTGGGCCTTTATGTTTATGGGCAAAAACGTTTAATTAGTTTTAAATTCGTTTTTAATATTTTGGGCCTTTATGTTTATGGGCCAAAATAGGTATTAAGGTTTTATTAACATTCTTAGAGGATTCATCATAGCTTGTAGCCTCCTAGCTGAATTTCCTATATAAGGAATTCGTGTATGCCTTTGTAAAACAATTTTGAGATTAATATTATTCAGTTTTTGAATTATTGAGTTTCTTTGGATTGAGAGCTTCCCTGTTGTTCTTGGACAAAGAACCGAACCTAAACTTACCAAGGATCCTTCCTTGTTAAGGGTTCACCCTATTGAGATAACCAAGGTCATCCCACAATTTGGTATCCAGCTCTCCGTTCCGATCCTTCGGGTGACGAGAACGCATCACAATTTATACACAATTTACATATAATATACAACAATAGCCCCAAACATAGTTATCAAAATCTCAATAATTTCACAAATAATTTAATTTAAAAAATTAGTCTCTAAATTCTACAAAATTAAATTTCATCCATACTAATTCAAAAAAAAAATAACAAAAAATATCCAAACCCTCCATATATATCATTCATCAAAAGTCTTCAACCAATTTCAGCAAAAAAAATCCAAAACTACTCTAATTTGAACAATGAAATTCGGATTCAACATCAAAGGAAAATTCATAAACCAAACCATTAATCAAATTTATAATCCATCAAATACCTATTTACAATCAATCTACTCTTAAACTAGTCCAAAAATATAGGAAAAACTAACTCATTTCTTGCATCATTGAGAAAGAAAATACAAGAGAAATTCGAAAAGAAAATAGGAGAAAAATAGTCAACCTTAACTCTAAAGCTTTAAAAGAATGAAGTATACCATCCACACACATCGGAAAATGCCCTCAACTCGCTGGAAATCATCGCCCATTTCCGTTGCCAGAGAAAATTCACCGAGAGATCATTTTTTTTCTTAGTTCTAAATTAGGAAGATGAGTCTCGGGTGGAACATAAATTTCTAGATTTCTCACGGAATTTGTCATGAACAATGTCCTTGAGAAATGCCCACCCAAATTTCAATCAGTCCATGCGTCTAGTGAAACGGTGCATTTGACTTCTCACGAACAAAATCTGTGAGAAATATCTTCCAAAAACGGTGCGTTGACATTTCTCACAGACACAATTATATGAGAAAATTACATGGGATGTAGTCTCGCATTTTCTCATGATTTTTCTCCATGAGAAAGTTTTCACGCCACATTCCGGCCATACTCTTTTGGGTTTTCTCATGGATTTCTCACAAACTTATAATCCGTGAGAAATTTCAAGATTTTCAATGTAGTGACAAAATCATTTTTCCCGTGAGAAGTTCTCATGGAGTTTTTGTCCGTGAGAAAATCTGTGAGAAAAAATGATTTTTCTTGTAGTGAAAATTAGATAATCATAACAGATAAATAAATAATTAGATAATCATAACAAAAAAAAAAGATGGAGTCACATAGCATCAGCCAAACAAATAACTAATAAACCAATTAAATCGTGCATAATAGACCAAGAAAAAAAAAAAAAAAAAAGGAGATAAGGATAATAATATAACAATGGGTTAATGGTAAAAGTTTTAAGAAATTAGTAAAAAGTCTTAAGTTAATATGTGTGTACTGTGTATTATAATTTTTATATATTTAAAGACTAAAACTTCATTTTCGTCCCTCACTTTATAGGGCATTGTCAATTTCGTCTTCCACTGCAAAATTTTCTCAATTAAGTCCCTAACTTATGAAATTCGCTTCAATAAAATCTCTTTTTCTAACTTCCGCTAAGTTCACTGACGAAAATATTGATGTGGCCGTTAAAGGGTGATGTGCCACTATTTAATGCCACGTCGCCAGCCTGTGTGGAGTATCATTGGTGACTAGGCCAGAACCACGTCGTTTTGTGCCATGTTAAATGCATTAGTATTAGCATTAGAGACCTAGATACCCTCAACAAACCTATACCTGCCTTCATATCTCTCTGCACATTCTCTAAAGGTGAAGGCTAAAGCTTCACCATCTTCTTCAGCTCCTTCATTTCCATGCGCTGCTCATGGATAGCATATGAGAAAATCGATGACCATTATCACTCTCCATCTCAGAAACTCCCTTTTCCGTCGCCGTTTCTGCAACCCATTATCGTCGATTGCTTCTCTTCCTCAATCTCACTCCGTTACCGCAGAACAAACCCCACCACTACCCGACATCCCCTCCCAGATCTTCACCTTTCTATCTCACCCAAATTGGGAAAAAGACCCATCTTTTCACAATCTAACCCCATTTATAAACCCAAACCATTTTTCCATTCTCTTCAACTTCAACATCAATCCCCACACTGCCTTAGCCTTCTACAGATGGATCGCGAACAAACCTGGGTTCAAGCACAATGTCCATTCTCACGCCTCTTTGCTTCTTGTTCTGGTACGTAATGGGTTGCTTCATGCTGCCGAGAATATTTGAAATTCCATGATCAAATCATGTGCTACAGTTTATGATATAAGGGTTGTGCTTGATTTATTGCGTAGAATGAATAAGAATGGCGAAGGGGGATTCAAATTTAAGCTTTCTCTTATGCCGCAGAAGGGTTGTCCGAGGAATGAGGTTTCATATACTACTCTAATACATGGCCTTTGTGAATCTGGGAAACTTGATGAGGCTCACAAGTTGTTCTTGCAAATGGATGAGGATGGTTGTTTTCCTACCGTTCGTACATATACCATTAGCATTTTTTGGTGGCATGGAAGAATTACAAACAAAAGCATTAGTATTAGCATTAGCTCTTTGTTCATCTTCATCTTCTTCTAATTCGTCATCTTCATGCTCTAACTCATCATTAAAACTTTGCTGGAAATTGGATTCAGTTCTAGTTGAATCTTCTCTAACCTTGGCGGATTTTCTTTGAAAACTACCCATTCGAAAGAACACTCAATTGGGCCAAACCGGTTGGCAAGGACTAGGCTTGATTCTGGTGGCAAAACGGTGAAAAACAAGGTATTTCGGATCCACCGGCATCGGAATTCCCATTCCTGTAAGGGTAATGCTTCTCCGGCGAGAGATCGGAGTTTCTCTCTGCCACCGCGAGAGAAGCAGCACCGTTTGAGATGTGACTCAACAAAGGGTAGCTCTCTAGCCTATCACCATTTCCCTCAAACCTGAGAACAAGCATCTAAGAAGAAAAGTTCAAATTGCTTTCGGGCGATGCCCTTACTAAAGCAAGTTTTTTGAACTTGCTTTGGGGGTCATCACCTTTGTGTACCCCCAAGTTATGTGACTCAGCCATGCATGCAAGACAACCCTTTATTTGGCTTATGTGTTATGTGTTATACCCCGAGTCTGAGTTGACTCAGCCATGCTTGCATGCAAGTCCGTGTGTGTTTATGTGTTATATATTGTTTGTTTATTTATTTATTTGGCTTTTGCACTCAAACAAGAGAAAGTCTAGTCCCAAGACAAGTAGCATAGTTGAGAGGAAGATTGATTTTGATGATCAAGAATCAGTAAGACAACCCTTGTCACCCTTACGGAATAACTCTCCTAACTCTAGAATGCATAAGTGATGTTATGATGTCAATGATAAGGCTGATCTTTTCTCAAGTATAGAAGTTCTGATAGCGTTTACTCTTTACTGATACAGTTGATTAACACCAGTTGCAAATTTGTCGTATGTAAAGAATGGTGTTGATCATTCTTTTATGGAAAAGGAGCGCCTCTGCTCTCTTCAATATTCTTGACATTTCTATTTTAATGGAACTTAGAAGTGTTTTACAGTGTCCTAGAAATTAAGGATTCTCTTGTTATAGTCTCACCTAATTAATTGGAATTTATGGAAAGGAAATTTATTCACCGGGGTCTAACACATTCCTTTCTTTCTTTATCACCGAGAGTTCCCTTACTTATAGGCGAGAAAAGAAAATAGGGCTGTTGGCATAAAGAAAAGTTGCTTCTCCTCTAGCTTTCAAAGAGCTTCTTCTTGGTATCACTTTGCCCTTTTCATCCCTTCCCTAAATACGGCTGCAGAGCAAGGAAAGGTAGATGCCAGTTTGCTTAAGACTTGGAGTTCGAAGTGAAAGGTAAATTGGCTAGGGAGAGTTTTGGATCTCCTCCTCCTCGTTCTGATTCTGCTTCCCCACGTACGAAGCGGTTGAAGAAAGCTCAAGCCAATAAAGAACGTGACAGTGAGCGTGAGAGTGAGAGGAATCATGGGAGTAGCAGAGGGGGTGACAGAGAGTGGGATAGTGGATAAGGGTCAAATAGAGATTCAAGGAGTGAGCAAAATGGCATCATTTTGGGGAGCACCTAAGTGGTGTGTCCACTTGGATGTGTCCAATGTGCCATTTAATAGTGACACATCACCCTTTCACGGTCACATCAGCATTTCCGTCAGTGCACTTAGTGGAAGTTAGACTTAGAGATTTTATTGAAACGAATTTCATAAGTTAGGGACTTAATTGAGAAAATTTTGCAGTGGGGGATGAAATTGACAACGTCCTATAAAGTGAGGGATGGAAATGGGGTTTTAATCTATATTTAAATATGCAGTATTAAATAAATCTACTAAATAGTTTACTAAAAAAATTTGTGCAACAATAAACTCAGGATTTGAGTTGTCTTAGTGGTAATTGCAATTTCTTAAGGCTCTCACATGCCCATGCGTTGAGTTCAAATAAGAATATGAGCATTTTTAACTTCTCTAAACCATTTTTTGATAGGAGAAAGAACTGACCAGTTATTAAAAGTCAGAACCGATTCACCGGTTTGGATGGTTTGCACCAATTCTGGGCGGTCCAACCGGTAAAACGAGTTAAGGGTATCAACCGAACCAGAATCTAGACTGGGCACTGGTTGGACCAGTCGAACCGCCCGGTCTGGTCCAATTTTTAAAGCATTGGCCGCTTATTAAAAATCGAAACCAGTTTATCGATTCACATTGGTTTGGACAGTTTGCACCGGTTCTGGGCAGTCTAACCAATAAAATGAGTTAAGGGTACCAGCTGAACCGGAATCTATACTGGGCACCGGTTGGACCGATCGAACCACCTGGTCCAATCCAATTTTTAAAACACTGGCCGATTATTAAAAATCAAAACCAATTCACCGGTTCACACTGGTTTGGACAGTTTGCATCGGTTCTAGGTGATCCAACCAATAAAATGAGTTATGGGTATCAACCGAATCAGAATCTACATCAAGCACCGATTGGTCCGGTCGAACCACCCGGTCTAGTCCAATTTTTAAAATAGAAACCCCCATTGACCTTTCGATGGTGATGACAATGATGATGTGAGAGTTCCAAAGTTTTAGCTTGAAAAAACCCCTTTTGGGAACGAACTCAAGCAACCCTTTTGCAAATAGTGCTTCTATTAGTGAAAAAAGGGAGTTTTCAAAACTTGAACTACACCATTTTTGTGCAAGGAATGAGGGATGGTGGAGGCGGGTGTGGGAGAGAGAAATTGGGTGTGGGGTCAAGGTGGGTGGAGAGAGAAATTGGGGGTGGGTTCAATGTGAGATTTTGAGGAATATTAATGAGAGATTATATGACGCTGAGTTGTAAAAATAACACACATGTAATATTTTGATAGGAGAATAGTACCACAAGCATGTAAGGAACTTTATTTAAGTTTTGTTCTTTGAAATTACTACTTTCCAGATTTTGAAATTTACCCCACAAAAAAAGTACTTGAAATTTTTAAAATTCTTCAAAAATTTATCCAAATAATGTAATTTAAAATTTGACATTTTAAATACATTACACTCTATAATACTCCATTCAAACACACTCTTGGGGATTGAATTTAACAATGATAGCATACAGCTCCCTCTCATACACATAAGCCTATGGCATTCTAATGGACAGTTTTTTTCTAAAATAGGCAATAAGGTGAAGATCCTGTAATAATATTGCACCAATTCCCTTGTTAGATGCATTAGTTTCAATAATGAAAACTTGTGAGAAATTGGGCAAGGCAAGAATTGGAGCAGTGGTCATGGCTATTTTCAAGTTGTCAAATGCACTTGGGAGGACCATGTGAGCCCTTCACCTTTTAGCAAATTTAAAGGTGCTGCCAATGATGCATACCCTTTAACAAATTTTTTGTAGTATCCAGTCAAGTCTAGAAAACCCTATAATTCTTTAACATTTGCTAGAGTTAGTCATAACAATGATTTTCTGTTGATCATATACTTACTCCCTCAGTTGAGATAACATGCCCCAAATAGTCTATCCTTTTTCAAGCATAGGAACATTTACTTCATTTTACAAAGAAGGAATTATCTTTAAGGATTTGTAAAACCAACTTCAAATGGTTGACATGCTCCTCAAGGTTAGAGTTGTATATTAGAATATCGTCAAAGAACACAACTACAAATTTTATGAGGCTAGGTTTTAAAATCATCTTCATATTAGCCTGGAATGTAAAGGGTGCATTTGTCAAGCCAAAAGGCATAACTTGAAACTCATAATGCCCTTGGTGAGTCCTAAAAGTTGTTTTTGCAATGTCTTCTGTCTTAACTCAAAGTTGATGGTAACTAGGAAATCCATCTTTCACATTAATGTTGTTTAAGACCTTGTAGTCAACACATCCTCCAGTAACCATCTTTCTTTTTTATAAGAAGGACAAGTGAAAAACAAAAAAAGACTAGTACTATGTTGAATAATTAATACCATATTGAAGCATTTTTTTCTACTAGTTTCTCAGTTTCTGCTTTTTGGAAGTGGGGACATCTATATGGTGTGACATTCACAGGTTGAGCATTAAAAAGTAAATGAATTTGGTGATCAAGATTTCTGTTTGGGGGTAATGAGGTTGGTTCTTTAAAAATCTCCTCATATGTAGCTAAAAATTCAATAATCTCAAGATTATAATGTGGCTCGAGAAGTGTATTGACCTTGGTATCTAAGATCATATACACGCAAGCTGAGATTTGGTCTCTGCTACGTAATTTCTTGAGTTGGTGTAATGGAAGAGGTTTTGGTTTGCATTGTTTTTCTCTTTGCAAGTGGACTAAGTTGCCTTCCCATTATAATTCCATAAAGAGTTGCTGATAGTTGACTTCAATCATTCCTAGCAAGCTTAACCATTGAACTCCTAAGACTTCTTTCATGATACTTGTACAAGTAATACATATAGATCCATTTGAAACAAGTGTTTCTTAATCTTGATTGGCACCAGATTGCACACTTTATCATAGGGATACTAATCTTGATTGTATGAAATTGTGTGTTGCTTCCTCCATCTACCAAGATTTAGACAAAATTATTACCAATTGCTCTAATAAACCTTATAGTTTGAGCTATTGGCAATCCAAATAAGGCATGGAAACTAATGTGGGGATTTCACCATCAAGGTTTTACCATTTCTCATCAAGACTAGTAACATTTTCTGAATTTTCGACCATAGCAACCATCTTCACGTGGATCAGGGCATATTAACATGTGGACTGTACTTTTACACCTATGCTCGAGTATGTACTATTCATCACAATCATAGCACAAATTTTTGTTGCACCTCACCTGCATTTCACTATTGTTAGTCTCTTTACAGGAGGTTTGACTGAGGTAGAGGTAGTTTTGGGATGGGAACTTGAATATAAATCATGTAAGGGATTGCTATATGTGATATTTGGCCAAAATTTGGTCAAGGGACAGCAGTGTATGTAACAGGTTGCATAGAAGAAGTGGGTAGTGTTGAGGAGTATGGTGAGTATACTTTGAAATATATTGTAGTTTGAGTTCATAAAACTTGGCAAAAGCCTAAGCTTTGGTCGAATTCTTTGGTTGCAACAAAGCTAATTCATGTTTAATTTCAGGTTTTAGGCCATAAATGAACAACTCAATAAAAATGAATTAGGAAGACCCTGAAACTTGGTACAAATGTTCTCAAATGCTTCTTGATATTCCATTACAATCCCAATTTGACACAATTTAGCAAATTGACCTTGATAATCCTCTAATTCTGAATGACCAAATCAATCTTTTTGATCTTTTGGTGTGCGGTGCAAACTAAAGAATTGTTGAATCTTGAAGATCCATCAATGGGAATCACCTCCCCCTTGGGTAACAATCAATATCTTTCCTTCTTGATTAGCTTCTCAAGATGAATTTGAAGAAGATGCAGCCCGCTTTTGATTCTGCAATTCTTTGATTTCTGATCTCAACTCCTTTAATTCCTCCCTAATTGCGGCAATTTCCTTTTTGAGCCTCATGCTTATCAAGCCTCTCCTTGGTTCAATTTTGGGTGTTTGATGGCATTTCAGCTCTCAATGAAAACACCAATTGTTGGTATTTTTATTAAAAAATAAGTATATTTGATTGTTTTATAAATGGCTCCAATGTCTTTGCTTTCATTCCCATATTATATTATATATTAAGGTGATTAATTCTTCTTCATTGGCCATTCGGTTATGGTCTTCTAATTGCATTATCAATGCCTTAAAGGCAATTGGTTCAGCTCATGATATTGGGTTTAAAGCCAACGTTCTTCTTCCTTTTATTGGCCAGTGGTTTGGCTTTTGATGGGCTGTTCTAGATATAATAATCCATTATTGGTGACCAACGGCTAGCACCTAGAATGTGAAAGATTATGTTATTCTTTTCACTATATATGTGTGCTTCTACAATATGTGATATACCCGCAAATACTTGCAACCTATTTATATTGTGTGCATACTCTTTGCTAGGGGTGTAATCGGTTCGATTTGGTCCGGTTTACACCCCAAACCGACCAAAACCAGATCGGACAAACTCGGTTTGATTCGGTTCGGTTTTTTAGAATTTTGAGTCAAATCGAACAAGTTCAGCCAATTTTCCCGGTTTGCCTGCTGACTTGCAGCTTGGAAACATTCAAGCATCTATGAACAAGAAACTTCTGCCCAGATTCAAACCACTTTTGCAAGAATGAGAGTCCTATGTCATGGAAAACTTTAAAGTAGCATAAAATAAACAGAAATCAAGTTCTTAACATAAATTCTTGCTCTATTTCCAACAAACAACTGTCATAGAACATTGTCAAGCATTAAATATACCCAGGTGGAATTGGGTTCCTTTACAAACCAACACAACAAAATAACATTTCATGGGTTGTAAAACTCACATTCAATATATAGTTGGATACTTGGATTACATCCAAAAACACATACATCCCAATGTTCAATGACCAACAAAACAATTGCTAGATACTTGCAAGTTTGCAACAAAAACTTTCATACTTATAGTCACAGCCAAATCAGCAAATCAGCAAAAAAGAAAAAACAACAGAAATACAAGCACAGAAAATCCAATCAGCAGCTCACTAGTAAATTAGTAATCTAGTATTAGACCCTTTATTGCTTTCCTTCCAATCCCATTCCGATTGCTACTGCAAAAACTAATATCCCTTTATCAGATAAACTTTGATAAACATTAAAAAACAAAATAAAAATAGAAATAAGATTTGCCCATTGATGTTGACAAAACACGACACTTTATGAAACCTTGTCGGGCTCGGTGACAATTGAATATATCTCTAATTAAATTATCATAGGAAAAAAATAAATCAACTAGCTTTCAATTTAAAAATGTAAAAAATTATTAAAACCAAATATAAGTCATAGAGAATTACCTGATTCAATTTGTTCTATCTCATTCATTTGGCTGCGAATATCAATTGGCTTCGTAGAGGATCTTAGCCAATTCTGAGTACAAATTAAAGCCTCAACAGTCGTAGGCAATAATGAACTCCGAAATTGGTCTAAAACCCTACCCCCAACAAGAGTAAATCAATTGGTAATAAAAGAAAAATTAGAATTGGTTAGGCTGTCCTTGATTATGCTCATAAATTACAGTGACCAATTCATTGCAGCAGAAGATATGCAATATACAAAAAGAAAAGTAATGCGGAAAAGTAATGCAATCTACAAACAACAGAAGATAGGCTAATTCCCAAATCTCGACATGTAAAATTTCCACAATAGACAGATAGGAAACAGGGCAAAGTAAAGTAATGCAAAGTAAAATTTCTGAAGTCAAAAGAGAGTAAAACCATAACCAAAGAAAAGGAATATTACAAAGGAAATCTATGGTACACAATTAAAATTCTGGATGACACTTATATCAGCAATAAGCAAAGAATTAATCTATTGAGTCACTTGTATAAAATTTTGTGTTTAAACCTTTGGCCTCCTATTGTACCGAAAAAAAAAAAAATAAGACTATGCATAACAAGCTAGACCACAGTCAGTCAGTCAGTAGTTAGAAACTCACAAACTCTAACTAGAGCACAAATGGATATATAGTATTTTGGCATTCTGACAAGTATGAGTAACAATACAAGTTTCCTATCTTGTATGCATGTCAACACAGATAAGATATAATAATAAAAAAGGAAAAAAGAGAACATTGTAGAGCAGGCTCTAGTTAAGACAAGTCACTAACAAACAACTTTTCCCTTTTTTAATTGTACATAATCCTAAATGGATATATGGTATTTTGACAAAGCTGTCCTTTTAAAAGAATAGCCACTTCTATGAAAGGCTCACTAGTCAGTTTCCGAACATGCATAGCTAGGTATAAATAGTATCTGATCCAATAAAGACAAATGAACATAGATAATCATAGAACAGCAACTTGAAAAAATATATGCCAACTATTGCACTTGGCCACTCAAATATTCACATCCTCTTTTACATCATTGAGAATATATTGCATTAATCAATAGGAAACTTACAGCAAGAGGAAGAGAAATAATAATCTTAGTCCATAAATGGAAACTTACAGCAAGCCAAAAGTATCCATAATGCAGATTGCCCAAATTTTCAAATGTCAGCATATATACAGAACAAAAGGCAGCAAGAGGAATGAGGCCAGAAGCTCAACTACTAAAGCAAATAAAACCAGAAAAACACTTGTAATCAAACCCCACCAAAAATGGAAGGAAATAGAGCAATGTCATCACAAAGAGCACCATAATTAGATGCATATATACATTAATATTCTTGTAGCTCTCTAGGCAAGAGGTTTAATGAACTCACTGCTTAAATATCTAGATGGTTGAGAGTCTGATTTATTTGATTGAAATTAGTGTTTGTGGTTTGAACATTGTTTTCTGCATTTTTTATATGTTAACTTCGCAGATTATTTTTTATTTAATATCATATTATGTAACTAGAAAAATATGGGAGGAAAAAGTGAAAAGAGAGATACTATGGAATGGCCAACCCAAAATATGAAAGCTTTCATTCAACTAATATATGATTGAGTGAAGGAAAACGAATTACAATCATCAACATTTTAGTTGAAGATTTGGAAAGAAAGAAAGAAATGATGAATTGGAAGAAATTATTGGAGAAAATTATGGTGTTGAGAGATTAAAAGGGAAGTTTAACTGTCTTCGCATTCAACATCATGAGTTTTCAACTTTGCTGGGCTGCACATGAGTTACATGGGATATAGAATCAAACCATGTAAATGCTAACAAAGAAGTTTGACAAGACCTTATTCCGATGCATGCAAAATTTATTGATTTGTATCATTATGTTTGTAATTATATTTTACTAAAATTTATTCATTTTTACTTAGAGCCGTATGCGTGTTGGGTACAACAATCATAAGATCTAGAAATCAAATGAGTACTCACAGACGCATTTTGGAGAATAAAAAATACTTTCCCTATTTTAAGGTAAGCATTTACTTTTAATTTTATTGTATTTTAATCAATGCATTTTTTAATTTAAAATAGTTTGTTTCTATTCTAGGATTGCATTGGTGCTATGGATGACACACATGTTGTTGCTTGGGCTCTTGCAAGAAAACAAATAGTCTTTCGTGGAAGAAAAGTTTTAGTAACACAAAACGTGATAGCAGTATGTGATTTTGATATGTTGTTCACCTTTGTGTATACTGGATGGGAATGGACAACAAATGATTCAAGGGTGTTTTTAGATGACTTGAACCCCGAAAACCATTTTCCTAAGCCTCATGGAAGTATATCAACAAATTAAAATATTGTTAATTAAAATGATACTTCATTATCATTTATGTTATCTTATGAAAGTTCTTGTTTTTCTTTAAACATATCAATTTTATCTTGTTGATTCTAGTTATCCTAATATGCCTGGATATTTTGCTCCATATCGTGGCCAAAGATACCATTTCCAAGATTATCATGGGCAAAGTTGACCAAGAGGTAAGCATGAATTGTTTAATTATAGACATTCTTCATTACGAAATGTTATTGAAAGGTGCTTTGGAGTATTGAAGGCCAGGTTTTCCATTTTAAAATTAATGCCAAATTATCCAATGAGAAGACAAAGGCAAATTCCTAAAGCTTGTTGCACTATTTATAACTTCATTAGGATATAACGTGCCACATATAGACTTTTTGAAGATTATTCTCAAGAAGGTGCGACAATACAAGGAGAACATGGTATAGGACATTAAGAAAGCATTGTTGTTGATGCTGCTCAGACTGCCCAAATGACACAAGTTAGAGAAAGCATTGCCAATGAAATGTGGGAAAATAGAACTCGTTAGTATTATTTTTAAATTAGAAGGGCTCTGATTACTAGAGGAAATTTTATTTGATTGATATGGCTAAAGACACTAAAGTTCAATGACTGTTGTGGTTAAATCTTGTGTCCTTGCTTTTTGGCTGAACATTGTGGCTTATGTCCCTATATCTAAGTTAAGAGGCTCAACCATCATGGTTCAATTCTTAAACCATGTTCCTTAGTTCAATGCCATTATGATGATATTGTATAACAAGTGATACTTTTCTTATGTTATTTTTAGGTTAGATGAGTCATGAGTAGGATTGGACTGAAAAATAATTTAAGTGAACCCATGTAAATTTTTTTATTGAATTTGACATATACAAATATAAAAGTGATCTAAAAAAAAAAGATGAGAGAGTAATAGTATATATATACATATAAAAGAAATATGAAAATAAATTACTTAAAACTTTATTAAAAATAAATAAAAAATGAATATAAAATATATTAACTAAACGTGTTTTCATAATTTTTATTTTTTAAAAAATTTATACCAAACCTGTTTGATTTTTTAGAAACAATTTTCAACTTTACAAACTAAATATATTTTTTAAAATTTAAAAACTGAAAATAAAAATATATTTCAAGAAATAAAAATTTAAAATAAAAATAAAGAAACATTTTCGAAAACAAACGGACGGGCCAAGCCGTGACGACGAGGTCGCCATTTAAACTCTCGAGTGTTGTTGCATTGTTTGCACGCTATACTAATTTGGTCCCTGGGAGTTCCTGATATCCTCCAGCGTAGGAGTGAAGTTGTATTCCACGGTCGCCAAAACTTAAATCATCGTCGTCTTCCGTCCAATTACTAAAGGAGAGCGAATTCTGAAGGCGAATAGCTTAGGAATAAGGTCCAAATCCCTAGCGTTGGTTTTGCTGAGGATCAATGGCGTCTTCGTCAAGCAGTGGGTTGACATTCAAGCTGCATCCCTTGGTGATAGTGAACATATCCGACCATTATACTCGGGTTAAGTCACAGATGAACCCACCCACCATTCCATCACTCAACAGCAACAGCAACAGCACCAATTGTGCAGACGTGATGGCTCCCCTACCCCCGAAGGTTTATGGATGCGTGATAGGGGTGCAGAGGGGACGAACTGTGGAGATCTTTAATAGCTTCGAACTCCTTTACGATCCTTCTACTCATTCCCTCGACCGCTCTTTTCTCGAGAAGAAGCAAGAACTCTGTTGAGTACTTTTTTCATTCGCTCTCTCCCTGACAATTTTTATTTTAGGGTTTTTTTTGGTTGTTTAATTTTGTTTTCTTAAGTTGATTGCTCTACCATGAAGTACATAAATTGTTACCCAAACTTCTACATATTCTCTACCTCTCCCAGAATTATTTTTTGTTTTTTATTTGGGGCTTCTTTTATTTATCCTTTTAAATTTAAATCTTGTTTCTTAACTTGAATTTTCTTTGAGGAACCAGACAAGAAGGTATTCCCCCACTTCTACGTACTTGGATGGTATTCGACCGGGAGTGATGCCCAGGAATCAGATATGCATATTCACAAAGCTGTAAGCTCACATTATTCCCTCTGCCATAAAAACAGTTATATATTTTCTCATAAATATATTTGTTTTCTAATTTATGCACTCAAGTTCGTGGCTTTGCCAGAGTTTGCTTTCATAGACGCTTAGCAATTCCTTTATTCTAGAGCAGGCTTGGATGCTTTACAAACACTAACCTGCATTAAGTCACCATCGGCATTTGACATATTCTAATTTCCCTTCCCCCCTTAGAGGTGCTAGAGCTTTTAGTTTTCTTGTTAGTGGTCCAATAATGTGTCAATATTAGATACCAGAAAGGAAAATTCACCTCTGTCTCCATTTGAGATAATAAATATACTTTAGTTGATTGCATTGCACTATGTAATAAGTATGTTTGGAAATTTGTTGCACCACATGACAGTTGCTCCAAATAAAATTTATCCAGAAGGGAAAAGCAAAGAGGAATTTTTTTTTTTTTTTTTTTTGTTGAGTTTGTATAGAATATTTGCAGATGCATACAGACGCTTTAAATTTTGAGTATGTAAAGAATCTTTGTAGACTCACAAACACATTATCAGATTTATTGCACCACATAACAGTTGGTTTTCAGATACAATTTGTTAGAAAGAGGGAACATTATTAAAAAGTATAAACTGATTTTGTATTTCTACCTCTGAGTCTGAATTACTTTTATGCCGTTAAGCTTGTCATGTTCTGATGGAACCTTTGTCTTCATTCCTGTTTCTTTACTTAAGGAGCTTTAAGTAGATGATTTGGATCCATGAAATGCTCAATTAAATTCAGGGTGTAAAGTGGGTAGTTTTAGGTTTCCTCAGACGGTACCATTCTGCTTTGTCATGCAAGTTCGGAGTAGTTGTGATCTCGGTGGTGTTTTCTTAGTTGTTCTCAAGATTTTTCGAGCATCAAAGCTAGCATGAGGAAAGCATGTTAAATTATTCATATGTTTTTTGTGTCTTTGTGGGGGTCTCCTCTCCCAAGGATCATCTCCTTGGCTTTATCTTGGTCCTCTGAGTGTGGACAATTGTCCTAATATCAAATTATTTAAAGTGTAGGTATTATGCTATGTGGTGTTCGGCCAGTAGCTTCTTTAAATGGGTGCCATTGGCTGAACACCATAATGGACGCTATCTGATTCATTGCACCACATAATAGTTGGCTTCATTGTGGTATTCAGCCAATGGCTGTTTTAAAGGGGTGGCTGAGTCTAATATCATTGGGATTGGAGTTCTCTTTTGAAATGATGTTTCTTCTTGTATTTCTGTATTTTGTTCTTCCTTTCTCTCTAATGTGGTTCTTTCATGGTTTTTTTTTTGAAGAAATACCAAATCTCTTTGAAAAGAGGCCAGTTGAGTTAGATGAGCTAGTCATCATAAGTCTCATTCTTAGTCTTCATAATTCTCCCTTTTGAGTTTTCCATTTTATTTTCTAATGCTTAATTACTTTTGTCAATTTCTAGGGTTAATTACTGGGATATTTTTTAATTGACTTATTCCTATTTTCTAGTGACTGCAAGGATAGATTTACATAGTTGTTTCTGGAAGTTCTTGATTGCCTTGTATCTGATCATTTTTCTCAAGTTATAGAATCCAATAAAGTTGTGTGGGACCAACTCATTTATGCTTTGAGAATATGTGGTTGCAACATCATTTGTTTGTGAATGAGGTGAGAGATTTGAATAGCAGTATTATGGAGGAATCAGATGGTTTTGGTCCAAGAGTAAACTTAAGTTGGTTATGGAGAAGATAGAGATGTGGAATAAGCAGGTTTTTGGGATATTTAGGTAGAAAGGATAATAATTTGTAGTGTGAAAGTGTAGACCACATTGAAGGGGAAAGGCTGCTACTTGAAGATGGTCTCTTATCAGGAGTCTGAAAAAAAAAAAATGAGGAAATTCAGATTATTTAGAGATCAAGACCGAAAGCTTGACTAAAATAGGATAAGGGGGAATGTGTTACAGATTTTGACAGGTGGAAGAAAAGTTTTGTTTTTTATTTGCTGGATGTTAAGGTCAAAGGGTTATTGAGGACATTATCACTATCATTGACTCACTGTGTTTTCTAAGAAGCCGTTTGAGGATGAGTATACTATTGGGTCTTTCATTGGAGATTTAGATTGGGGTCATATTTTTTAGGAGAATTCTAGTTGGTTGGAGCAGCCTTTTGACTTATTGAGATTAAAATGTTGTTATTGATGTAAGATAAGATAGTCCATTTGGCTTCTCTTTGGTGTTTGATTCATGGTTTCTTCCACGAGATCTCACACATTCAAGGCATGGTTATTTTTATTTCATGTTTTTCCCTTGTTTTCTTTTCTTTTTGAGCACGTTTGGTACAGGAAAGGATGATTCTATTACTGGCTCTATTCCTTGGAATGAGTATTCCTATGTTTGATAGTAAAAAGGAAAAAAACCACAGAAGGATGATTCCTTTCTTGGTTCTCATTCCATAGAAACAGGAATCAGCATCCCCTCCTAGAGAGGTGGCAATGGTGATTCCATGCTCAATAGATTGGGTTTAATTTTTTCTTTTCCCAACATGTCCTCATTATTTTTTAGAAGTGACATAAATTAACCTTATTATAAAGAAAGAGCTGTGTATGATTTTTTTTTGGTGAAGGAAAGTTTCTATAATTTACTCTAGTATGTTGTTTTTCACTAAACACTAATAATTATTCACAAGTAAGCTTCAATGGCATTTTTGTTTTATTTTATTTTATTTTTTAATAAAGAAAGAAGGAAATTTTAACTTGAGTCTAGAAGTTTGATGGTGTATATTATTTATTTGAATGATGTTGTTTATACAACTCTTACCATCCCAATTATACATAATAGTGCAATTAATGTATTTGATGTTGATGAAAAGATTTATCTTAAGATATGTCTCATGAATTTAGATTAAATTATTCGTTCAATTGTGCACTTGTAATGAGGGGCATTTATGTCTTTAAAGAGTAATTCTGATTTCATTCCACATTGATTTCATGTACCAAACAATGGAATGGCTTGGTCCATTCCCAATGCTATTGAACTATGATGGAATAGGAACACCATTTCATTTTAATTAATTCCTGTCCCATACCAATTTCATGATTTTCATTCTGTGTACCAAATGTTTATAGAGGACTTCTTGTTTTCTGTTCTATATTCTCCTTTATTTTTCTGTAAAATTAAAAGAAGAAATCACATATTCATTAAATCAGTTCGATGCAGGGATGACCAAGGAAAGATATTATTTTCTGCTCTTTGTTCATATCTTTAAGTCAATTATATTTTTCTAATTTAGATTCTTGTTTGTGTCTTTGTTCATTTGGAATTCTCTTCACTTGTTTATGCAGTAACAGAATGCATTGAAGTTACTCTAATTTCTGATTGTTTTTGATACTTCTCCTGTAACAGTTGATGGATATCAATGAAAGTCCAGTCTATGTTCTTCTCAATCCTTCAATCAATCATGCTCAGAAAGATCTCCCAGTCACTATTTATGAAAGTGGTATGTGACCTGCATCATTGTCCCATTTTCTTGACTAATGTTCTTTTTCCATTTGCGATTACTTTTCTAGCTGAAGTTAATATACCAACTGTGTTTACAAAGAAAAAGCATCCATCACCTGTTCTGTCTTTTTATTCTGTTATCCTTTATTGTTTTAAATTCCATTTTATTCTTTTTGGGTGCAGAACTTCTCTGCGGAAGTTTAATTGGATTACTCTTTCTGATAAATTTTCTAATATAGGTTCAATATTGTTCCTTATTATTATTATTTTTTTGTTTATATAATTTAATTTGATTAATATTCAAGAAGTAAATGTGAGTCTCGTATATATGTGATGCATTTTTTATCTTTTGATTGGTCTATATTTCCTTTTTGTTTTGATTGGAGTATTCCTTATCCTCTGTCTATACATTTTCCTTTTTTCTCTTGTTAATGAAATTTCTTTATTTACCCAAAAAAAGAAAAAAAGAAAAAACTGTGTATAGAATTGGTGATGGAAAATAATTCGGCTAGAGCTAAGGGCAAAAATAGCATCTATAATTTCATGCTTAATATTTAGTCACAATTTATTGGTCAGAGTTTGATATATGCTATTATTTTTTCAGAGTTCATTTTAGTTTGTTTATAGTCTCTTACAGCAGTAGAAATTTATTAAAAAAAATAAAATCATAAACCAATTTTAGATATCGTCTTCCCTTCCCAGTTAAAATATTGTTTTGACAACATTGGTGATATTACGTCAAAATTTTTGGTTACTTCTTAAGCTGATCTAGACATTTTAGATTTATTCCTTGTCAACTTCTCTCCGACATACTCTGCCAGCAACACGCTATTGCAAATTATCAGGTTATGGATTTTTGCAGAACATAATATGGAAAAGATATTTGAGGAAAATGAAGGATTGTAGTAGGCATAGGATCATGCCGCGACACAGGCTTGTGCTATGATTTGTTTCATTCTCGTAGGAATTCAAAATAACTAGGCTCATTTGGGTTACTCTTTGTGGCGGTATAATGTTGACAAAGTGTAAGCAAAGTACTTGCACTCTGTTTTGCAAGTTAAAACCCAGGTTGGAAGGATGGAAAATAAGAGAAGAACAGGGACAATCCTGTGAAAGGAGGAATGAAGGGATTGAAATGCTTATAGAAAAGAAAAAGAAGATTGATTCATTCAAAGCTAGGCAGATTTTATTCAAGAAGAGTGAGGAGAATATGTCTAGTTCTTTTGTCCAAAAAAAACGGGGGGGAAAAGAAAAAAGAAAAAGAACCTGACGAGAATGTTTCTTTTCTCCTTTCTGTTGACAATACTATCGAAGGAAGAAAGAATAGTTTCCTTTTCTGCACTTATTAAACTTAAAACAAGTCAAGAAATGGATGCCATCTTTACCTTTTAAATTTTTTTTTTTTAAGAACAAGTCATATGCCTTTCTATTCTTTCCCTTCTCAAAACATGTAAAAATGGAGTTAAAGTGGCATTTGGCCTGTTATCTAATTCAAAATTTGGAGTCTTATGGAATATGTTTTCTTAATGAGACCTTTCCTTCTTCGATAAGTATGATTAGAGACATCAAATTGGGAACAGCCCCTAAAGAAAGAAGAATGCTTTCTATGTGGATACGAGTTCCTAGTTTAGTCCCTTCAATGCTTTTCCCCCTTTCCTCTTTTAAATCCCCGTGTTTTTGAATTACTGTTGCTTATGGAAGTAGCTCTTTACTGCCCAACAGAATTATCATTTCTGTTCTGTACCAAGATTCTAATTGAACTAAACTGCCAAATTAGTTTCTATTGAGTTTTGCATTCTGTCAGCTCCCAGATCTATTAAAAAACAAGTTTTGATCGCTTTTGGT
This sequence comes from Cercis canadensis, assembly GCA_003255065.1. Classification (NCBI taxonomy): domain Eukaryota; kingdom Viridiplantae; phylum Streptophyta; class Magnoliopsida; order Fabales; family Fabaceae; genus Cercis; species Cercis canadensis. The sequence continues at coordinate 239,872 of QAOA01000636.1, read as the reverse complement.
ATCTCTTTGTTGGTCCCTTTTTAGTTATCTTTCACCTGAATATTATGCTGAGCCAATGAATCCTCTTTATCATGGGTGCTTCCTATTGCAAATACAGAACTGCATGTAATAGATGGGATTCCACAACTTATCTTTGTTCGCTCGAGCTACACTATTGAGGTTGGAGTTTGGTTACTCAATGCTCCCCTCCCCCAAATCCCTGCCCCCCTTTTCCTTTCTGATCACTGTTGCCCAATAAAGTTCTTGACATCCTTTTTTATCCTTGCTGCTTTGGTGAAGACTGTTGAAGCAGAACGTATCTCAGTTGATCATGTTGCACATCTTAAGCCATCCGATGGTGGTTCAGCAGCTACACAATGTGAGTGTTCTTTATTGACTCTGTCTTTCCACTATGACTTTAGGCCCATGACTAAGACTACTTTTGGCAAAGGGAAACAGACCCAGTTTTTTGTTTTTCATTATGTAATATAATTATACAATACGGGTTTTTTATCCAAAAAAAAAATTATACAATGTCTGTTCTTTGCAGTGGCTGCTCACCTTACTGGTATACACAGTGCCATCAAAATGTTGCATAGCAGAATTAAGGTGCTGCATCACTATCTTCTTGCGATGCAGAAAGGTACAAGTGTTTCCTTTCCTTAAAACCAGCATTTAACGGTACTATATATAGAATTTTGTTCTGAAAATTCCCAATCTTGAAGAAAATACAATAGTTATGATGCTTGAACTCTATTAAATCTTCAATTATTTTCTTCTTTTGCTAGGACATGACTAGGTGAATAAAATTCATAGCACGCCAGGATTCTTGAAGAATTAGATGATAGAATTAACTATATTAATGTACAAGTGTTTCATAGAGTTCAGATTATGAGAGCACTCCTTTGGTTTTGTTACAAAGAGGTGACCTGCAAATAAAATACTTGCCACATATTAATTAGTCTCATAAGTTTGAGACTGGATTTAGGTAAACAAACCATAGAGTAGTAAAAATGGTGGGAAACAATAGCACTAATATACAATACTTTATGTTTATCTATATGGCCTTTGCATCTATGCTAGCTAGTTAGGCCCTTAATGAGCCATATTTCTAACAGAGTAATGGGCTTTTAAGTATCTATCTTATATCTATGATGATTCATATTTCAAAGTAGAGTAATGAATACTAAGTGGTTCTGTGAACCAGAACTCCATGTTCAGTTAGAAAGTATAAGCCAATTTCCTTATCTTAACAGGCTCTTCCCTCTTCTTCTTCCTTTTTTTTTTTTTTTAATTTTAATTTTTTAAATTTACAGTTAGCTAGATAGAACTAGATTTTCTAGCTGTGGGGAGAATGGCATTTGAACCTGGGACCTCAACCTTTTTGGGAGTTCCCTGGACCAAATGTAGTGTGTGCCTGTGACAGGCTCTTTCCTTGACAATCTACTCATCCTTCAAACATATTTATGAACTTCCAGCATAAATTTTTTTTTCCTTAATTGTTTTGCCTGTTGGTGATGGATAGTCTAATTTGCTTCTTGAGTTGGTGCTTGTCCTTTGCTGTTATATGTATGATCTATTCAGATTGAAACACCCAGAAGTAGTCATAGTTTGGACCTTATTGTTTGAAAAGCAGGTGATGTACCTTGTGAGAATTCTCTATTAAGACAAGTATCAAGTCTCCTGAGAAGATTGCCTGCTATTGAATCTGGGAAGTTCCAAGATGATTTCTTAATGGTGAGTGTATTCCTTTCTGATATTGGACCAGTTGGCGTGCTTGTGTTGTTCTGTTCTCTTTCCCCTTTTTCTTTTTGTTCCTATGTATAAATTAAAGGGGCAAACATAGTTTGTCTTTACAAGTGGTGGAAAAATCAGTTGATATGTTGCTTTTGTGTCTATTAGCTATGTGCCTCTGGTTTAAGGTTTCTTTGTTTCTTTATTTGGAGTTATTTGGGTGATACCATGTACTGTGATTAATTTCTGTTATTGGAGATAAAGCTTGGTGGCATGGAAAGTGGTTTCTTTTTCGTGCCTCTAGAAGGAATGCATTACCATGTTTTTCTCTAGTTTAGTACAACAGATGATTTGGGGTGCTTGTATATACTTCTTTTCTGAGTGTTAGTCCATCCCTCCTTTGTCTTGCTGGGGTCTCTTTGAGCATTTTGGTTTCCTGGATATTCGATTTCATTTTTTAGGTTTCTTTTAGTGCCTTAGGGTCAGGTACCTTAGCCTTTTGTATATTTCTTATACGCATGTGTTTTACCCCCTCTACTGGTGCCTTTCAGTGAGTTATATTATTACTTATCTGGGAAATGACTTCTTTGATTGTCAATATCACTGTTCAAGCTGAAATTATTCATGTGCGAGTTGAAATATCCTTTTTTTTTTTTTTTTTTTTTTTTTTCTTTTTTTTTGGCCTAAGTTTAAAATACACTGGTCTGCCAGAAAAAAAGTGAAGAGCTTGGGGAGTTGTGTGTCTTGATGTTGATATTCATGGTAATTGTGCGAGCTAAATTGTTGAAAGGAATCAGATGTGAGTTTTTAATTCTAAATACCAAACAAGAAAGAAAATCAAACCTTGGCTGGAGAATAAGGGCAACTTTTTAAGAAATTTTGCATAATGAAATTTTAGATGATTTTCATGTAACAGTTGCTTACACGAAGGTTCATGTTCCAACTGATTTATGTTATCTAGATTTTTATTCTAATGGATTTACCTAAATACAGCATTTACAGGTCTAATTCCTCAACAAAGACAAGATAAATGTTTATTTTACAATTTTTTTTTCAGGTTCACTATATCTTTTTTCTGTTTGTTTCTTTCCTTGTAGGAATACAATGACACCTTATTGATTACTTACCTTGCCATGCTGACCAACTGCTCAAGGTATGATTTGTTAGCAATTGGTGCCTTGTTCTTGTATTTTTCCTAGGACGTTTTTGCAATTACCATATAATTTTTTTAAAACAAATTTTCTTTCATTCAGCAAACAAATACTTGAAAATGAAATGAGACTATATTTATACTTAGGGAAGCAAATAGATTGAAAAGTGGCTTTAAGATAGCAGCGGTTTATTTCTTTCCACCCACCAAAAAAAGCACCCAAACAAAAAAAAAGGGCCCTGGTTTTCTTTTTTCTCTGCTGCATGAATATACATCGTCTCAGAGTGAGAATCTTATTGGGTCAGAGTACTTATCAGGGGAAGAAGTTTGAGTCTTTGGTTCTTATTAAATCTGAATATGGCGCCCTCGATCCTGAAATAATTCTGTGGCAAAATTGAGTGGAGAAAATATTGACAGCTGGGTTAACACTTGAGCTCTTGTATTATGCTGTTATACCTCCTAACTCCCGAGGAAGATATGTATGTGGATCTAAGGGGGAAACATTGTGAATGCTATCTTCAATATATTATGCAGTCTGCTTTCTTTCCATCCATGTATGTCCCTAATGAGCATCTTTTCCCCTGTAGTGCTATGAATGAACTGGTCGACAAATTCAATACTGCATATGACAGGCATAGCCGAAGGGGTGGACGAACTGCTTTTATGTGAAAGCTGCTTGGTTGCTTGTTAAAACAAAAAGAGGGGAGGAGGGGGACACCTTTTTTTTGGATAACAAGTTTTTTGCAAGTGTTTTCTTTCTTCTTTTTTTCTTGTCGGTAGGGAGGAAAAGGGTTTTAGAAGACATGTTAATAGGATTTTTCATCGTGGTTTTCTGGTTGAGTTGATGTTTATTTGGACCGTAATTCTTGAAGCCAGTTTTTATCTATTTGCTGACATCTGGTATGACTGAACGATGTGGGCAGATGTTCTGTCCATATTATGGCGGGATAGAATTTTTCCTCAGTTAGGTGAGTGGAATATAGTAAAAGAGTCACTTTGTTGCCAATGTGTAATTATATATGTTGCTTAGTTATTAAGGCTTTTCAAGTTTTCCTTACTCTTGGATTTGTTTTGTCCCATTTTATGTTGTAAAAGAATTTCTCCCAAAGTAACTCTGATCGTTTTGGAAGTGGGAAATGAGCTCGTAGAGGGGAAAGTGGTTAATTGACCACAGTTCGTTTAACATGATTTCTCCCTCTACCAGTACTCACCTAGTTTTGACATTGTACAAAAAGACATCTAGGAATTAATCTATAGTTTGCGTTTGCAATGTCTATGTTGTATGCAAGTATCATAATTAAACTTGGGGTTATAAGAATATTTTAATCTCCCATGAGAGTTTGATGAAATGATAGGCTATGAAGCACTGGTACGCCATTTTGTGGGGAGTACCCGTTTTGCGTACTCTTCTTAAACGTGAAACGTGTACTTGGTCACTAAAACATACCAAATCTCATTTTTGCATTTTTTGCTTTTTTTGCTTTGAAACATACCAAAAGGCTAAGTTTTGTCAAAAAAAATGCTATCGAAACGTTGAGCTGCCTGCGGAAGGAGGAAATAGCGATGTTTTAAAGATGCAAATCTCAGTCAAATTGACACGACGACGGTTTGGACAAAGGAAATATTGATCAATTGAATACGGTGACGTTTTGGACAAAGGTGGAAATTACATGTGATGCATATGGCGTCGTTTTTAGAGAGGCGGAAATTGAATCCAAGGAACCTTATGACGTCATTTTTTAATGCCCTAACAATTAAATTTTCTTTCTTTCTTCATAATAGTGTTAGGAGTTAAATTTTGATTGATTATTTGTACTTTGAGTTAATACTTGTTGGTTGTTATTTATTTATTAAGGATTAATGGTTGATATTTTTAGTATTTGGAGAATTTTAACATTTTTTTTTGCTATTTAATATATATATATATAATTTATATTTATGACGTGGCGTACCCATGACGTACCTGTACTCTTATTTTTTGAAAAATGTTGTACCGGCGTTTCGTACCCGTACTCGTGTAACATATATGATAGGTCAATCCTAATTTACAATACCGTTTCTATGCATTTTGCATTTAAAATGATAGTACATCATCGAGAAAAATTGGAGGAACATTCATCCAAACTGTTGCTCGAAGCAACTTTACAAATTGAGCAAGGGAAAGATATCTTTAGTTCTCCCCCTAAATGAGTCTCAGGGATGCCAATGTCGAGACCAAAGTCTTTCCGTCCTAAGCGGTTAGAGCTTCTGACCATTCTCCACCCATCCACCTTCACGGCTTCACCACGCCAACTGCAAATCTACTCTTAATATCATGCAGCATGTACATGACTTTTTAAACTATTGAGGTGGGAGGCTGCCATTTGCAAGACTATAGTTGGCAGCTCGTAGATCTCATCCCAGAGAGACAGAGAGTTTCCACTTTGTCCCATATTTGCAGTAAAGGATCTATCCTCCTGCCCAGGTGAAGGGAGTTTCTTCAGTTCCAAATCAGCTATTCTGCCGAGCACTAACATGGTCAATTCTACAATACAAAATGTTATTATTGCATATTGATTTACAATTTAGCACAACTAATCATATGTGATGGAACTACCCTTGATTTAGTATAATTACGAAAATCTACAAAAATTGAGTCATTCAATGTGTGTCAAACAACCAAATAGTTTACAAATTTTGAGTTTAATCTAGTTAAAGTTACACAATTTAATAAGTTGACTTAAAATGGAAGATAACTTTGACCCAATGTTTTAAAAATCGGACCGGTAATTGAATTATTTTAAAGGATGAGCACTAGTTGAACTGGTCCAACCAGCTGGACCAAAAGGTCAACCAGATGACATCACAAATATAATTTTTATACAAATATAATATTTAATGTGTCTATTATATAACCTAACTTATAATTAGTATATTTATATGTAAATTTGGTAATAAAATTAAAGTTGACCTTGTGGTAAATATTTTTTACTTTCCTTGGAAGGAGGGTTCGAATCATCTTTTAAATAATATTTATCTATTATACAACTTAAATGAGAATAAATAAATTATAATATAAATTTATTCAAAATTAAAGTTGGCCTTGTGGTAAATGTTTTTTACCTTCCTTGGAAGGAGAGTTCGAATCCTCTTTTGGATAATACCAGTAGTGGGCCCCGGGCGATGCGCGGCTGGGCACTACGGTGGGGGCGACACAAAATAAGAAATCCTATTGGATTATCCATTGAGGTTGCTTTAGTGGTTATCCAAATTATAATCCTATTAGAATTTTTGGAAACTTATTCACATGGTGTAATCTCACCCTTCTTCCAAGTGCCATAAGAAATCCTATTTAGTCACCTATCGGGATTGGTTTATTAATTACCCAAATTATAGTCCTATTAAAACTTTAAGAAACTTGTACCCATGGTCTAACCCCAATCTTTTTCCTAGAGTTATAGGTTATTTAATTTTTTTTCCCCAAAAACTATATCTAGACCTAGTTATAATTTTGATTTTCATTCCCTTTTCCTTTCTGTCTCAATTATCATACTCAACCCCTACTCATTCCAACCCATTTATATTTAAATACGATAGAGAAATTGTAACCTAATTAAGTACCATTGTCATATAATTATTATTACTATTTTGTATAGATTTGAAGTAAAGTTAAAATAGGGATAACCCCGGGTAAAATGGTAGGACATTTATTTTTCTTTCAAAACTCGCAAGAGTATCATATATTATATCATTTTTATATAAAAAATGGGAAAGAGAATTCTGAATTTCTTTATCTACATGAAAGAGTTTCCTATATTGATTGCCTAGATAAACATATAAAACTCTTATGTCTCTTTCAAACTACATGTTTTCTATGTCTATTCTCAAAGCCATTGCCATTTGACTATTACTATTAGAAGACTCAAATTTCTAATGAGCATATCACCCTTCAAATATCTTGCATAGTGACACTTGATACTTGCAAGTTTATAGTATTATATCTGCCAATATTCTTCAAATTGAAAGGGTTTATACACAATCACTGTTTTTCAAAAAAATAACGGAAGAAAAAAAAATCCCAAAATGCTTTAGTAAAAATGAAACAAAATCAAAATGAAATTCCCCCAAAAAAATTATATTGCCAATTGCATGCAAATAACTACCATGTATGGATTTACACTTTAGTTTTCAGCCTTCTAATGACGCTTTTTTAGCCTTTAATTTAATAGCCTAAAGGCATATGAGGGGAAAAGAAAATATATTACTACTTTGCTAATGGAAAACATATATCAATTGCATCTATAAATATTTATATTATATAACATATATCAAAATGCAAAATCTTGCTTTAGATGACTATCAAAACGTCAGTTTCCCTAAGAAAAACCAAAAAGGTTTTGAATTTTAAATGAATTATCACAACAATAAAATATTTTGACACAAAAAAGAATCCAATTGTACATTGCTTAGTTTGGACATTATATGTCAAAATATATATGTAATTAAAATAAAAATGAATTTGGAGTCATTGGTTTCCCTATAACACAATCAAATTAAAATAAAAATGTAATTAAACAGAGAAAGAATATTACGTGAATGAAAGCTTCTTTGGTAGCTTTGAAAGAGTAATAGCGCTAGAGATTGAAGATGTGAAAAAAATTAGAAAAAATAAAATAGAAATAGTGCTGCATATGGAGATTAGGAATTATATTGGAATAGAATTTATATGGAAAAATAAAGCAACAATAAGTAAAATAAAATGGTTTGGAAGAACAAATCTGGTTGTGGCTAGAGATGCAGAAATTCTTTGCAACAATCAGCCTATCAATGGTGAATAAGCTCACATAGGGTTTAATATATATAGAGAACTATGTAGGCAAAAAAGTGTAACCCTAATTTTAGGATTCAAATTTGAAATTAAACAATTATTGTGTGACTAAAATTAAAGAGAATAAATGACAATTTATTTCAACCGAAATTAAATAATAAAATTAAAAATATTCAAATTGCTCTTCAAGAACCACTAAAATTTTGTTAATTTGCTTCTCTCAATTAAATTTTTTGATTTCTGATTGGTCTTACCAATCAAGACATTAATATTAGATTTATTTTGCTCTTTTACATTTTATTTTTTTAATTATTCAGCAAATACTAAATGCTAAAAAGTCTAAATATGGAAGTTATTTAATGCCATGAATTTTAATTCTTTTTTTAGTGTTTTTATTTATAAATCACAAATAATTCATATTATAGATGATTTTTAAATACTCTAGAAAGGAAGAATAGCTTTAAATAATTCACCCCAAAATATATGTTCATGGTGAGGGTTTGACGTTTTCTTGCATTGGTTAGCTCTCGCTATATATACTTTGCAGAATAGCTTACCTGTAAATTAAGAGCATGTATATGCTCTAATAAAGTTTTTTCTTTTATAAATAAAGGAACTCATATATGCTAAATTCCTAATATATAATTGATATATGTTCCTTCTCGTTATGGAGGCAGGGAAGGCTTTCCTATGCTGTCATGTATACATACATTTCTTAGCTGCATATTCCTTATAGCCTTAGATTTTTCTGTTGGTAATTACCGTTCTATACTGGATATGGGCTGGCAGAAGATGATTTTGAAATTGTATTATTATTTTATTATTGTTCAATTATGTCCAAATCTTTAGAAGGAACCCCAAAGAAGCGCAAAATGTATTACTCCTATCTTCTGCTTAACATTGCTATGAAATTCTCCCTCTCCTCTGAAGACATACCCTTTGATGATACATCACCAATGCAACATCCTGACCCACAAATGCAATACTTGTTTCGAATTTCTCAAGAATCTTACATCATTACAATTAAGAATCTTTCAATATGAACTACACCAAATTTTTTCTTGACCATATATATTGCATTACCAATTGGTACAACAGAAGTAGCAGCTGCCTAAAACATGAGCATATAAAAAACAATGGAGAGAAACTGCAGAATTATTCCTTAGTCAAC
>QAOA01000636.1:202707-228362 GCA_003255065.1 Cercis canadensis | reverse complement strand
TTTTTTTTTTTTTTTTTTTTTTGTAAAAAACGTTGAAACATAAAGGCTCTGATAGGATTCTTCTTAGAAACGAAAGAAAACACAGATTCATTTCCGCGTTTTCTTCATCGAAATGTAACACGATGTTTTAGTTTTGCTAAACGCTAACACTGTAGCACCTCACAAAATAACATTTTTTTTTTATATGTTTCATTGAAATAAAGTAGCGGATCTCTTCTATAAATACCCATTTTTTTACATTTACTGAGTGCGTTCATTTTGAAGTGTTGAGTGCATTCTAAAATTTGGAGAGAAATATTGTGAAATTGTTCTAAAATATTGAAGGAAATTGTTTTGAAGTGCTGAAAGTGTACGAGTTTGTAATAGCTAACAGTGCAAGCTGAAGTTTTAGAAATGGTTTAGGTATGTTTAAATTTTTGTTTTGATTTGATATGTTTAAATGTATGTAAGTTTTATTAGTATTTAGTCTATATTTAATGTTAAATTTTATTAAAAAAATAGATTGATATTGTGAATATTTGAATGATATGTATTATTAGTAATTTAGGAGGAAGATGCTTCTATTAATTTATTACAATGGTCAGATATATGATAGTTCTTAAGGTGTCATGTATAGTAGTTTTAGACCCATTAGTTTGAATCTGAAGAATAGATGTGGACTACAACATTTACAATTTTATGTTCATAAAAAATTAGGTTTTTCAACAACTTCAGTTGTTGAGAAGATTATTTATAGAATTCAAGTATCTATTAATCCATTATTTTATAATGTTGTTGAGCTGAGATGTGATGAGGATGTTGAGATGATGTTTGATAGTCATAGTCAACTTAAATCTCTTGGTGCAATTGAGATATATGTTGAGACGAAGATTGTGGAAGATGAAGTTGGTAAAGATGATGGTGAACCGGTATTGATGTGAGTGGTCCTTGTTCAATCCCTAGTTCTTATTCTCTATATAGTTAAATAGGGATAAAAGCGGAACCTTGTTATCAACAACCGGAGCTTAGTTCATATGGATTCCAACATGGTTTGGCTAGTTCTAGCCAAACTCGTATCCCTGAGAGAGGCCATGTGTATGAATGTAGTGATCCGTGACTGGCTTCGAATGTTCGCACAAGGGCGATTTAATAATACAAAGTTGGAGGCAGCAAACGTGGAGGTGTGCAACCAAATATCAGTGGCGGTAACTCTCCTATTGATCCTCTAATCGACACAAGTGATGATGAGGAAGGAGACTATGTGCCAGATAGGGGAGAATCAAGCGATGAGGAGGAACCTGAGCATATGTTAGATTTGAACGTGCTACCACTCAGGGAGGAACCGATATTTGCTTCACCCTAACACATGACACTAATTCAGTCGGTCCTTTCCCCACACTATTCATATGTGAACATGGAGGCATTGCAACAAATTGATGATGTTGAAGGAAGTTTCGAAATTAGTAGGTGGCAAAGAGGTGAAGAATTACAAATAGGTCAATAGTTCATTAGTAAAGAGGATCTTCAGTCAACTGTGAAACAATACTCCATTTACATGCATAATAATTTCAAGGTGAAGGAATCAAAATCCCATAAATTAATTTTGGAGTGTCATAATTATGATTTTGGATGCAATTGGAGACTTAGGGCCTACTCAAGAACTAAAAGCAATATGTGAGAGATTAGAAAGTACAATGACCCACACAGTTGAACAAATGCCACATTAACACAAGACCACAAACAACTTGATGTTAAGGTAGTTGCGACAATGATTGTCAGCATGATTGAGGAGAAGACGGATGTGCCAATTAAGCTAATACAAGATGGCATCAAAAGTACATTCTTTTATCAAAATCTTACAGGAAAACGTGGCTTGCGAATCAAAGAGCTATCGCTCATATATATGATGATTAGGAGGAGAGTTACAATAAGTTACCCATATAGATGACTGCACTGCAAAAATATGCGCTTGGAACTGTAGTAGAATGATGTTTGGATGATCGATAGATGGGAAAGGCCAGAGAATGATTCGATAGTGAAGAGACTTTGACGTGTTTTTTAGGCTTTTAAGCCATGTATTGATGCATTCCCTTTGTGCAAGACAGTGATCCAAATTGATGATACTTTTTTGTATGGGAAGTACAAGCAGACCCTGCTCATCACCTCTACACATGATGACTCTCATTCCCCGTTGCCTCTAGCTTATGCCGTCGTAGAAGGTGAAACGAAAGAAGCATAGTCATGATTTTTGAAGCATCTGAGATAGCACGTGGCTAAAGACATGCATGATTTGACACTCATTTCAGATCGGCATGTGAGCATATTATCATCTATCGAAGATGAACATGTTAGTTGGCGTCCACCATTGGCTCATAATTTTTTCTGTTTGCGCCACATTGTGAGCAATTGGAACACTAACTTCAAGGATGTGACTCTAAAGTACAAAATATACAAAACCGGTAAGAATATCAATCAAATATAAAAATTTGTTATCAATCATAAATTTTGATGGTAAGTAAGGCTTAATTTAACTTCAAGTTGTAATTGATAGGTGCCTAGTTTGAGTCTATCAAATTTGAGGAGCTAATGAATGAGATACATGGGGAGTGTAAGAAAGACGACGCCTAACAGTATATCAATGAAATTGATAAGGCGAAATGAACACAACAAGGGAACATCCAGAACAGATGGTATGGCCTAATGATGACTAATTTGGTTGAATGTGTTAACGACATGTTAAAAGGTGCTCACAGCATACCTATCACTACCCTTGTCAGAGCCACATACTACAAAATGAATTGTATTTTCATGGAAAAACGTGAACTAGTTCAGGCGAGGCTGACGAGTGGGCAAGCATAGATTGAGGATGCCGAAAAGAAAATGACTTATAATAAGCATTTCGCATCCTCATACTACCTAATACTATTTAATAGAGACACTAGATCATTTGAAGTGGAGGAGATATTTGATTCTATAGGACAGATTAGCAGGCGATCATTTGCTCTCAATCTAAACGAGAGAACGTGCAGGTGTGGTCTTCAAGCCCTTTACTTACCATGTACACACGTCATATTTTCTTGTGCCTTTATTGTAATCGATGCATGGAAGTATGTTAGTCCAGTGTACTCCACTCAGAACCTGGTCAATACGTATAGTGGGGAGTTTCGCCCAATTGGTGGAAAGGAGTATTGGCCAGTTGTGGGCGGGATTACAATCCCTTGGAGCTCTTCTCGTCTATAGATGGTCATTAAAAATGGTTTGAAGAAATTGACATAACTATAAGGCAACTGTTTTAGAAATTAGGAAGGAGAATAATCGAATGTTTGTTCGTAGATATCGGTACTATTTGTTAAAACTGGCTAAGGAATAGACTGTTACTATGAATCGTGAGTTATCACCCATAGAAATTGAGTCTATAATGAATTGTCCTGATTACACTATGAATGACAATTAAAATTATTGCAATTTGTAAAAGGCTTAAATGCAGTTTTGGTTCCCTTATTTTACCTGAATGAACGATTTGGTCCCCCTATTTTGAAAAACTATAAAATAGTCCTTACTGTTTACCATGATGTTGCACTTTTGGTCCAAGACACTAACGCTATCCAAAATTTAACTATGAGTCTGACGTGGCATAGACATGTATGCCACCTGTGGAGCTGCATGATGGAGTTGACCGCCACATCTTCTTTTGGATTGACCTGGAGCATCCACAGACTGACGGAACGGGCTATGTGTGGAGCTGATTGAACTTCTTCCTCACCAGGTTGTGTGATGACAGAAACTCTTGCTCCAAAGCCCCTGTAGCAATCGTCCTCCCAATTCCATTCCCATAATCAGCTACACTGCCATTCCCAGAACCCGATTGCTTTTGGATTCCATTTCCAGTGCCGCTGCTGTTGTTTGATTTCCCCGCTTGCACTTGATTTTGGTTTTTGTTTTTGTTTTTGTTTGCAATGCCACCTGAATTGTGCTTGTACGCTTGCCCTCGGTGATGGTAGTGTTGGTTTTGCTGTCCATTTCCTGTGCCACCTGAATGGTGCCCGTGCGCTTTCCCTCGTTGTTGGTTTTGGCAATATTTCCCTGCTCGTTTGGTGTTTTTAGTGGGCCACAACCCAAATGTTTACCCCCATGATGATGGTGATTTAATGGTCCGGTCTGGGCGTTGGCGGAGGCAAGGATGACAAGGGATAGGAGAGAGAGGGAGAAGATGAGGGCAGCAATGAACGGAGTTCTTCGATGCTCCATTGCGATAAATTATTAATGGTAAGATAAAGGACGGCAAGGGCAGCAATTGTTTGATGAAATGCCGAAGAAGAATGTTGTTTCTTGGAATTCATTGGTTGTTGGGCTAATTAAGAATGGAAATTTGGAGGAAGCAAGACAGGTTTTTGACCAAATTCTAGGCAAACATATAGTTTTGTTCCAAGTCAGAATGGAAGAAGCAAGAATTTTGTTCCACCAGTATTTAGGATTTCTGTTAGTGGTGGGTTTCATATTTACGTTAGTGGTGGTAATGGAAAACAAAGGTAATGTTAATGTTAGAGATTTCTACTAATGGTTCTAGTAGTGGGTTTTAGATTTATGTGTCTCTACCGAGATTCTTTCATCAACAACAGACGAAGAACCCTTGGAAGCCATGGCAATCTCTTTTTCATCCAAATTGAGCTGCAAACCATGAGCATCGAAGTCCCGGTTTGCTTCAAATTGCTGGAAAATTCTCCTCACGGTTTGCTGGAAAATTCTCCTCATGTTGAGGATATTGCCCTCATATATTGTTCTTGACATGTATGTACCTAATTGGAGCACATTAGAAATTCCTGTTGAGTACCCGGACCCAGAGCGACAACCATTTGGAGAAGTTGGGACATAAGAGAAATACATCCAATCGTTGTATGACTAGTGGGTATATATGCATCCTTGGCGCTATGACTTGATAAATAGCAGCACCTTTTTCCTTATTCCCGCAGAGAAACCACATCTCAACATTGTGCAACAACATGGAGTTTCACAAGAGATACGTATAAGACTGACTTATATACTCACTACAATACATTTCAATGACCTGCTAGGGTATAATTTATGTTTGGAGCAATTACCTATTGATCCACGACGTCATTGATTTTATTCGGCACATGTCAACACGATCGTCACAATATAGAATTGCAAAGGTATAACACATTTACACTTCCAAGACATTGCACACATGATATGTCATCGACACACAGAGTCAGTGTGTTAATCTTGATGGAGACGCGTTACAAGGATAACAACTGGATGCAAAATCGCATTGGACAATCTATTGGTTTCAATAACATGATCGCAACCTGGTATAATGGTTTCACTAGAGGGAGTTAAGTGCTTTGGAAAGATGACGTCACACTCGTACATATTCACAATCATTATCATTTCAATTTAGACTTAGTTTTGAATGTTCGACTGGATCCCGAATGACATTAAATAAAGTGCTCACATAATGTAAATAAGTAGTATTTGTAATATATTAAATGTCCAATTTTAGTGAATATAAATTAACTTTTCATATATTGGGTAATGTCAAAATTACAAATATATACAACAATCAACAAATATGTACTAAAAAAATGTATGATCCAAAACTGTATCCTACTAATCTGGAACTGTGGTGTCTACTATCTCCGGATCAACAAAATCAAAAAACTGCAACCTCTGGCCATCCTAGTTTGTCGGATATGAACGAGCAGGTGCCATTTGAGACATGTACACCTCCGCAAAGAAATCCCCAACAGGTGCAGTGGATGGGCCAACTGTGAGACTTAGATCCAACTACACACTATTAGCTTATGGGGGTACATCGACATTAGTGCCAAATACGTTACATGGGGGAGAACCTAGTCTCCACATGTAACCACGGCCCATCATGTCTATAGTATACTGCAACTGCAAGAAGCGTGACTGTAAGTGGACACGTGGCGTAGAGGTGGTCTCATCAGCCCGGCTCCTCGAACGATGTGAGGACCCCAAATGTTGAGTGGACGACCCTAACCGTGATGAGCAAGTGGAGGTCGAAGGGTTGACAGGTGGAACAGAAAGCCGTAGTGCCTCTCACTATCTCTGCTGGCCGACAAACTTGAGGGCGGGAGGGGGGGATAATGCCCTATTGCGTAAACACCTGCGACACCGATGATTACAAATGGTGCTGAAATGCATCCTACTTCTCCTGGGTTAGTTGCGCACGTGGATATGAACCTTGGAATGTCAAAGGCTGCTGATGCCCGGGACCCTACTGCTGAAATGAAGGAGGTTGCTGAGGTGCAGGCTGCTGGGGTGGAGGTATGTCATCTTGTAAACAATAGATAATATGAAGTTAAATAAAATGTACAATAATTTAAATGAGATCAATTCTGACACATTATACTAACTTGGTCACCTTGTGTGGCGCTATATGAACTCATCCACCTCTGAGTTATCCGAAGATACCACGATATATAATATGGTGCCACGCCTAAGCCCGCTGCTGGCATAACTAATTTATGTCGCCAATCATCCCACTGCAGGTAGTATGCATAATGGATGATCCTTCAATTCGTATCCTACTTCCCCCGGATGGTAATCATCTCTAACTCATCGTCGTACTCTGGAGGATTATCTGAAATGACCTACAGTCCACTGAACTGACGAACCACTTGATCAAGGTAATGTCTTTGTATCACATTAAATGAACAGAGGGGCACTCGAGTAGTCTAGATCTCAAATCCAGTAGTACAAAACGGTGCCAACTAGAAGTTCCAATATGGCTGCCACACGACCTGTACAATGAAAAAAATAATTATACATTTTAGGCATACAACATGTATATTTATTCAATAAAAATTTAATTACAAATCTTTATAATTCATTCACCTCATGACCTCCAAGACAATCAAATGCCCACATGGTTCTTGGTGAACTTGATATGGTCATAACGTAATGGATGTCTTTACCTAATACATAATTTTAACTTATAATTAGATCTAATAACATATAACTACATATTTAAAAATAATTAATATTAAATAGACTAACCTGCACGCTATTGGAACAGTAAAAGGCTCAGGGACAACTTGGGGGGACAGAGATAAAATAGAAAATCTCTCATAAGCCCATGCCTGCAGGAGGGATATGCACCCTCCTAACTCCATGCTCCGTCCAAGAGTAAAGTTGCACAAGCTCGGGTATAGGTGAGCAAGTACAGCCGAACCACAGCTGAGTGTGCCAGCAATGTCCCAGTTTTCCAGGAGCTTCAGGTACATGAGATGCACAAAGTTCCTAGTAGTATCTGGGATTAGCCACAAGCCTATCAACTGGAAAATGTATGCATTCGCATAACACTCCAATACATGCTCATTTGCATCATGTGGACAGACCCAAAATATCTCTCTCAACCAAGACAACCAAACCAGGGAACCTACAATGATATTCTTAGCTGACATCACTTATAATAGACGAACCACCTCGCTGTGCCACAAGGGATGGAAGCTCCTCCCACTAACCACCATACCATTAACACGAAACCCTAACAAGATCTCTACGTCTTACAAGGTCACAGTGCACTCTCCAGAAGGCATATGAAACGTGTGTCTCTGGGCGCTATCGTTCCATCAACGTAGATATGTACTGGATATATAACTACATGTGCTTCACAAAGTAAACTACACCAAACCTTGCCCTTTGCAGATACATGATCAATCTCTCATATGGGAGACCGATCTTGTGAGTACGAGGGCAAACCAGTCTCAGTACCTAACATAAGCCAAAATAACATTTATTAAACTAATAAATGGACCGAAATAACATTTGTCCAATCCTAAACCTTAAATACTAAAGTAAAAAATAAAACCCTAAACCTTTACACTTCATACCTAAACCCTAAACTACAAATCCTACACCATAAACCCTAAATCCTAAACCCTAAACCCAAAAATAAAATCATAAATTTTAAACCCCAAACCCTAAACTCAAAAATAAAACCACAAACCTTAAACCCTAAATTCCAAACCCTAAACTCAAAAATAAAACTCCAAACCCTAAACTCTAAACCCTTAACTCTAAATCCTAAATTACAAACCCAAAAATAAAAATCCTAAACCACAAATCTTAACCCTAAACCTAAACCCCAAATCACAAATCCTAACCTTAAACCCTAAACCCCAAACCACTAATTTTAGATAACACATTTACTTTGTCAATTTAATCATTCCTAATAACAAATTTAAAGTAAGTAATCTACTTTTTAAATTTAACAATAATCATTAAAAATTTAAACTAATAAATCAATGATACCAATTTAATAAATACTACTAAAAAATCTAAACTAACAAATTAGCTCTATCAATTTAATAATTATGAACAAAAAATTTATAAATAACTAAGACAAATTTTTAATAAACCCTAAACCCAAAACTCTAAACCATAAACCCTAAATCCTAAACTCCAAACCCTAAATCCTAAACTACAAACCCAAAAATCAAAACCCTAAATTCAAAGCTCAACAACAAAACTCTATACCTTAAACCCCAAACTACAAATCCTAACCCTAAACCACAAATCACTAATTCTAGATAACACATCTACTTTGTCAATTTAGTCATTCCTAATACCAAATTTAAACTAAGTAATCTATTTTTTAAATTTAACAATAATCATTAAAAATTTAAACTAATAAATCAATTATACCAATTTGATAAATACTACTAAAAAAGTTAAACTAACAAATTAACTCTTTTAATTTAATAATTATGAACAAAAAATTTATAAATAACTAAGAAAATTTTTTAACTAATAAATTTAACAAATTTACACTAAAAAATTAAGTTAAAATTTTACTAACCTCATTGTTTCAGATTTCATTAGAAATATTGTATGGTTGTAAAGTTAACAGAGAATTATCTACTAGTCCAAGTAAAATCGCTTCATGACAGACCATTTTTGTAAGTAAAGATTGAAAAGGAGACAGTGAAAGTGAGAAAGAGACACTAAAAAAGAGAGAAGAAAGGGGAGACTGAGATGGAGACCGATAGGTGAAGCAGAGAAAGGGAGAAGACATGAGAAATGGGGTGAAGGGCGGAGAAAGGGAGAAGAGGAGAAAGGGGGTCAAGGGCGGAGAAAGGGGGCGAAGGGGGAAAGGGAAAAGGTGAAGGGAGAAAGGGAGACCGTTGGCCTCGCCTTGGGAAGTATGAAAACACATATTTGAATCTGCATTATAGAAAACACAGAAATGAATTTGCGTTTTCTAGGGGAAAACACAGATTCAAATATGCGTTTTCAAACTTCCCGAGGCCAGTCAACGTGGAAATCAATTCGCATTTTTCCTAGAAAACATAGATTCATTTTCGCATTTTATTTCGTTTTCAAGAAGAATCCTGTCAAGAGCCTTAACATTTTAGTGTTTTCAAAAAAAAAAAATTTAGCATTTATTATTATTATTATTATTTTTACAGAAAACACATTTTACATTTTAGCGTTTATTATTTAAAAAGCTGTAATATTTTAGCGTTTTCTGATAAAAATGCTTTAGCGTGTATTAGGCAAAAAAAGTGACCCATTTTAGTAAATAGTTTCAAAAGTTACCTAAATTTGTAAATGTTTTATTAAATGGTATTATTTTGATTAATTCTCCAACATAACTTCCTAAGAAAATTAAAATATACAAAATTACCTCACTAACTTAGGGTCTTAGCTTCCCCAATAGCCATCGGTCACATTAAAAGAGTAGCTGGTATCATTTATCAAGGCATGGGGAACACTACAACTAGAAGTCCTTATCACTAACTTTTTTAGTAGGTTCTATTGTAATCTTATCTTTTTATCAATTGGTTTTAAATTTTTTATCATATTAACACAGTTAACACAATTAAAAGTTTATTGAATTTATATCTAAGTTTTGCTAATTACGTCTATATGATACAATATTAGCTAAAATTGTGTTTGAGATGAACTGATAGTGATGGTGGGTGTAGCATAGTCTTGGCATTTTTTTTTTTTTTGGTTGCAACCTTTCAAGTCTCTACTTTATATAGCAGCCTGACAAACACTAAAAAGCTTGCCTTCTGGGGCAGATAAGAGTAAGATGGGACGAATATGTCATGGCACGGTCATCAAGAGTATGGTTTGCAAGGAGTGAGGTCATCATCATCTTAGGTTATCTGTCTCCGTACTCAAAGTCGAATATCATCAACAAACAGAGTAAACTATCGGGAATATCAACAAAAGCCTTTTCCCCTTGCGACGGTGGTGCTATTGCTGGGTTGAAGATAGACACAACTACAAGGTTTTCCCGCGAAATCAAATCGCTTGGTTTTCATTATCATTTACGATTTGGGTAAGCATTCCTTAAATTCACTGTCTTTTTTTCTTTTTTTTTTTAAATGTCTATCAGCTGAATCATATTATTGGATTATACAAATTCTTTACCCTCATATATTTTTGTCTTTAGCCAGATCGATGCAATTGCCATGATATATATACATTTCCCTATGATTTTCCTACATTGAGGGTTGGTATTGCAACTTCATTCCAGTCTTGAACTAATGCATTCACAATTTTGCAGAATAATATGACTAGTTAGTTGTTTTCTGTTGTAATTTAATTTACCCATTCAGTTTTTGGCCAGAAATTAAAGCACGCATGAAACTTAGACCATTTGCAAAAGAACTAATTTAGCATAAATAATGCTGGGACCTCGACATGCTGGATCGAAGTCTTGATTTTTTTATTAGACAGTTTATGCCAATATTTAGTTTTTTCTTTCCAGTTCAATTTGAGTTATAATGTAATTAAATTCATAGAAACTATTTTTTTTTTCTGTTCTTGGTCCCTGTGCGGCAAAAGAGTGGATAATTTCGGATTGCCCAAGAACTAGAAGGACAACAGAAGAGAAGCCACAACTGTTTGGCTTATGCAGTGAAAATGCTCTACAGAAATATTTATTGATTTATTTATCTATAAGAGAACAATGCAATACATCATTAGCCACCACAGGGTTTACAGAATGATTAATATCTTCAATATGAAGTGAATTGTGTATAGTTGATGCTAAATTTGTTAGACAATGAGCAATTCAGTTTTTTATTGACTGCGTTATCTTGCTATAAACTTTTCCTCATTTTTCTCTGGCAGCTTCACTAGAACATTGACTTAGCAAAAAGTTTTTACCCCTTAACGAGCATGCATCCATTCAAGCAGAGGCAATAGCTAGAGAAATAAATTGCATGCAGAAACAAAGCTAAATGCTTTTTATGATATAAGGTTCTTCTTCTAATTTCTTAAAATCTAATGTTCTGGCCATAATAGAAACATACGATCATATAACTGGTTCAGATAGTGTACACTCATTGGCATTAAATAAGATTTAAAAGGGAAAAAGTGAAGCAACATTATTAATATTTAAGTTTGCAGTAGCTTTTTTGGATTAGTATGACAGCATCATACTGATGCCTTACTTTCATAATGTTGTTGCCTATTAGCAACCTAGAAAATATGAAGGCCATGGACAAAGTCCTAGAACACCCCAAAGCCTGATTGAGTGAATATAACTAACTTTCTTATTCCAGTGTTTCTAATGAGTTTAAGACTCATGTGGCTGCAGGAGTACTATGGCTTCCTTAGCAACTGCTGAGATTTGTGATACAAATGTAGCACATCAGGCAAGTGGTGATCTGCGTGTACTGCAACCAATCTTCCAGATCTATGGTCAGTCTCGAGCATTCTCCGGTCCCATTGTTACTCTTAAGGTGTTTGAGGACAATGTCTTGGTTAGGGAGCTTCTTGAAACGAAGGGTGAAGGAAGAGTTTTGGTCATTGATGGAGGAGGAAGCCTGAGATGTGCTCTGGTGGGAGGGAATATGGGGCAGTTGGCACAAAACATGGGATGGGCTGGCATTGTGGTCAATGGCTGCATTAGAGATGTAGATGAGATCAATGGATGTCAAATTGGGGTGAGAGCCTTGGCGTCTCATCCACTGAAATCAAACAAAAAAGGCACTGGGGAAAAACATGTTCCTGTTTATGTTGCAGGAACTTTAATTCGGGATGGAGAATGGTTGTATGCAGATAGTGATGGTATCCTTGTGTCAAAGTTTGAGTTGTCAATCTAAATTCTCAAGTAGCAGTAAAATATTATGTCAATTCGATGGTTTGAGGTCAATGTATTCGGGTCAATTAATTGTTACATGGGCTGCATTTTTACGATAAAGATGCCTATGTAATGCCTACTATTAGTTCTATTGTGTTACTTTTAAAATAAACCTCTACGATGGAATCTTAGTGAATTTCATTTATGTCCCGAGAAGGGGTTTACTATGGTCTGGGCAGTTAGATTTCTGTTATTGTTGTTCAAACAGCTTTGAAGGACCAGGGTATACTCTTATTGTTGGAAAAGAAACTTGTTATTAGTTATTTTCTGCATCTTCATTCTTTTTACCATATCCTATTTTCTGCATAGTGCAGACTATCTTGGGGAGAAAGAAATTGTCATCGTGTTGAGTAAAGCTACTTTTCTAGCAAGCATTCAGCCATTCAGGCTATTTCACATCTTTTATGCGCATACAAAGCTGGAAAAAAGCTGTTTATGTGATCGTGATTTAGCCATTGATGTGCCATCAACTTCGCTTCTTGGAATAATTCCTTGTCAAGATATGTCTGTAGTCGCTGGCTTTGAATTCAAGGCTTGACCATTTTAGTAACTTAACATTTCCATTCATCAGTTCTGTATGCAAGTTTAGAATTTAGACAGATAGACTGAAAACAGACTTATCTCTGATTTGTTCATGCCAATGATGCCATAACTGCAAAGCATTTTTCGTCAATTCTTAATTTATCTCAGCAAACATAATTTAGTCTATTAAGCTCAATATTGAGTCCCGCCAAAAGGACAGTCTTTTTAAAAGCATTATTGATGTCTCACAAACTATTTGCATGGTGAGTGGCTGGTGGTTAAAAGAAAGAAGAGGCCATTGAAGAGCAAAGTAAATGGTGAGCTGAAAAATAGGGATTCTTTTAAGAGTAATCATATTTAAGTTCTCAATCATGTAAGAAGTAAGAAAGGACTTAAATATAGCAACCCTAATGCTAAGGGGGCTGTTATAGCTAAGTCCAATGTGGGCCAGCGGGTTATGGACAAGATGGAGACAAACAAAAGGCCACGAAATGAAGGCTTCAGGCCCATCTTTAAAACATAGGCATATGAAGTTGGGTAAGGCCAATTTTAAGCCTAATGAACTGGAGCAACCTAACAACTTTAACACACGCAAAGTTACATACTACGAATGTGCCGTGCATGAACTCTCAGTGAGCAAAATGAGAATTCGAAAACAAGGGTGATTGGAGTCAAAAGGGAAGCGTGCGATTATTTCTGGCACTAGTAACGTCCTTCCAAGCTCATGAAAATGGGGGTGGTGTAACTTCCCAATCTTCCCCTCAGCAATGAATTTTTAATTTTCATGGAAGCTATAGATCTAGACCTCCAAAGCCTTTGTTGGAGGAAGAAAAATTGGATAATATTAAGGAGTCATCTGAGTCTAATGAAAAAGATATGGAGTATGTGGAAGATAGCATATGAATGGGACGTGAGGGAGAGAACAAGCTTTGCAACACGCAAGGGTCTTCAGATTCATAAGGTTCTCTTCGTCTTTTTCATTGGTTTTTAATGATAGGGTTCAAAGATTTTTCTATCTTGTCTTGGAATATTAGAGGTGTTGCCAGTGACATGGCTAAAAGGCATCTCAATGAATATTTGAAAAACTTGAGACCGACTATGGTGGTTACCATGGAGACTCATGTTAAATTTCATCAACTTTGTCAGTATTGGGAAGGTATGGGTTATTCTATTGTTCACATAGTTGGGGCCAGGGGTCATGCTAGTGGTTCTCTAATTGTTCAGAGATAAAATAATCACTTAAATAGGGGGAGGGTAGCAGCGAAACTAAATTAGCAAGGAAGAAAAATAGTGGGTCATTTTCTAAAAGAATAGCCATGCATTTCAGACAATAAAACAACCCATTTAGAGCAGCTCAAACAGTGCATAATTAATCCCATTTTTGCGCCAAAACAACATAAAGGTGAATACCAATACAAAACATTAGAATAGTGGAACAATATTGACCAAATCATACTCACATAGCCTCCCAATAGCCATCACACATGCCCAGATCAACAATCAGTAAAATGCATTAAAATCAAAGCTAAACACATAAGAAAAATACACTGAGAAGTGAGGTGTAATATACCAAGACAACTACCAAACATGCGCAAAATAGCCATCCTTATTAAGAGACAAATCTGAAGAAAATTCAAAGAATTCACATGCTAATCAGTTATCTGAAACAGTCGTGAATCAAAATATAAAACCGAAGAAACTCAATAAATGCACATGCTTATCAACTACTTAAAATAGCCATGTTCGAATTAGAATTGAAAAAAGTGGAAAAGTAAATTTTTTTAGAAAATCACACACATCAAAGAAACATGTCTTATGGTTCTAATAATACAAGAATCATGCAAAATGGAGCTATATAGCTCAAGTTAGAGACAAAAGACTGAGCACTACCAAAGACATGTCAGCAGTGACAATGCAGCAGTGAACAGTCATATTCAAATCGAAATTGGGAGCAAGATAAACATATAAAAATTCTAAAAATTTCATACATTGAATATATATATTTACGGTTCTAAAACGATGATAATGATGCCATTTGGAGCTATATAACTCAAATTAGAGGCAAAAGACTGAACACTGCCAGAGATAGGGCAGCAGTGTCAGTGCAGCAGTGAACAGTCATATTCAAATTGAAATTAGGAGCAAAGTTGGAATGAAAAAATTCTGAACAATGCACACATTGAAGGCATATGTCTTTTGGTTCTAACAAGATAAATGGTGCTAAAATCAGAGCTCTGTGGCTCCAAAAAGAATTAAAAGACTACATGCTGCCAGAGAAAATCAACAGGCTTGACAATGCACAAAAGACAGCCAACTTTAAATGCAGATTGGGAGCAGGGAGACATTTGCATACATTGAAGATATGTCTTATGGCTCTAACAAGATAAACGATGCTCAAATCCGAGCTCTGTAGCTCCGTCTAAAAAAAATAACCGAGTGCTGATAGAGCTATCTAACAGACCCGAAAACAAATAAATTCAAAGCATTAATATCACCAATAAGTGTATTTTTCATTCAAAAAAAAGAACATAAAAAAAAAAAATCACTAAGCCAAATCATGGATGCTTTCAACAAGAATTACCTTAATGCATGCCATTTGCCACTTTGGAAAAGAAGCATATTGAACTCTCATGCTTTAAAGCAAAAATGCAACACAAGCATTCAAATAAACGCAAATCCTATAAATCTAAAAAAATCTTGATACGTTTGCTAATCTAAGGGAAGAACCATATGAAGGAAAGTAACAAACAACGACCTAAAACACAAGGAGACAAGGCAGAACAGCAGGGCCATCCAATTCTTAAGAGGAGAGAAATACTTATATCTTCAAAGTAGTAAAAGCCAAGTGAATCAATAACCAGTACACTTCTATCCAAACTCTACAACAGAAATACACATTCATCATCAACTCCTAAACCAGACATCATCTCATACTCTGACCATACTAGGCCTTATCTATGCGGCTGTAATCAAAGGGTGATAATGCTGATTTCGAAGACGAAACAGAACCCAAATCGCCCATTTTGGCGTTGTCCACGTTACAAGGTTTGAGGGGAAAATTATACTGGATTACATATTTACTCAATTTAAAAGGCTTGTCGTTTCTAGTGGCGAATTTGTTAATTTAACTCATGGTCAACATTTTTACATGCAGAATCAAGACTTATGTTGTGGATTCTTTCAATGGGTCGAGAACTTTGAAGGGGAGGTTACAAGAACCCCTAAGTCCTACACAACAAATGAGAAAAAAGTGCTGAAGATGCAGAACACAATTAAGCGTCTTGAAAGTGAAAATAGGAAACTAAAAATAACATGTGGTTTGTTGGTTGTTTTTGTGTGGATTGTGTTATTTGTAAAATAAAGCTTAACATCAGTTGTAATGTATTATCTCCTACTGAGTTGATAAATTTTCTAGAATGTAGATGTTGCTTACAAATTTGTATATTTCAGACAGGTTGTGCATCAATCACTTGATCGTATTGTTGGAAAAAATACACAATTTGTTATCTAAATGAGAAACTAAGGATTGTTTTTTTTTTTTGTGGAAAGAGTTGACTTGGAAAATTACACTAGAGACTAATATTTCAACCAGCAAAATAAGGCATGGCCATTGGATTATATGAAAACAACATATCAACCAATAATTCCAAAAAAATTCCTCATGACCTGTGCATTTTCCAATATAAGAATCTGATCAAAAAAATTAAACCACCAAACAATCTTCCCAAACTAGTAAAGAACATTACTTTTTCTGATCAAATAATCAAATAATCTGATCAAAATATTCTATATTTGTTTTTGAGTTGGTTGCTTGACACCTTCAAGCCAGTAAAAATATAACAAGAATAAACATCAATTTAAAGGCAGTGGAAGGGAAATATAAGCCTACCCATTAGCATTTACCATGGGCTTACATTTCAATATCAACTCCTGTACAGATAGTAAAATCCAGAATACTGTTTCAAGACATTGTGGTGCAGCTACTAAAGTAATGTCTATATGAACATTTCAACAAGAATGCCACTGGGCAACATCAGCAAATAACCAGTATTGTCATATAATTAGGCGAGGGCCAATGAGCAGCCAACATATGTCAGTAAGTGAAATAACGGTCCCTAAAACAAATATTTGGTTATTTTACATCCATTTCTACAAAATAGGTTAATTTCCTTTGACAACAACATGTGAACCTAATTTCATACGCACAAAAAAGTCAAGCAAAACAGTTTTTAGCAACAGTCACACATCTGCCAACAATTTCTCTTTCCCTTTCCTGGAGCGTTCAGTTGAAAGGTATGCTGCAAATCTCTGTCTAGTAGCAGTGGTTGCTGCTTGGATGGTATTTGTAGTTACAGTCTCCTCATTGCCTGTGGTGTTGCTATGTTGTCTTGATCCCTATGAATAGACACAAGTTAAGTGGAAGTTTTTTTTAATATAAAACAATATTATATACAACTAATCTTGTTAGGGAAGTAAATGAAATAACCATATTTGCTGTACCTTTTTCTTCTCCCGGGCTGTCTTCTTCTTGGGGGGCAGTCCTTCAGCTTGAGAATCTGGGTCAGGGGGTGGGGCTTGTGAATCAATAGGTTGGGTCACTGGGGTCTGTTCCTCAGCAGCAGGCTGGTCAATTGGCCCCTTGGTCTTCTTTCGGCGCTTCCGTGGTTCCACTCCTTTGCAAGTCCTCGTGTTGTGTCCGGTGCCACCACATTTGGAGCATTTAATGGCCTCGTATTTTCTCTTCATCCGCCTAAAATCATGTGGAACATTATTCACCTTACTTCGATTCTTTTTTGGCCTACCAGCTGGTCTCTTGAAAGGAGGAGGATTAATATCGCCGCGGTATGTCCTCTGCCAATAATCTTGCCCTGCCAATGGTTCTATAAAAGGCTCGTAAGCCTTCAATCAAATGCTAGTTAGGTACCAAGCATTAACACCTGTGTCTGGATCTTCATTGTTTGAAGCGAATGCGGCACATGCATGTCTACAGGGTATACCAGTCAAATCCCAAACCCTACAGGAGCAGGTCCTAGCTGACAATTCAACAACCACTTTGTGAGTTGGCCCCCGACTAACCTCATACTTGTGCCCAGCAGGATCTCCAGCCCATAGAGGGCACCAATCCGAGCTTCTCCTCTTCTCGGTATCAAGAAATGAGATCGCCATTGGTACATGCTGACTCTTGTACTTTCGAACCTTCAGAAGCATATCTGACCTCTTCCTCATAATATAACACCGTATTTCTTCTAGCATAGTCAGGATTGGCTTACATCTGAATGTTCGTATTTCCTTGTTAAATTGCTCACACATGTTACTGGTGATGGCTAAATGATCCTCTGACCCATCTAGCTGGAGCATTCTTCAATAACCAGTCATAGGCATGTTGGTCAATCACTCTGATATGAGCCATATGCCTATCAAATTCCCCCATTGTAGTTGACTTTGCTGCTAAAAACACCTTAGCTCTAAGTTCCTTGCTCTTCCAGGTCTTACAGAAATTCTTCCAAATATGCATCACACATGACCTATGAGGAGCTGTCGGACATAGTTCGGCCAGTGCAGGTTCCAAACCCTTTACAGGAAAACAGGAAATATGTGTTAGCCCTTTAAGCATTACAACTTATAATGGAGTGTAACATCACAAGTAGTAAGAGTTTACCTTCTGCTGATCAGAAATGAAATTCCAGCCGTGTTCTATAGGATCTCCTATGTCTTCAATCAATCTTGTCAGAAACCATCTCCAGGTGTCCTTCGTCTCAAGATCGACAACAGCATACGCAATCGGGTAGAAAGAGTTGTTTCCATCTTGAGCAACTGCAGCCAATAAGATCCCACCATAGTACCCTTTCAGGAAACACCCATCGAGTCCAATCAGAGGTCTGCAGGCAGCCATGAATCCTGCTTTGCAAGCGTCTAGACAAATGTATAGTCTGGAAAAATTTGGTGTCAAAGCACCATGTGGTCTGTCCACAGCGAGCTGTACAGTTCCTCTTGGGTCTACTCTTTTTAGCTCACCACAATAGTCCCACAACGCTGCATATTGTTCTCTCTCTGTTCCTTCAACCACTTTCCTTGCCTTTTTCAATGCCCTGAAGATTGTCCTCTCATTTACATTGACATTGTATTTTCGTTTAACCAACCTCAAAGCATCAATACCCTCCATGGACGGAAATCCTCTGACTTCTTCTACAAGCTTTTCTGCCACCCACTTAGAATTAGCTTGCTTGTTTGATATCTTCCTGCTACAAGTGTGTGTGTTCATGAAGGTCTTGACTTGGAAGCTGTGTGTTGCATTACTGAAGGAGCAGAAAATCTCCCATTCGCAGCCATTTATGCATACAGCCCGAGCCCTCTCCTTATCATTTTTTACCCAACTCACAGGCCTGCCTAGATGAATGGTGTAGTCTTTCACTGCTGCCTTGAATGCACTTATGGATGGAAATTCCATCCCAAGCTCTAGGTGGACAGCCCCGAATTGTGCTTGTGGATTATATTGTGGGAACACTTCACCTCTTTCACAGCCACCATCCTCTGGTCCAGAGCTGTCCGGGGTGTGCACATCCTCTGTCTCATACCCCTGCCCCTCAAATGGATTTATATATGTCTCTGATGGGTAGTTCTTTTTCTGCTTACCACCTCTTCTTCTTGTCTCACTAGGATTAGCACTTGTTTCCCCCCTAGGGACGGAGCACTTATTTTGATACTCTACGGCTCCTTGCGTGTATTCAACATATGTGCTCCCAAGGATTGGTGGTGAACTTGTTGGGCTACTTTCCGCATCATGGCAGCCATCTTCATCTTCTGAGCCACTTGAATCACTAGAACCTGATTCACTTGAGCCACTGTCACTGGGATCTTCTTGTTCTCCTCTACCGTCCTCATCATGGTCAACATTGATGTATTCATCGCTAGGATGTTGCACATGTACTTCATCACCGCTGTTGTATAGCTCTTCCTGCCTCGCATCCCTTCTTAGGTAAGAGAGATAATCCTGGTCATCATCAGTGTGTTGGATATGCTCATCACCGTCGCTGTCCATATTCACTGACTCGTGACACACATTTTGCCCTTGTGTGTCACCCTCTCTGTTCTCGTTCTGAATACCTTCATACTCATCGTCAGCTTCTGTATGGTATGGCAGACTAAGGATAGGCTCCACCAACTCAGGATCTTCAATGACTAGGTGCTCAAAGTAGAACTCAATCTCATCAACTCCCAAATGTGCACCATACAGTTCTATAACATCCATGTCACCCTTTAAGGGCCTTGGCCCATCCTCTAGGCTTAGACCAGGCACCAACCAGTAACAGTTTTCATAATCAACGTACCCATGCTCACAAAACAGCTGTGTCACAGTTGGAATAGCAACCTTGTCAATATCAACCCAGTCCCGTGCATCTTCCTCCCCGTCGACATATGCAAGTGTCGGTTCACGCACAAACTTCCCACCATGGTGTATGATGAGGGTTACATAACGGTCCATTCTTCAAGCTTCAAACAATAAAAAGTGGTGATGACAAACAGCCAACATATGGTGCAATAATTTAGCGAGCAACAAATCAAGTACATAACAGAGTGTTCAACACAGTGTTCCAAGCAATAAAACTGAAGCTGTTGGATTAAGTCAATAATAAAACTAAAGCAATCATAACCAACAAATCACTTAATATTACTAAAGCTGTTGGATTAAGCCATGCCTATTTGTTATTTGTAAGGCGTAAGAACTACTATTAACAAAAAAAAAATGCTTTTAAAAGCAGGTATTACCTGCCCCGATGGGCTATCCAATGTATTCCACACTGCACTAGTTTGACCTTCACTTTCAACTGAAACAGTCACTGCAACAAGAGGTGCACTTTTCCAACTTATATCCCAATGGTATATTGTGACATTGATCTGCTACATCAGCAGGAAAGAACACAAGTTATTGCAAGAAAAAAAACAACCAGTCAGTTTATATACACAGTCACACTGTCACTGATAATTGTCAGGCCCAACAAACATTCAAAGAAAACAAGGAAATATTAAATAAACCCAAGTTCAGATAACACACACCCAGGGGCTAAAGAGTAACTTTCTAGAACTCTTATACAAATATATAAAACTTGGCCAACCATATTTAAAGCTCAAAAGTTCAGTAACTATATGCTATTGTATAAGATAAAATTATATAGAAACTATTTGCTGTCAATTGAGAATATTGGTTACTTTGGTGAGATAGTGGTCATAAGTTTTTTACATTTCAACCCCTAAACCTCGATACTCATGAAAGTTATTTGATCAAAATTTATACACCCAGGGCTATAGATAACCAAGCTATAAGGACGCTCCACCCCCTACACACAAAATACAGACATTTAAATGACACCAAGACAAAAAAACCATATGATACAATAATATTCCAAGCAACAAATCAAGTACATAACAACTACATAACAGAATATACCAAGCAACATAACTGAATCTATATTCTTAAGTCAATAATAAACAACAAAACACTCAACAAAACAAAACAATGAACATATTCTGAAAATGAGAAACTAACCACACCAATTTTATCTTTGCTAAGTTGGTTGCATAATTCATTGCACTTACCGAGCAAATTTTAGGAGTAGGCAGATTCGGTGAGTTCAACCAACCCCCTGTGATCTTTCCAGCATCATGGACCCATCAACATGTCAATCTTTGCATTAACAGAGATACTAAAGTTGCATCACCACTCATGAGATCAACCCCTAAGTTAAACAATAACCAGTATCATAAATAGAAGAACCAATATCAGTTCTTTCTAACACACATTCACAAAATATCACATAACTTAACATGAAATTCTTAGACACCTCAAACATATTATCAAGCCCTACAGGAATAAATACATAAGAATAAGTTCCTCTTGCTTTCGTCTTATTAAGATTAACTATTCTATTCCTAGACACTAGACAGGGTAACAAATGGATTTCACCAAACTGTAATAGACAGACAGTCAATGTATTCAACAGAGGTCAAAGGCCATTAGTGTCAAAAACAAATTGTAAACTGGGCAACTCACTAGAACATGACCATATATATTAAACTTGGGTGAATAAAAAAATATAGCAAAGAAATTTTTTTTTTTCATCCATTAAATCATATTTGTAAGTTTAAAATTTTATGTTAATACTTGCTCTTAGTGTAATAAGTGGAAGCTACTTAAACAATCTCACACTCAGTTTCAGAAAATTATAGATTATGGCGTGGTGCTTTTCTCTCTAGGTACAAGCAAAATATTCCTTCAAACTGTTGACTAGAATTGTTTCACATACCAACAATAGCAGTTCATAGTGACCATTATTACGCATTCCCCTCTCATTTACATCTTCTACAGTAATAAGCACCAAAAAGTAAGTGCCACACAGCAGTTCAGGTCAACTGCTATCATCATATGTTGAAGGATCATGTTAATTCAATTAGTATTGGCTGTTATAACATTATTTTATGTAAATGTGTGGCAATACAGGGCATGAGAGATTTGTTGCAGAAAAGAATAAGTGCCTCATGAATGAAAATTGGGTTATCGCAGCTGTGTCATCACTGTGTGCATTTAAGATCAAATGGGACAGACAACAAAATCATGTCTAAAAAATGTGAGATATCTTTTTCCTCCAAGAGAGATAATAGATCCAAAGTGAGGGTAACAAAAAGAAATATTGAAATATGATAAGTTAATATTCCAGGTACAGTTCATATATTATTTAATATTGGAAAATATTTGATCTCATCATACCTTTATCGATTCAAAAAAAATTAAAGGACTGTCACGTTTAGTATATGCTAATTCAGTTATGCTAAAGACTCAGATCAAGCTTACCAACTTTAATTATAGTCACAAAAGATCCCCCAATTTGAATTATATCTAAATCTAAAATTCAAAAGTAATGCAGTTTCAGATAAGGATCATAGAGAAAATGAACAACTTAGATTGATGAGTTTTACGGGGAACCTTGTCCTGTCAAACAAGCACACTCTTATTTTTTTGCTAATGAACTTAAACTACATGTTACCATATTAGAAAATCACATAACAAAGACAGACCAATATCACAGAAATCGTGCAACCCAACAAAATATCACAGAAAAACACAAGGTCGACAACCCTTGTCCCACCACAACAACCATGACAAAGAAACCCATGTCCACTACTTTCCAAAAGGAACAACAGCTGGACCACCATAACAAAGACAGACCAATAAAATACTTTCAACTTTGGGAACCACTATCCAGCCCTGGACCACAACATAAGCTATAAACAACAACGCTATCACACACTTATTAAATTCTTCAAGCACCTGACACAGAAAAGGGAAAACTCACCTCGCGGACGATGAAGGACCCTATGCAATTTCACACCATTCACGCCTTTCTCTCCCACTGTGAACGAAGGGACTACGATAAATATCACAACATCATGGGTTCCAATTTGGGGGTTAAGGGATTTACCGACAGAGGGTTCTGGAAACACCCATTTGGGGGTTAGGGTTCGTGTTCAAAAAATTGGGGAAATCTGTAGGAAAGGGATGCTTGAGGCACGATGTTCCAATTTGGGGGTTAGGGTTCGTGTTCCAATTTGGGAAAATAATGCATAAATGGCTGGGTGATTTTAGGGGGATTTCGATGCTTGAGGGAAATCTGGTTTCAGCCTTCTATGAGGGATTTCAAATTGATTGTGTTCTTGCACGATGGAGTTCTTCTCCTCCCAAACCAGAACGACGTCGTCTATGCTAAGAATGGGAGGCCTCCAAATCGGCGTCGTATTTGTTACTTCCATGCCACCAGCCAACTTCCATGCCTAGTCAGCTTGCCAACTAAGCATTTGACGGCCACATAGGTACTTAACGTGCCACGTGGTGTTTTCCGTGAAGACCCACTAACAGAGATCAGCGGCGGACTAAAATGGCTAACGGATTGATCTTTCAGGGACCAAAGTGTCGGTAAAAATCTTTCAGGGACCAAAGTGTCACCGAACCTATCTTTTAGGGACCAAAAAGGGGTTTTAATCAAATAAGAATAGATCAATATCTAACATAATGATTCTTTGAAGGAAAATGCTAGATATTTTGGGACTTTTTTTTTCACAAAGAAATGATTTCTGAAATGAATTATCCATTTTGTCTTTTGTCAAAAAGTAATCACATGTATATTTGGATTGCTTTTTTAGTAAAATCACTTGAAGCAAATAGCTAGCACGAAGGACAAAGAGACTCTTTGTTTTCTAGTATTGTAATATGAAGTGATATGAGCGGATTCAAATTATGGTTGAAAAGTTAAAAATTAAACATGAATAGTGAGATTGTAAGTCATGTTTGTTTTCAATAAGTTGTTCAATCGGTTTATTTATTTATTTTAATACTTTAGCTACAATTTCGATTTAATCGATATATTTTTATGATGGATATTAGTGTTTCAAATAGAAATGGTCCTCTTGCAATAGGGAGAAAAACTCTTGACTTTCAAATGAGGATCTTGCTAAATTTAGGTGATCCCCATCAATCAATATAATTCTTTTCATTTTGGTTAAATGGTATTTTAATCCATATATATGATTTACAACAAATTGACTGTGGCATTAATAATTATTACTGTAAAAATAGCACAAGCCCTCAAATAATTATTAGGAAATATATTACCTTAAAAAGTAAAAACTGAAAGGATCAACAACCCTTGTGCATAATATGGCAAATAATTTATTGGAATGACAACCATTTAATTAAAGCAGATATGGTTAAGATTAAGCAGTCAATGTTTTCTTCCCTAAGTGTCCTACAAAACTGAAAATTCGACAAAAAAATTATAGGCACGTTGCAACTTTATGACCAATTCAGCAATTCTCTTATTCCATATGCTACTCCTAAGACTATTTGAAGAGAATTGCATGTTTTTGGAGTGGAAGATCTGCATTTGAA
Organism: Cercis canadensis; assembly: GCA_003255065.1. Classification (NCBI taxonomy): domain Eukaryota; kingdom Viridiplantae; phylum Streptophyta; class Magnoliopsida; order Fabales; family Fabaceae; genus Cercis; species Cercis canadensis. Next base: position 203,772 of record QAOA01000636.1, on the reverse strand, counting down.
CATAAATTGTCCAAGTAGGGAGAGAGGAGAGCACCTAGGCGCTCAAGATTTGAGAGCCTAGGCGCTGGTTGGCTTACATCAGGAAAAACCTGAGAAGACAGCACTTCAACTCTTGGAATACAAGGCCTCAGCGCTCAAGATTCTGCGTGCAGTCTAATTACCAGTGTCATCAGCACCTAGGCGCTGCAGTACCTAGTGCCTCAGCGCTGCCAAGCCTCAAATCTCATACAAATTCCAACAATCTCAGCACTTCAGCACCCATGTTCCTAGCGCCTAAGCGCCCATACCCAGCATGCCAAAGTCTATGATGAAGATCATCGAACATCTTCCTCCCTCATGCCATCATTTGTATCCATAAGCCACTTGTTAATAAAAACAATAGTGATATAATAATTGACCAAGTCCCTCGTGAACTCATTGAACAAAAATGTAAAAAATTATATGATTCCTTCAATGTTTCAAAAGTAGTTATATAAAGGCTGCATTTACAAGTGAGAACTACCTAATAGTTTGTTCATAGTCTAATAATACACGTCACCTATGATGTAATAGTAAAATTATGACAATGGTTTAATCTTCATTTCTCTATTGGCTATGAACATCATGCTACTATGCCTGATATGTTCCAGATGATTGCATTTCAAAATTTGGCATGTGATCAAGTGAAACCAATTAGCTGTCAAGAAAGCCAAACAACAAAAAACCATATGTGAATCAACTTTATGAGATCTGGACAGACTTTAAGAGTGCAACACCGATATTTGTCAGACATGTTTTTTCTTTGAGTTCTTTTTCTTTTCATTCACACGTTTTGATTTATGCTTAGTTTCAGCCAGCCATGCTGCCTCTTCTTCACGGATGAGCTCTTCTTGCCTCTTGAAAGCAACAACTTCCTGGTATGCAACCTCAATCTTGTTGCTGAATCCATCAAGTAAATAATTAGGATATCCCAACACATTAAGCACATCTTAATAGTCAAAATATACATCTATGAGATACAAATATAAAGAATAAACACTTGAAACCTTGTAAAGCAAAGATTACACCATTCTTTACTTCCCTTAA
>QAOA01000636.1:49892-201816 GCA_003255065.1 Cercis canadensis | reverse complement strand
GAGAGAAATGAATAAAAAGTAAATAAGTTCTATCATTTTGCCATATGCTTTATTGAAAGCAAATTCAAGATAGCATGCAATTAGAACATCTCATCAAGCTTTCCCAATCTCTCTCTTGCAGATTGATGATACTGTGAGATTTTTTAATACGATTATTGTTTTGATTATGTGATGTCTTTCAAAATATATATGACTTTTCTATTTATTTATTTTTATATATCTAAGGGGTATTGACCTTGAGGCTTAACCAAATTGACTGATAGTTTAGTCTTCACTTTGGATGATTGATTTCCTTTTCAGCAACTGCTATATAATTACAGGGATCAATGCACATTCATCTATTTGAAATCTCATGTAATTTTTATGTAAAATTATGGCATGCTAATTTATCTCTCCTCTTGAGGGGTTTGCTTTTGGGCTCAATAATTTTCTCAAAGGTTTTTATGCTCAAGTTACCTCAAATCTCAGCAAGTGAATTTTTTCATTATTTATTTCTTTTTGTATGATTTATGAATTTTGTCCTTTAGCACCAATTATTTATTGTTTAGATATATCTTCCTCAACTATGTGGACCTATGCTTTATTTATTGTGTTCATTTTATTTCAACTAGGTAGGGGCAAGTTGCTCAAATTGTGGGATTGTGGGAGTTAGGATTATTATATACACTAGGCCTGATTTTTGCCACAAGACAATATGATTTTGGATCCATTAATTTGGACTTACAAGGGCCATGTAATTTAGCCTGTTACTTTCAGAATCATGGATGAAGAAACGGAGCAGGAACTCGCCATAAGATTTTCTGCTAATGATATTTAGCAGAAAATAATTAAGTTCTTAGTCTAACCGATGTGACTAAAATAATAGAGTAATGAAATTGTTACAATGAACATATATATTAAGGTTGAAGGTGATTGATTTAAACTCAAGTATTTGAGACATGGGCACTTTTTACAAAATTAAGAAATGGGTGTCCAATAAGTTTGACATATATTAAGCTGGAGGGACACAACAAATTTTGAAGCAGAAATCATAAAATCATATGAGCAACATGGACACTCGAATAACAAAAGGCATCAAGAGTTGGCAGTTGTTTATCATAGAAAAACATTAAGTCCTCAATTGAAAGAAGACAGAGCATATATGAGAGCCAGCGGTTCTCAAGATTTTCTTGCAGAATGTGATTCGGGATGCAGTGACTTATACAGAGCATGCTAGGAGGAAGACAATTACTGCCATGGATGTAGTTTACACGCTCAAGAGGCAGCAGGGAAGGACCTTGTATGGTTTTGGAGGTTGAATTCTTTTCCTTAAATTTCGGTGCTGTGATTTGGTTAACTGTGAATAGAAGAAATCTGGGTTAGCCAGAAGTTTATCTTTTGGATATTGTACTTTATTTTTATCTGCTGGATAATGGAAACTGACTCAAATTTCTTCTCACTTTTTTTTTTTTTTTGTCTCTAAAGTGTATATATTGGCATCTTGTGAAGCTTGGCCTGTTTTCTTTCAAAAATGTTTTTTTTTTTTAATTTCTTAAAATACATTTTCATTTTTAGTTTTTAAATTTTAGGAAACATTTTTAATTTACAAAGCTTAAAACTATTTCTAGAAAATAAAAATAATAAAAACACATTTGGTATGAAAATTTCAAGAAATGAAAATTACGAAAACATGTTTGGTTAATATTTTTTCTATTCGTTTCTTGTTTATTTTCAATAAAATTTTAGATAATTTATCTCCATATTTACTATATATATAATTTATTATATATATATATATAAAGAATAGCTAGTTTGCTATTATTGGTTTCTGACTCTTGCATCTTTTGTTGTTTTCTTAAATCACTTTTACATTTACACGATTGAACATATAAGATTTAACAAAAATTTTGCACAGATACATTTAAATTATTTTTTAGTCTAATCTTACTCATGACTCATCCAATGTAAAAATAATATAAAAAAAGTATCACTTGTTTTCCAAGATCATCAGAATAGCATTGAACTAAGCAACATAGTTTAAGGATTGAACCACAATGGTTGAACCTCTTAACTCAAAAGTATAAATGATGCACTATATGTTTCCTCTGTTATATGTAATCAAGTTGGACTAAAAGGAAAGTGGGAAGAAAGCCACAATGTGTTAGGAATAAGATCAAGCCACTTGGTGTCTAGTAGTTACAAGTTTTGATAGTTTGTGAATAAAGACAAGCTACTTGGTACAATGAAGAAGTAAGTTTTGGTAGTTTATAGGAGGTAAGAATTAGAATCTCCATACAATCACACATATAAAATCCCCTCCATACTATCATGTGAAAAAACACATACTATCATGTTGTGTCCAACAAAAGGGATATAATTAATATTTAGAGTGACATTGTATTACATTGTGGCTTATGAATTTTCTCTTGGAATAAGAATTTTCTTCATTTTACTAATTTATTTTCTTAATAATTTTTATAAATAATTATTCTCAAGTTCTAATAATTACCAAAAAAATTAAGAAATTCCAAAAGTATATACTTTTCAAAGATGTGCTTGTCACGCCAAATAAAATTACAAAAATATCGATTGACACTGCAAATTCAATAGCACTGGTAATTACCAATATTATATCAAAACAAACATGGCACATAATTCCTTCTATTATCCTCTAAGAATATCCCGATTAGCCATGCCACCAAAATTTTGCAATGGGAGTAAGGATCATAGAATACACTAAAATAGATAGAAAAATGAGAGTACGAATAATTTTATTAGTAAAGACTATTTAGTTAACCAATAATTATCTAAGAGATAAATCCCTACTTCTACTTTCATTTTCTTTTTTCAATTGAACTAAGCTCATGCTCTTCCCAAAAAATTCACAGGTAACATGGCAAATAAAAAAGTAATGGCATAAAAATTTAACCTATATTTACAGTAAATATTTAGCAAAAGGCAGAAAACATAGCTAACGCCATAACAATTTTCCTTCATTGTCAGCCGCAACAAGTCAACCAAAGCCTTACTCAGCTCCCATAGTAACATTGCTACAAAGCTTTGAGCAAACTGAGTCCAAATTTGTTACTTTCTTGATGCTGCAAAATGATCAGAGAAAATCAGGAGATTGATCAAAGATATATAAAAAATATTTCAAATAGAAAACTAAATAAAAAACTTCGTTGAAGCCAAAATGTCAGTGTACAAGGCTTTTGATAAGCATGGGTGAAACCATCAAATCTTCTTTTCTTCCATTCACCTAATTCTACTCAAGGATGTTCCTACAAGCTAAAAACTACATATGAAGAAGGAACTGTTCAGCATAAGAAAAATTATCCTTTTTCAAATTACCAACTGTTATAAAAGACATACAATTCCTAATACATACTTGTTCCAAGCGTGTTAGTGTGCCTACCAAATTTGGGTGCTAATATATATGTTCACAAATTAATTAAGAAGCATAATCATTTGACCATGATTCTATCCATTAAGAGCTCACAGTTGCCACATGGAAATTATTAGTTGGAACTTGCAATTCCACAAAAATGTAGTAAAAAAGACTGACTCTCTTAATGCACAAAGACATGCTCAACAAACAACAGAAGGAGACCCACCAATACATAACATCTCCAGTAGGCACCAACTTCTTGCAGATCCAATCTGGCACAACCTTTTCAAGAATCTCAACTCTTTCTTCAACTTCTCCTACAGAGATGACAACATTGATCAGCTAGTCATCATATATAAAGCAATTAATCAAAAACTTCTTGTCATATAGATAGTTAACACATACTTATCTCAACACAGTCTAGACTCTTCATAATTATCTTGTGCAGTAACTCTGCTTGTGTGATTGGAGAGCATTTGACATAACAAAATACAGAGTGAATCACATCAACTAGGTCAATCAATGATGACGTAATTTGTTGTTCAGTTGCTAAACCAGCTTGTATTTGGTTGGTGTTCTCATGAGAACAACCAAGGCTCTCTTCTACCTACATTGAGAAACCACGTTACTGAAAAATAAGCTCACATATAATGTCCAAAAGACAAAAATAAATAGGGCATGGCAGCACAAAATATCTGTAAAAGACTTAAAGGGGAGGAATAACATTCACAAGAAAAGTATTTAGATACACTCTTAAACTTTTATGAAAGGAACCTTCCAAGTAGAAAGAACATTGAACTTGATCAAACCATGGCATAACAGCACATCAATAACTTATTGTACGTTAATAATGTAGATTCTCAAAGTCGTCACATTTAGTGTGTGTCCGACTCTTTAAATAAAATACATTATACTGTCAACGAACCTAGGATAGAGTTGGACTAGTATAGTTAAGATGAACCAAGTTCCGGGCCAACAATACACTAGCATAAATAAACAATGTGGAAAAAGAATACATGCCTGCTCAATAATATCTCAGAATGTGCAGTTTATGGCATTAAGAAATTCTTGTTTGATTTGCAAATTTTTTGTTGTTTATGACAACATGAAACAAATAATGACTTTCAGAAGTATGCCATGGCTAGAACATGCTGAAAATTATTAGCAAGTGAGAAGGCATACCTCCTGGGGTAGAACAACAGAACCAGAAGCTTTGCACCCCGCATAAGCTCCTCGACTTGCGTCAAGAATGTTATCATGTGCAACTATGCTAGATTCTAACTTGTTTTCACTAAGGTCCAGTGCATCATTATCACCTTGCATGTGTGAAAAGTCAAGAACTCTATCTGGAGGTTTATAACATGGAGTTGATTTTTGGGTGGTCACAGTCTGAACTTTAACATCGGAGCTAGATATCAATCTCCTAGGTGATGACTGCACAAGTGTCTCTACTATTTAACTATCAGTGGGTTAGGCAATCTTGATATTAGGGCTTTCAGAACTACCACTACTGAGAGAGTGAGGACGGTAGATCTGATGTGCTCGTGTATTAATAACACTTGGTTGAAAACACATAGAACATGATTCCTCCTGCTGTCCTCATTCCATATCCTGATTAGTCGTGACATCAGATTTCAAACACAAAGAAGTACATCCTTTTTGCTATTTGCTTTCACTTCCTTCATTGTTCAGGCAATCAGATGCAGAAGATGACAAAGTAGTCTGACTTGATAAAAAAAAACACTGGACCTTTTCTGTCTTGGCAGCAACATTTTTCTGAGAGAAATGTCTATCAAAAAAGGGATATAGATGGAATTTCTTTGACAAAAGTTGAATTTCATCTGAAGTTTGTGAAAGTACTATTGAAGAATCTACTGGCAAATCCTCACAAATCAAGCTAGGAGTCCTTTGGCTAAAAGGCTCTGGTAGTATGGCCTCAGGAACATCAGTAGCCTTGCTCACAAAAGGACAAAAACAAAAAGGATGGCATTACTTTTAAACACATTCAAATTTATCCTACCAACTAAAAAAATAAATGCAGAGAACTGAGCTCAAACCATAGAAAGCAAAAAGTCAGCCTAATTATCATCAAGTTATCTTCAATTCAGGATAGCATACATCCTACTAGATGGATACATTCACAAGCTTTTCTTGTCATGTACTAGTATCTTATCTATATGAATGGCTTCAAGAAGTATATACTTCATTTGAACGAGATGTGGGTACAAGAATTTGTTGAAAATGGAACAGAGTAACAATCACTGGCTCAACTCATCCAACAAAGTGAAACAAGAAATTTAAAGGATAAATATACAAAAATATGAAAACTTTAGATAAGATCCATTTTGGACAACCAAAATCCGACCCGCCTAACAAGCGAAGTATATTTGATGCTTTAGGAGAAGTTCCAATTACCTTTTGCCCAGAACTTCAATATGAGTGCAAATGTTTTGAAAAGTTGGAGACTTTTTACGCAGATCAAGAAACCTCAATGAACAACTCATATGATCAAACAAATCCACTATGGTCATGTATCTGAAATTTAAAATATATGCTTAAATCACATTAAACAGAAAAAAGAGAGAAAACAAGTTTTTGAAAAATACAATTCATTCAGTTCAGGTATCCACTTTTCAAGAAGCTATATTTGTCCCTCTTTGGAATTAGTGGATAAAGGTTCAACGCTTTTCTCTAATGTCTGACATGTAATCTCTTTATCAACTCCACGAAGGATCTTTGTACACTTAAAATTCAAAGCCTTTTGCCCACTTCCCTCGGATGCTATCTGAAATTTAAATGCTCTATGAATGTCCAATTATTTCTTTAACAAAATTGATTTGGAATGTTAATGTTAAACCAACTTATACTAAAGATAATAAAAAGAGATGAGATAAATCTGGAGCAAAGAGAAGAAAGTTGTTGCCTTGGCTTGCTTGCTTCTAGTTCACGAACTGCACAAAGGAGAAGAACGCTACCTATCGTGGATGAAAATAAGAGAATAACGTTTCATTAAAACTCATTTTCATTATAATTACAAGATTACCACCACCTTTTCACTTGCTTTCATTATAATTTTAAAATTGCCAATGTGTTTTCATTTTTTTTCATTTCATGTTTTCAAAAATTTGAAAAGAAAACATTGAAAACAAGTTTTTTCCATTTCCAGAATTGGGCCCAATTTAAAAAATGTTTTCAGCAAAACATTTTCATTAAACTCAACCAAATGCATTTTCAAGCTCATTTTCTATTTTCACTGAAAATGGAAACAGGAAATGGCCAAAGCAAAACACTACACAAGTTTTACATTTTTTCATCATTAACACTATGCAAGTTTTGAGTTTTGCATTTTTCACTCTCCTTTTGGGTGAATGAATTACGACTACCAATTGTTGTATAGAGTATAAAGAATTTAGAAGAATCTTAGTTCTTATTTATTTTTTCATTTATTTTTCCCATAAAAGAAACCTGGAATCAAATTTTTTTCAAATAGAAAACAAAGAAAAGGGGAAAAAAAAAAGTAGCAAGCCTAAAGAATGTTACAACTAGTAATAGACCTGTAATCCATTATGACTTCGTTTTTGAGAATTTTTAGGTTGTGTTTGGATGAGGTATTTAATAAATTCTTGTAAATTTTAAATATATGTAATTGAAATATAGTATTTTAAATATATGTATTTATAAAATACCTTATTTGGATACATTCTATTATACAAGAATCCACATCTCACACTGGCATTTCCACAAACAATTTGTGAGCAACATCTAAAGCACTAAACTGCCATTGTGGGGTCTTGTCATGTTTCTAACTGCAGTCCACAAATATGCTTACCTGAAAAGATCGATGCTTTGGTGCCCTTTATAAGAATTTTAATCCCACTTTCCTCTACTCACTATCTATTAGTATTGCTATAGGGTAGCTTCCCCCAACCCCCTCTCTATCTCTCTGAAAATCTGATTATGTCTCACTTCAAGAGCAAGTAACATGGTAACCCTGCTTTTCCTCTACTTCTTGTGCTCGATTTTCCTCTTCTTCTCATCTTTTGTTTTAGAAAAAAGTTTTGGTTGATATTGGTTTCTTTGCTCAATGTTCTAATCTTACTTGAATTTATCCCAATTATCGATTATCAATTTATTTGTTTGTTATAGATACCATAACTTTAGCCTATATTCAAAGGCCCATAACACCAAAGGCCCAAACCAAATCTACCATTAGCATATTACCATCATATATTTTAGCACCTTATAAATAACCTATACGTTACAGGTAAGATCCTTTTGACTCATTTCTCATTTATTACCTTTTTTAGCTAGGACCAACCTAATTTAATCTTCAAAGCCTGGAAATAAGAACCTGACCCCTTAGTTCTTTTCACTTGTGCAGATCGTAGGATTTGTCCAACCTCCAAGATCCACCCAACCTTAAGATCAGCTCAGGCATCGTCATTTGTCATGGTGGATTTCTATGTAAATCTTTCAGTGGGTTTGGATTATACGAGTTTTCAATCTCAATGTTAGAGATTTTTTTGGTTTGGCTTGTTTTGTTCTCTTATGCTTTCTATAACAAGTTTCCTGATTTTGTTGCTTTTACATTTGATCTGCCTACCTTCATGTATCAAAAATGGTACTTATGGGGCTCCATTTCAGATTGGGAATCGGATACTCATAGAGGTCGCGAACTAGTAGCAATGGCAGTGTCTATGGCAGAGGTATCGGGAGGGAAAGGTTTTGGGGAGGGGTGTTGGGGGAGAAGGAGAAAGGATTAAGAGAGTGAATTTAAAATACATAATATTTTGAGTAAATTTGAAAGACATTATATTAAGATTTTGAAAGTCACTAAAAAATATATTAAAATTTTGAAAATATCTTTAAAAAGTACACAAATAGAGTAATAAACCAAAACTTGCACATTTTATGAATATAAAGGCTAAATTGTTCATTTTTAAACAAAATAAACCAAAAAGTTCTAGTTGTTAAAATAAAAGGACTAAAATTATAGTTAAACCTTGAATCAAATATCACTTGTAACTGGTGTCAATCACATGATGATAGAAGTATAGAACCAGTATCAATATAAATTAATGATTCAAATTATCAGATAGAACAGAGGCATAGAAAAATGGAAGTCAAATTGAGTTACTTAGTATAGTACAAAGCAGAAATTTTAGGATCATGACCTACTTATAAACACGCACACACTTTTCTCCAAATCAATAGATCTTGGTCTCTGAAAATTTTTGGTTTTAACAAAATAGTCTCTCACAAATTGCTTATAACAAAATGGTCCTCAAGAAATCAAGATTCCTAACAAATTAGTCTATCGTTACCATCATTTGTTAACCGTTAATGAAAATGAGTGTCACATTAATTACTAAAATGGTAAAATTCATACCATAAAAAAAATGTTATAATACACCCTTATAAAAATAAATTAAAAAAAACCCCAAAAAAGGCTCAAAATGTGGTTGCAGATGCAAGTCATGTAACACTTATTACTTGCTACATTGTGAAGTCTGTTTCTTTTTTAAGTAGAAGAAAACAAAATTGAAAATGAGTGTTTGACAAAGAAAAAGTCGACTAACGAAGCAAAGTATCAGTGAAGCAAAACTAAAGAAATAACATCTACTATTGGAGACAATTACATTTTTAAATATTTCATTTATTGTAAAATAGGTGGTGGGTGATGAAGAAACAAGCCTTCAAGCTTCATGCTTTTTTTAAATATTATTATTTAAAAATATTATTTATTTGAATAATTAAATAAATATTCTTTCTCACCTAAAAAAATAATTCTCCCAAAATATTTTAGTCAATCTAATCAATACTCACTTAATTTTGGTCTATCCTTGCATATTTAGTTTTTAATTATAGTAGATATTAAATAAATAGAAGAGTAAGACTTATTTAATTAAGATAAAAATTTCTTAAAATCTTACTAAATCTAAATGTGATTATTGAATTAAATAAAATAATAGAAATCATAAAATAATCTAAAAATAATTATGTAAAATAAAAATTCTAACAACAAAATTTTAAATATTTTTTAAATAAAATATCTCTTTACAAATAGAAAGAAACGATAACAATATGAGACTGAAAGCTTTCTTGATTTAAAGCTATTTAAACAATGTACGCGTATCTGCAAAAAAAAACCGTTGTGATTTTGAAATCAGTGATTTTCAAACTCTCAGTCGCTACTCTCTGATATGGGTTTCTTTTCATTCTTTTTCCACACTGCCTTTCTCTTGCGGAAACCATTATGCCCATCGATTAAAATTCCCATTTATCTGGCCCGCCCTACTCATTCCCCCAGTGAAATTGACTTTCAGAGACCAAAGGAGAGGGATGCAGGGAACTGGAGCCGACGGAGGATGATGACTTGATGAACGAGGATGCGTCTGAGAGAAAACCAAAGGCTGAATCTGCTGGATTTGATTTCAATTGGGTTTTCAGGGAATCAAAAAGAAAACCAAAAGGACGAAGAAGGGTGCATATGAGAGAATTGTGCCACAGAAGACCAAGAATAAGAGTAACTACGATCAGAAATTGAGGGTCAACAGGTTCTTGACAAGGAAGGCTTGATGGACGAGGCGGTGGACTTCGAGGTTGGTGCTCAACGATGTTAGTCCCCTTCACTTTGCTTCTGCTTTGTTTTACATACTGATATATATGTGTGGGTTTTTGTTTGGGATTTGAGGATTTTGTATAACAACTTTTAGCAAATACATGTTAGGGCTAGGGTTTCATTTTCTTGGTTCTGGTATTTGGCTGATTGATTGTTAGTAGATTAGTTTTGTAAGGATTTTCTCTATAGAGGTGGACAATAGGGAATTTTGCTTAAGAGATTTTAATTATCTTGTATAATTTATGTGCTATGCATAGGTAAAATTTGATAGTCTTGGAAGGTGTTTTTAAAGTAAAACACCTTTGTCTGCATTTTCCTATCTATGTAGTATATGGAATAATTGATTTAATATAAAGCATTAAACAGTATTAAAAATTGGAAAACGACCATTATTCAAGTTTTAATAAATTTTCTAAGCTTCCTTTTTAAGGTCTCCCTCCTTGTTCTCTACTTGTGCTGGCTTCTCTTTATCCTCACCAAACAGAAAGTGATCTTTTGATCTTTGCTATGTTTTCCCACAACTCTTACTACCAAATATGAAGGATTTTCCATTTTATCCCCTAGGTGTAAAATTTTCTAATTCTTTTAGATGTCTAAAATTCTCTGTCCCTTACATGTGTTTGTGTGCCTTTGGTGTTTCACACAAATAGCGAACCCATTATTGCTGGCGTGATAATTATCTCGTTGGAATCTTTTCTCTTGTGAGTATTTCAGGGGTAGTTAAGGTGTTCTATTTGGTGTAAACTAGAACCTAGAAAGTTTAAGCTACGTAGTTTTATGCATTTTTGTCAATAATTTACTAAAGTGGCAGAGCATTATTGTAATCTTTTTTAGTTTTTTTTGTTTGCTTTGAAGATTAATAATGATGATTTGTTGTGTGAAATGGGGGAGAAAGGTGCCTTAAATAATTTGGAAATGAACTGTGTGTTGACATTGAGGAATGATGACACACCTTTTTTTGGTTGGTTATTTCAGATGCTTGTTGACATTGTTGATGTGACAATTACTAACGATGGTGCTACAATACTCAAGATGTTGGAAGTAGAGCACCCAACAGCCAAGGTGAAGAGATGATCCAATTTTAGCTGTTTGTCATTTGTTAATCATATCCTCCCCTATTTTGATACCCCTTTGCCAATGGTTTATATGCTTGATATTCTTTTATGGAGTGTGCAGGTATTGGTAGAATTGGCTGAGCTTGAAGATAGAGAAGTTGGAGATGGCACAACCTCAATGGTCATTATAGCTGTTGAGCTGCTAAAAGTGAGCGCAAGTTGTGTCTTCCTATCACTTTATATGTGTTTTGTCTGTCTTTTACAGACTTTTATGCATGAAGGATGTGATCAGATAAATGTATGACTTTTCATGCAGAGAGCAATTGATCTAGTGAGGAAAAAGATTCACCCGACATCAGTGAATACAGAGTAAGTAGCATTTTCTATACTTTTATTTATCTTTTCATCCTTTCTTGTGGTTCATCTATCTATTCTGTCATTTGTAGTCTCTTATACAGAATCTAATAATTTTGGATTATGACTTGGGATTTCACTTAAAAAACTTATCAATCACTTCTCTCTTTTATTAATTATTCTGGGTAGCTAGCTATGCAGGAAGCATGCAAATATGTCGAAGAAAAGTTAACTGTCAAGGTAAGGCCCCTATATTAACTTGTTATTTTTTAGGATATTAATGTAGGAACCATATCTTTTTCCTTCTCTTTTTCTTTCCCTTATTCCTTCTAAGATTCCCAGTATATAGTTTGAGTGGCATATATGAAAGTAGAAGCTTTTGTCTCATAAATTTGACATGTTATTGAGTCAGATTCCTTTCTTCACTTTTTCAGGTTGAAAAGCTTGGAAAGATTCATTAATTAACTGAGCCAAGACCAGCATGTCCTCAAAGTTGATAGCTGGTGATAGTGACTTCTTTGCCAATTTGGTATGTATGAAATTATCATGAATCTATGTTGAATTTTAATAATTTATATCAGTTGAAACTGAAGCATCCTTTCTTCTATGACTAATATTGAGCTCAAAAAAAATTTCTTGTGTACAATCTCAAAATTTACTTATATTAGTAGTTGAAGTAGCCAAAAACATATATTTTCCCCTCATCCCTTTTGGACTCTGATTTTCTTTTAAAATTCTTAATGATCACAATTTATCTTTCAATGAAATATATGCTTTCATACTAAATACTGTACTTACTTTCTGCAGGTGAGAACAAGGAATTAAAATATTTTATTGGTTTAATCACACTTTTGAATTGACTAGTTATGCATGATTGATTTAAGGCTTAATTGCAATTTTGGTCCCCTATTTTAACCACTTGAACGTTTTTGTCCCTCTTCTTTAAAAATAAACTATTGAGTCCATCTATATTCATAAAATGTACAAGTTTAGTCCATTTATCTTTAAGTCAAAATTCTTAGGTTTATTTCAAGGTGTAAAGTTCTCTGATTCATAATCCCACCGTTCAGATTGAAGAGCTACGTCTTGTGAATCTTTCCATTAAATTTCAGCTCGATCTAACGGTGAATAAGTTTAAATTTTTTGTTAGATAAAAACTTATGGTTTTGGTATTTTGGGCTGAGTTTCACCGTTAGATTGAGCTCAAATTTAGTGAGAAGGTTCACAAGATGTAGCCCTTCAATCTGAACGGTGGGATTATGAATCAGAGAACTTTACACCTTGAAATAAACCTAAGAATTTTGACTTAAAGATAAATGGACTAAACTTGTACATTTTATGAATATAGAGGGATTCAATAGTTCATTTTTAAAAAAGGGGGACCAAAACGTTCAAGTGGTTAAAATAGAGGGACCAAAATTGCAATTAAGCCTTGATTTAATTATGCATAATTTACTAAACGTTAATCCTGAAACATAATATCCTTGGTTTTGAATATTGATGATGAAACATAACACAAAATGCTGCTTAATTTCTTATGGTTACCTTAATAATGCTCAGAAACTTTAGTAGTGAAATACAAAGAATATTGTATATCATTTATTATTGGGTGAGAAGTTCTGGCTTATTTTCTCATTTGTTTCTCACTGGAGCTATTTGCATTGTCATGATTGTTTCTAAAGTCACCCTCCTGTTACTTGTGTTTGTGTGTATCTGTTCTTTTTTTATTTTTTGGGAGGAAAGTTACTCAGTTAATTGTTGACTTGAATTGCATATTTTCTCAGGTCCCTAGAGTTGTATACCTCTCAAGACTTTAGGATAGATTAGTGTAACAAATACGGGAGGAAAACTTCTAAATTTCTTATTTAGTCAGTTGATGATACATGGTGTTATTTAGAAGATTACAAGAGGAAAATCATGAACTAAATTACTCTAAAATAGGAAACTATACTATCTACTTGAATCCCTCCATTTAAGGGATTTAATTTCTATCTAATTTTAAACTCTATGTAATCAAATCCCTTAATTTAAGGGATTTCAAATTACTTCCTAATCTATTTACAGCCTATTTACATCTTGACACTCCCCCTCAAGCTGAGGAATAGATGTCTTCCATTCCCAGCTTGACCAAAAGATCATGGAAATTTGAACTATTCAGCCCCTTAGTTAGAACATCAGCTAATTGACTCTTTGATGGAACATAGGACATGCACACTAACCCTTCTTCTAATTTTTCCTTAATAAAATGTCTATCAATTTCAATATGCTTTGTCCTATTGTGCTGTATAGGATTATGAGCAATATTAATAGGTGATTTATTGTCACAATAAAGCTTCATAGGAGGTTCCCATTTGATTCTTAAATCATTTAGGATAATCTTCAGCCAGAGTAGTTCACACAATCCTTGAGCTATAGCCCTGAATTCTGATTCTGCAGATGACCTTGCCACTACATTATGTTTTTTGCTTCTCCATGTTACCAGATTTCCTCCAAGGAATGTACAATACCCTGTAGTTGATCTTCTATCTACTAGGAAACCTGCATAGTCTGCATCAGTATATGCTTCTATAGCAAGACTATTTTTTCTCTTAAATAAGATTCCCTTTCTTGTACTTCCTTTCAAGTAATGTAGCACCCTGTATGCCGCTTGAAGATGATGTTCTCTAGGATCATGCATAAATTGGCTGAGCACATTCACTGAGTATGCTATGTCTGGCCGAGTGTGAAGAAGATATATTAGTTTACCAACTAACATTTGGTACATTCCTTTATCAACAGCTGGTTCCTCTTTGGCTTCTCCCAATTTATGGTTTGGATCCATTGGGGTAGAGACAGGCTTACATCCAATCTTCCCTGTATCCACTAGTAAATCAGTCACATATTTTTGCTGAGATATAAAGATTCCTTGTGTGGAATGTGCCATCTCAATCCCGAGGAAGTACTTTAGTCTCCCAAGTTCTTTTATCTCAAACTCCTTTACGAGTCTCTGCCTCAATTCATTGCTCCCTCTCTCATCATTTCCAGTCACTATGATGTCTTCTACATATACTAGAAGAGCTGTCACCCTAGTAGATGAGTGTTTAATGAAGAGAGTGTAGTCACATTGGCTTTGTTTATACCCAGAATCTTTCATAACCTTTGCAAATTTCCCAAACCATGCTCTAGGAGATTGTTTTAACCCATATAGAGCCTTTTTAAGCTTGCACACTTTGTTATCAGTGTCTCCCCTAAATCCTAGTGGAATGTTCATGTATATTTCTTCATCCAAGTCATCATGAAGGAATGCATTCTTAACATCATACTGTAGGAGTGGCCAATTGAAGTGGACAACTAGTGATAACAGAATTCTCACAGTATTCATTTTTGCAACTGGGGCAAAAGTTTCCTAATAATCAACCCCATAAGTTTGAGTATACCCTTTGGCCACTAATCGTGCTTTATACCTCTCAAGGGATCCATCAGCCATGTATTTCAGTGTGAAAATCCACTTACAATCAACGATGTTTTTCCCTCTTGGTCTCTCAACAATCTTCCATGTTTTGTTTTTTTCCAATGCATTCATCTCCTCTTTCATAGCAGCCCTCCATTCCCTTTTTTGACAATGCCTCAGAAATAGTATTAGGGATTGCAATGGTGTTTAAACTAACAATGAATTTTTTGTGGGTTAGTGACATGTGTTTAAGAGAGACATAGTGAGATAGTGGATAGAGAGGTCGTTTAGTGCATTCTCTAATACCTTTTCTAACAACAATGGAAAGTTCTACAGGGGTTGTTGTGTCAGCAGATGTTTCAACAAATTGTGTGGGTAAAGGTAGGTCAGATTTTACCGTGATGTCATTCCCAGATTTTGAGTTGGATTCTTGGACTTGTTTCAGTTCTGAAACAGCCTTTCTTCTTGAATATACTTGGGAGAACCTTGGAAAATTTTATGTGACACTGGTTGGGGTAGGACCTGGTTCAAAACTAGACTTAGGAGACTCAAATATGAGTGGCTCAGAGGACTCAAACTCGGGTTCAGCCATACGGGTTGGAATAAGAGAGAGGTAAAGGGTTTTAAGAGGTTCAAAAGCCTCACAAGTATTATTTTCCATCATTGAAATCTCCCCCTTAAGAGAGGATTTGGAGAAAAACATAGCATTTTCTGTAAATGTAACATCTGCAGAGATATAGAATTTACTGGAAGAAGGATTGTAACAGTTGTAGCCCTTTTGAGTAGATGAGTAACCAAGGAAGACACATTTAATGGCTCGTGGGTCTAGTTTGCCTCTATGTTGATTGTGGTTATGAACAAAGGCAGTACACCCAAATACCCTAGGTGTGAGGCCATTAGAGGTTCTTAAGTGAGAGTATTTCTATGGGACTTTTATTGTCTAACACTTGTGAGGGAAGTCTATCTATCATATATGCAGCAGTAAGAACAGCCTCTCCCCAATAGGACTTAGGTACATTTCCTTGGAAAAGTAAGGCTTGGGTAGTGTTGAGTAAATGTCCATTATTCCTCTCAGCTACCCCATTTTGTTGAGGTGTGTAAACACATGATGACTTATGGATAATGCCTTGTGATTGAAAGTATGGTGATAGAATCTGGTTGAAGTAGTCTTTAGCATTGTCTGTCCTAAACCTCTTTATTTTGACCCCAAATTGGTTTTGAATCATTGAGTGGAAATTGGGTATAACAGTGCTAACATCTGATTTTTGTTTGAGAAGGAAGATCCACGTAATCCGAATGCAATCATCAATTAGAGATATAAACCAACGATCCCCAAAAATATCAGGTATAGTAGAAGGACCTCATATGTCACTATGAATTAGATGGAAAGGATGAGAACTTCTTTTATTGCTGACAGGAAAAGATACACGAGTATGTTTTGCTAATTCACAACTTTCACAATGAAACTCAGAAATATCTAGTCCTTGAAACAACTTAGGGAACATGACTTTTAAAACTCGAAAGGATGGATGACCTAGGCGAAGATGATACAGCCAAATGGTATCTTTATTGGAGGAACTAAGGAGAGATAAAGACAAGTGGTTTCTAGTTTTCTGAGATGGTTCAAGATAATAAAGGTCGTTCCTTTCCTTAGTAAGTCCAATCCTCCTCCCGAGACCTGTTCCTGAAAAACAATAAGAAGGGAAGAAAACAGCATAACATTTAAGATCATGGCTAAGTTTTTGAATGGAAACAAGGCTGGCCGATAGTTTAGGTATATGGAGGACATTTTTTAGGATAAGGGTAGGTGTAATATGTATATCTCCAAACCCAGCAACAGTAGCTAAAGAGCCATTGGCCACCACAATTTTCTTGCTACTTGGGCATGAGGTATAGGTGTGAAAAGGTTGAGATGTGGGGCTCATATGGTCTGTGGCACCCGAATCTATTATCTAAAAATTGTTAGAAATTTTTTTTGAGGCATTCAAGCAAAAAGGGAATGAAGATTTACCTGAAAGAGCCAGAGAACAAGCTCCATAAGGTTTCTCAAGAGACCCTAATAAGCTTCTTAGTTGCTCAATTTCTTCACCATTGAACCTTCATGTTACAGGGTTTCCCTCAGTTTTGGACTGCTCTGCCATATGTGCTTGTGGTCTCTGCTGCCCCTCATGGTTTCCCCACTCTTAGCTTGGTGGCTTACTATTCAACTTCCAACACTTTTCTTTTGTGTGTCTTGGTTTCTTGCAATAGGTGTACCAGAGATTGTCCTTGTTCTCCTTCCATGGGTATTTGGACAGATCCCGTTTTCCTTTCTCCTGATGGGCTGTTTTTGTTGCTAGGGCTGATCTGTCCACAGCTTCTAGTTCAAGCATAATGTTCCTTCGGCTTTCTTCTACTCGAATTAATGAAATTGTCTCTTCTAGACACGGTGTGTCCTCCTTGCCAAGGATTTGAATCCTGACCTCATCATATTTAGGGTTCAGTCCAGCCAAAAAATCATAGACACGATCTCTTTCCATGAAGTTCTTCAAGATGGCAGCATCTTCAGGGCATTTCATCTCAAAGACTCGATAATGATCGAGCTCTTGCCATAGGTTTTGTAGCAGGTTTGCATATTCTGTGACAGGTTTGTTTCCTTGCTTAGTAGCTACAGTTTTGATCTTGATCTCGTACATTTGAGCAGCATCTCGGGCCTTTGAATATGTACGATGAATAAAGTCCCAAATTTCCTTTGCTATAGACATGAACATGCATGTATCACTAATCATGGGTTCCATGGAGTCCCATAGCCAAGACATTATCATGGAATCCTCCTCATCCCATGCTTCAAATTTTGGATCATTCTTTGCTAGTTTTGTTCCAAGAAGATGGCTCAGTCTTCCTTTGCCTTTAAGGTATATGCGAACAAATTGAGACCATTTGAGGTAGTTCTTCCCATTGAGCCTATAGGAGGCCCGAATATTCTGCAACTCTCCAATTTTTTGAACAGAATTGGATTCCTCAGAATTGGAAGTTGACATGATGAAGGAAGGAAATTTGCAGCAATTAAGGCTGTCTGATCAGAAAGTAGGAATAAGAAATGGTGATAGCAATGAAG
The DNA here is from genome assembly GCA_003255065.1 of Cercis canadensis. Classification (NCBI taxonomy): domain Eukaryota; kingdom Viridiplantae; phylum Streptophyta; class Magnoliopsida; order Fabales; family Fabaceae; genus Cercis; species Cercis canadensis. The sequence continues at coordinate 183,891 of QAOA01000636.1, read as the reverse complement.
GTTGCGCAGGTGGAATCCCTAGGAAATCCCTAGGGCTCTAATACTATGTAACAAATACGGGAGGAAAACTTCTGAATTTCTTATTTAGTCAGTTGATGATACATGGTGTTATTTAGAAGATTACAAGAGGAAAATTAGGAACTAAATTACTCTAAAATAGGAAACTATACTATCTACTTGAATCCCTCCATTTAAGGGATTTAATTTCTATCTAATTTTAAACTCTATGTAATCAAATCCCTTAATTTAAGGGATTTCAAATTACTTCCTAATCTGTGTATAGCCTATTTACATCTTGACATTAGGACTTTTTACTGATGGTGTTCTTCAATTTGACAAACATCTTATTCTGTTTGTAGTGTAGTTTGTGGTAGTTTCTCTTAAACTTATGCTTCCTCTCCAAATAGTTTTTCTGAGTCTTTTGTCAACAGATTTTGCAGATGAGGATTTTGATAACGCACCAACAATAATGAAAGAACCAAGAAAGGCACATGGCCTTCCAATTTTCCCAAAAGAGGAAGTGATGGATGAAGAAGATTTTGATAGGATGATGGCAGAACGTTATGGAGAAGGTGCTAGATTTGTTAGATATGCTGGAGATGAAGATGAGTTTGATGACAAAACCATTGAGCCCAATTTTCTACAAAATGACCCAACCATCTGGATAGTGAAATGCGCAGTATGACATTTGAAACCTGGTTTCAGTAATTTATGCCAGTCAACACTTAGTTTTTGCCTTTTCTAAGCTCTGCTTTCCACAGGTTGGGCATTAGAGGCATTCAACTTTCTGTCTGATGTAGAAATTTGTTGATTTGGGTACTAAACGGCAGATAATATCAGCATTTTCTATTGATCATATAAAGGGATTTATTTACATTGAAGCTGAAAAGCAATCTGATATTAACGAGGTAACTAAAGTACTGGAGTTGATACCACTTATTTGTGAAATGTTTTATTAGCAGCTAATTCTTTGGGCATGGCTACTACTGATGTATAATTTCAAGCCTGTAAAGGGCTTTCTAGTATTTATGTTACCCGATTACAGTCTGTTCCAAAACATACATTTGTTCTCTAGACAAAGTAGATGCGATGAAGTCTCTGAGGGCATGTGGGGGCATGTGGGCTCGTGTGAAAATGGAAAATACAAGAGGGACCTAGCACAGGTACCACATAAGAGGACATTGTGGTGTTGTATTTTGCTATCTACCTTAGGAAATACTTATTCCAGTCTATAATTTTTTATTTCTGCAGGTTGTGGTTGTGACTAATGCACAGAAAAAAGTAGCAGTGAAGCTTATTCTAAGAATTGATCTACAAGCAATGGCTACCAAATTTGTAATGAGATAATCTTATCACATGACTCTCTCTCTCTCTCTGCTTCATTTGTTAGTAGTGATCATGTCAATTAATTAATTTTGTTTTGTTGCTATTTAACATACCAGGCAAATAGGGCTGACTGCAATGGGCAAATAGTTACTATACAATAAGAGTGGATTTACTGTCAGCTTTGCATTCATTGAAAATAAACACCAAACTTGTGCTGGTGTTTTGCATTTAGCAATAGCATTTAATTTGCTAGGTCTTAGGATGCTATAAAAACAAATTTTCAAGAGTTTGAAATTATCATTTCTCGTGGGTTGTATTTGCTTAAATAATTATGTTATTAAGTTGCAATATGATATAAAATGAACATTCAGATATATATCTTTTACTCTAGAAGACACAGTTTTTGCGATTGAGCACAAACTTGGCAAAAAAATTAGTGACTAATTTTAGGAAAGTAGATGAGATTTGGGAGAGGATATAAAAGTTTTATTATAAAAATTATAGTAAGCTTGTATTACTGTTTGTGATATTTGTACTGGACAGAAGCTTTTAGTGGTCAATGACTGAACCAAGGCATGTTCCCCATTGGCTACTCCTTTGATTTGTTTTGATCTTATGTTGTGTCTGTTGCATTATTCCATTTACAGTGTTGTTATGAATTAACTCCGAAATTGGGATTTTTTTTTTTTTTCTCGTTGTTATAGGGTGGAGGATATAGTCTTTAGAAAACTGCTGCACCAGCACCAAGATTAATCAGCGCAAGTGAACTTGAGTAATAAACCATAATCTTAAATCTGTGTCATTCTTGGGTAGATAGATTGCCTTATATAATTGTTTCGATTGTACCACTGTAGGGAATTCTGACCTCTCATGTAATACAAACATGATCTTGATACTGGAAGGGTCTTTGAGATTCTGGATGGCCAAATACTCTAGGATGGGTACTTGTACAAGAAAGTGTCTGTGGATTCATTAAACTTTTGGGGTGATGCTCTGAGAGGGTTCATCAAGTTCTGATATGGTGTTTGAGCTGTATGATCTTGTATATTTTGGTAAGCCCTTGTTTAACCTATTTAGCATTCATGATATTGTAAGAACTCTCTCCCACATATTTGTCCTCCTTTTCATATATCTTTCCTTCTACAGCAGGAAGAACTATGGTGTTATCGTAGGCATCAAGAAATATGACAAGTATAGTGTTGATCTTATGCAATGGCGTTGAGGCATCTGATCTAGGCTACCTTCTAGTTCTGGAAAGCTCTATCCTATCTTTCTATTTGTTATAGATTTTTAAAGAAAGTCCAGATGGACCTGTTGCTGTGACTGTTTAACGATGTATCTGCATCCTTGCGCTTAGGATAACAATTTATTTTATTCACTAGTTCATTTCTTCCTTGCCCTTATTGTTTGAGTATTAATGCTCCCTGAGATGTGCGAGTTATTCTTTTTTATTGATCTTTCCTTTGTTTGGTATAGTACAGGACCTCAATTTCATGTCAAGGCTGTGATCTTGGTTTTAACTTGATATATAAGAGGTACTAAGAATAGCAGAATTGTGAAACATAGTAGAAAATTCTTGTCTCCATTCTTTAGGAAAGAAAATTTGATTGGTGGAAAGAGGGTAGGGTGGAAAAGAGAGAAATGATGGACTTTCTAATTCTTTTGGATGTTTAAACAACATACAATCCTTTAAAATTTGTGAAACCTGAATTAATTTGACAAGATGCATTTTGTAGATAGATGACACAGTTAGTGCACCTTTGGAACCTTGAACCTCAATGTTGGGGGAAAGGGAGCGGGAGAGAATCACTCTCTCGCTGCCCCAACATTTCCAAGATGAGGAAACCCATTTTCCATGCCCAAATAACAACTAAAAATGGTTGATTAGAGAATAAGAGGGGGTTATCCATAATAATTGAGACAAGAAAGAAAAGTAGGCAGTTTGGTGGTTTTAATTTATATTTTCTCTATTAATATTTGTAGGGGAGAGGTTGGTGGGATAGAAACAAATATTGATTAAAAGTAATATTTGACCCAGTTATTAATATTAATTAGGACTGGTGATATTTGTGTTGTTTATATTTTGCTATGTATGTGTTTTTTCTTGCTCTAAACAGTTTCTGCCTCTTTTTTTTTTGCATTTTTATATTATTAGGTGCTAACTATGAATTTTTATATTGTATGTTTAAGCTTTGGACATTGAAAAATCTAGTAAGAAAACAAAGTAAATTGCATAAATGCATAAATAAAACTCATAATAGTGCCTCGTTCCTAAAAACATTCTTATCCAGCTTAGTACACATGTAGACACTCTCATACACATGTATGCGTACACAACACTGCATGTAGACACTCTCATACACATGTGTGCATGCACAGAACTGCACTCTTTTATCAGGTTCTATGTTTAAACCTAATTCATGCACAACTAATGCATTTATGCTTCGGCTCATTCTGAATAATTTTACCCTCTTTCCCTATTTTGGCTTGGAACATGGAATCATAGTTTCAATTTCTTGTATGCAGCCATTGAAGGATGGATTATTTTTGGTCACGGTGTTGCATGAGGAAGCGCAAGAGGATGATCTCCAAAATGCATTTGGTGAATATGGGGAGGTAAAGAATCTTCATTTAAACCTTGATCGTGGAACTGGTTTCGTCAAGATAAGTGATAAATATTTTTTCCTTGGGTCAATATCATATTTTTTTTGTGTATTTGATGCTAGAACCCTTTGCAAGTCATTTTTTAGTGTTATTGAGCAACATGCAAGGATTCTGGTCCATTACTATCATGAATGGAATTGGCTATTTTTTAGTAGATATGAAATAGGAAGATGCCATTTTTTTGTGATTATATTTTATTTTGATTATTGGGGTGGCAAAACCGTTAAAATTTTGTATATAGCCCTCTTCTTTTAGTCATAAAATCATAATGTAATTAGTAGAAAGTTCTTAACTTCAACTAGGAATTAACTTTAGAGACACTAATATTAACATAATGAAGGCACTTGTAATTATACAGTCTTCTCATCTCAAATAAGATCAAAAGAAAATTTCCTTTTTTTTTTAGTGGGTGGGGAATGGGTGATTGCAGATTGCATAAGTACCTAGGATGTACAATCTAGATTGTAGTTTTAGGAAGCTAGCAAATTAAACATTATTGATTACTAAAGTTTATGTAGTCCACTTCCTATTAGTTAGTTTTGGTGACTTTTTGTGAAATTTTCTTATATTTAATTTTTTTTTGCTGCCCACTGTGCCTGTATGTGCCCTTCATTTGACAACTTGTGTCCCCTTGACTTAGAGAGTTAAGTGAGATAGGGTTCAATCCCTTCACATTTGGATAGTTGTTAGCAGTTGGTTTGTCCAATCAGAGAAAATATGAGTTTAAGCATCATCACAACATCTTAAACTTGTCTCATACATGTTAGATTTCTAGCTTTACCTTTGTCATAAGTGCAGGATTTCAAACTTGTTGGCCAATTTCATCATATTGATCTTCATTTATAAAAAGATCATTTGTTTGTCTTGGTTAGTTGCTGTTTTTTATGTTTTAAAATATCCATTTTAACAAGTGAGTTTTACAAATTGAGTCATTTTCAAGAAATGTTTGTTATGTAAGTTTTGTTTCAAATTAAAAAAATTAGGTTGTTTGTTTGTTTTATTTCCTATACTTGAAAATAGAACCCAGAAACACTTTTCAGATGCCATTGCACCATACTGAGAAAACCTTTTTATATTTTCCTTGAAAGACCCATATAATTCAGTTTGTATTCCTTTCTAATCCTGATGGTTGATGTCCATTTGTTAACTAATAAAATATCTTATGTTCCATTGTTTTGTTTAGAGAGGAAAAAGCCAAGTTTGTGAGAGTATTTGAGCCAGAATTTTTGTAATAAATGGATGATATTTGTTCTTGTTTTTCATCTTTCTAGTGTCTTATTTGAATTAATGTTTTTGTTGTGGTGGTATTTTGTTAGTTCCCTTTTGATTAAAAGATATGTTCCAGTCGTAAAACATACCATTTTCTGTTTACTTCAAAATCCATATAAATCACAAAGATCTCCATGAATCCATACAAAAACTAAAGCAAGGCAGAAATCCAAAGAAGACAGAATTGCATTAAGTTTAATCTAATTAAGTGCAGAATCTTAAAATCCAACTAATTAATTCAGGAGTCTTAGCCAGGTTACAAGTTATCATAATCCCATCTTAGTTAAGTTGCATGGATATGATTTGCGTAGGGGTTCTCACCCTTTTCGGTTTGAGGTTGCCATGGCAACACATGCAGAGTTCATTGGTGTAGTTCAAGAAGCTTAGAGAAATTATGTAGGTAGCCTGAAGCCTCCTATTCCCTTTTTGGGAGGTTGATGAACACACTTTTTATACAGTAGTTAACTCTCATATTTAGCTTCTTAAACCTTTTTTGGGCCTATTTGATTAGGCTTGGGCCTCATTTCATGACTTTGGATCCAATTGTGCCTAATTGCATTTTTCAGCAATACTGAGCATTTTATGTTGTCTCTGTGTTTCATGCATATCTTTAGTTATGGATGTCTTAAAATTTCTATTCATACCTTGTAGGAAAGCTGAGAGAATTATCTACAACTTTCATTCAGGGCTCCAAAGCCAATTCGGAAGTCCAGAAGGTCATATTCAGCCTGGAAACCAGAGAAGAGATGCTGTCGCAGGATCCTGACCCGCATGCAGTGTTTGGACCATAACTTGAGATTTAGGTGTCGTATGGACTTTAAATTGGTCCCATTGGAAAGCTAACACACAGAGCTTAAATTTTTATTAAGACCGGTTCATCAGATTGTATAGTGTAGATGGTCTTATTTCCTGTCGGAGTTGGCTGATGGTTCCAGAAACCTGTTGGCACTTAAATGGGCCTAACTTCCTCATTACAAGTCCAATTGAGCCCAAACCAAAGCCCAATGAAAGCTAAGGCCCATGTGAATAAGTGTGACCTAAGGGCAATTTGGGGGTGCATGTAATTTTGAAGGTTTATATGTTCAGAAAGAGGCAGCCGAAATTGATATAAGGCATTAGGATATTTTAGACAGCTTTTCAAGTTTCCTTAGTCTTTAAGTTTTCTCTCTAGATATTTTGTAAGAACTTGGCTTCTTTTGTTCATGGAGGGCTAAATCATCAAATCAATCCAGGTTTTGGCTGTTCTAATTATTGATTCTGAGATTATGCTTTGATTACTATTCATTCAATGATTAATCTACTTCTTTGCTTCCTCTGAACTATTCTGTTTGAATTGCTTAAATTCGAATTTGGATCTTCATGTGTTGATTATTTAATTGCATGTGATAAAAGAGGAACTTAAAGGTTAATTAATGTTTCTAAGCTTTTGGATGGATTAATTACCTTGGCTGGATCATGGACTTAGGTAAAACTGAATTTGAATGAGTGCTTAATTCATTTAGTCTTAGTTAATCCAAATTCTAGTTGCTTAACCAGTGGGCATCCATAGAGGACTGAGAGGCTTCTTGATGTTTTCTAAGGCCAAGAACAAGGTTAATAATTGAATGGATTCTTGGAAATCAATGATGGATTAAAATCAGAATTAGTTGGACTTGGATTGGTTGTTTTCCCTAAAGTTTACCACTTAAAATTAATTTCTGTTAATCACTTGAACAAAGCAAACCCCCCTGTTTATATGTTTCTTAATATGATTTACTACTCAGAATAATCCTTTGGTTCGACTTAGGGTTGCCTTATGCTACAAGTAGCTTAGGTAAACCGACCTTAAACTTTCACTAATTTGAGGAGCTTCGGTAGCTCATCAGGGGTCCCCGTTGATAAATAAGGGCAATCTCAAGGTAGATGGGACAAAGACTACTCTATGGCAACTCTTCTTTTCGTCCTACTTCTAGATTGAACCACCTGAAAACATCACTTGGCTATGGTGACTCTAACCAACAAAGTAAGTTGGAAGGCCTTACTAAGCTTGAAATGGACATAGGGACATCTCAATACGATACCACCAATTCATATGCAGCAGGAATGCAGGAAAGTGCTAAGACCGGTAATGCCCCATCTAGAACAATTCCCAATAGGGGTTATTCCGACTACACCTTTTTCCGCAAGATGTCCTTAAGACTGACAATCATTGGTAAGCGATTTAGAGCATCACTTTCCTCGAATCCCAAAAGAAAGACTTCCTGCAAAGTAGCTCTTCTAGTCGCCAATCAGTCCTTTAGTATTGAGTTGAAGCGGCATCCCATTACTCTTTTTCTTTTTTACGGGGCCATCTTCTAATTCTAAGGCCAAGAACTTTATTCTATAGAATTTCATGTCGTATGCTAACATAAGAGCGGAGTCAATAGTTGCACCTTCAATTCATCTGCACCTTAAAACAACCTATCAGAGGTCTTTGTATTTGACTTAAAGCATCAAAGGATACCTAATTTCGAAAGAAAGTGCCACAGGGCCCAAAACCCTACCTATCACTAGAGTAGCTTAGGGCGAGTGTGTAGATTCTTATTGATTTCTCTTAGGTTCTTGATTCAAGTCCTATGAAAGGATGCTTAACAATCCCTATCCCCAATCCCAATCGCTTTAGGCGATAGCATAAAGACCTGACCTTTATTGGCCTAATAAGAAAAAGATCCTAATTATAGAATAAGAATTCTGCCTTTTGAATAAACCAGAACCAGAAGCAGCCGGTTTCAGGAGGGCAATTTGAATAGCCTTGTCCCAATGAAGAGTTTCGCTACGCCCCTATTCTTGTTAGAAAATGCCTAATGGAAGATTTCGAGTTATGGCTGGGAGAGGAGGGCCTTTTGTGCATTGCAAAGATATATCTTTGAGTCTATTAAGTGTGGACTCCTTCTGTCAATGAATCCCAGGTTTTGTTATTTCCTAGTTGTTTTAGCTAGGCCACTTGCTAGCTTCCTTTTACACAAAGGCACAAAATCCATCATCATTGGCAAACAATTTTTTTGTTACGCTTAATCTAAATTATTATTATTATAGTAGATAGTAAATGGAATAAAGGTCATAGTTAGAAAGAGACAAGATCCGAATAAAGGTCATAGTTAGAAAGAGACAAGGTAAGCCATTGTGCTTTCATTTAGGAAGGAATCTAATTCTCTTTTTCTTTCGTTAGTTAAGTCATCCTTTTCTAAAAGTGATTGTAGTAATTTTGGTTTTATACTACTTGGAATTCCTCTCTCATATTGAGGAATTATGTCTAATGGCATTTTATCATAGAATCCATTAACAGCTGCATAAAGGACTAGAATTTGTTTTTCAATTGGAAGTGGTTCATATTGTGGTTGTTTCGATATTTCTATAAGCCTTGCACCTTTATTGAGTAAGACCTTAGTGGTAGTATCAAGGTCAGACCCAAATTGAGCAAGAGCTGCTACTTCGCGATATTGTGCCAATTCGAGTTTGAAACTTCCACATACATATTTCATAGCTTTCAACTAAGCGGCATACCTTAGGTGACTGACAGATAATCCAACGTTAATAGCATGTCTAATTTCTTGATAAAAGAGCTCTGTTTCAAAAAAGATTTGTCCATACTTAAAGAGAATGGAGGCAGCCGAGACTAACTCTTTTTAATCTTGATAAGGCATATATTCAATTCGATCTAGAGCTTCGATTCAAGGAAGAACAACCAGATGAGTATGGTTCATAGCTTTTGGTTGACAGATTGAGGTATCCTGATAGCTTGTTAGCGATTACAGCCATTGCTAGGATCGAAGAGCTAGCTTAGAGCTTTCACTTCATTGTTCAAGCTCTTGAACATAGGTTGAGTTCATACATTGAAATGTTTCCTATTCAAGACATACTATCAATTCCTTTGAAGCTACTAACACTATCAAAGCTGGCTTGTTTGTTTTGGTTATCGGTTAGGCTTTTGAAACCAGAGAAAGAAGGGGAATTACCCTATCCTAACTTCTCCTACTCTGAAAAGGACTAGCTGCGCTTTTTTTTTTTTCACATCAATAGAAAGCATATGTAACAGGAAAAGCAATGATTGAACTAATAGCTATGATTCACATCAAGAAAGAAGTAATAATAACAATTAGATCTAGATCTTCTAAAAATCAATCACTTCGTCGCTAGGCCCTTGGATAAGACAAATAGCTTGGCTTGATCTTTCCGAACTTAATAAAATAGGATTCCTAAGCGATTGAATATGACTCTCAATTCCTTCTTTTAAGGAGATGGGATCCTCTTCTTTTTATTATATTACAAATACTGTTCCTGACCCATACCCATGAGTTATTCTCTCCCTTACTAGATTGGATAAGAGTAACTAAGATAAGAATTCTGTCTTACTATATGATTTAACAAAAAGAGGTTTATAGTCAGTGTCCCGGTAATTGGCATATCTCTTTGTTGTCTATTAGAGACCTTCCTTGCCTTGCTTAGGGCTATGTGATAGCACCCAAAGGGACTTATTCTATTTGAACAAGACCACAGAAACCATAGTCACATGGTCAAGCGAACCAAAGTCAAGGTAAACCGAAGCAATGCCTTAGCCAAGACCTCTTGCCAATTCCCAGACCAGTGTAGGCTTGCTTAGCATAGGCTACACAAGCTAGGTTCATGCTTTCAAGCCAGAGCTAGTCTAACAACTACCGATTCTTCTCACCTTGGAGGCATTGAACCTACCTTAACCTAGGAAAGTGACTTCGATAAGCCTCCTTCTCCCTTTGCTGCTTGAAACTAAGGGTATGGTCGACAAAGCTAAATATGCAATTTTGAGCTGTCGTCCCAGGACCTCTTGGTGGTTTAAAGGGCATTACATTAGGAGCCGGTGGCTAAAGAGAGTACGACTTTGGTTCCAGAGATAGCGATTCAACTTAGTGAAAAGAGAACTAAAGATAACGCGAAGTGGATTACTCTTTGTGAATGTGAATTCACGATGTCGAATTGGAAAAACTGTCTAAAAAATAAACCCCAGGGGCGATTAGTACACCAAAGGTAGTTACTATAAGGTAGAAGTTTGGCACCACATGATGCATGTCGCAATGTCCTTTTCGGGAGCGCGACGACGCGAGGCGGCGAAAAGAATAATAAGTGTAAAATTGTAAATTTGTAAAGTTTTTTAATTAAAAAAAATGATTGGAGAAAATTAATGGAGTCGCCACCAATCAATTTAAAGCATGATTGAGTTCGGGTAAGAGAGTTGATTACATGTAGGGAATGTGTTAGCACCCTACGACGCCCGTTCTAGCGAACGGTTATCAATTTAATTTTATGTCATCTAAAAAAATTGTTGAATGAAATTGGTCATTAAAATAGATTAATGTGTTATTAAGTCTTACCAGTACCTCTGGTAAAACTTAGAAAGACGCCTCAGGACTATTAGGTAGAGTCTGTGATTGTCACTACAATCCTTTCCTAATTTATTCCGTCATAGGCGATTTTTTAGCGACCTTACAAACTAAGTGATAACTAAATGCTAGAAAGGTAATTTATTATGCGTTCAAGAAATGAGTTTGAGTTTCGCGGTAAAAGATTTTTATTAGAGATCTCTCTTTAAGTTCACTAGTACATCTGAAAAGACTAAAGTGACACTTTTACCCCTAGAATGTCAAAGTGTCGCCATCATTATGGCTAATTTTGATTATTCCCTCGTCGGTAATCTTATTCTAGCGTGAATAATGATAAAATGATATAAAATGCAATGTAAAGTGTCAAAATATAATAAATAAAATAACCAAAGCAATATTGAAAATTTCATTAGTCACTTCAGTACCTCTGACATAACTAATGAATTATTCCTCACCTCAGGAACATTAAAAAAAATTGTCAACACAATTATTTCCTAACTTAATCCGTTGTCGGGCTTTAACTTCATTTACAAACAAAATTAACATTTTAACAAAATAAATAAAATAATAATAAGGTAATAATTTAGTGGGCTAAACTATGAACTAATAATAACTACAACAAAAGAGACTTATTCAAATTATTAAAGTCTAAACTCATCAATAACAAGCAAACATTAAGAAACTATGGAACAATTTGAGAAATTCGGCCCACTTCATGGGTTGATCCAATAATGACAAAAGATAATGAAAAAGAGAATAAAAANTAAAAAAAAAAAAAAGGACAAAGGCAGCCACATGACCGGATTCTAAGTGAAAGCAATTAAAAAAAAAGTAAAAACAAAAGCAAAAAGGGAAATAGTGCATTGAAAAGTCAAACATACAAATTGAAAAGGGAAAAGAAAGAAACAAGAACCAGAGAAGGGGAGCAGAGAAGGGGGAACGGCGATGGAGGAGAAAACAAGAAGTAGAGGGTGGAGAAAATACAGAAATCTCATGGGCTCAGCTTTATTTCTCAACAATCAGTGACAATGGTAAGAAATTTGACTCTCTATTTTTCTAAACTTCTTTATAACTCTCTCTAAAAAAAAATTTAAGAAATTGGGGTGGGACTTGATTTTTCTCTATGATGGTGTCTCTGTTTGGTGATGTTTCTCTCTCTAGATTGGGTGCTAATGGAAATGGGGTGGAGCCACTGCCATTGACAGTGCCAACCCCTTTGTTGCCCGAAAACAAAATGTAAAACAAATAGCTAATAATTTTCCCTTTTTTTTTAATTAAATTCGTGAGAAGAAATTAGCATGAAAAGAATGATGAGATAGTGTTAATACCTGAACTGATAAAATTTTTGGAGTTTCTCTTCTGTGTTACCTCTGGTTGCTATTTCGTGTTCTCTTTTTTTTTTCTCCGAAAAAAATTCCTCCCTCCTCCTCTGGTCTGTGTCTCCCTTTATAGCTGAAGAATTGTGCAAGTTGCACTGATGTTATTTTCCTGTTTCCTCTTTTCAAGTTGCAAGAGGCATGGTTGGAAGGAGTGGTGCCGGAGTGATGAACAACAGCCGGGTTGCTGCCTTGCGTGTGGCCTCACAGAGCACTCATTTCTTCTTTGCTTATTTATTTATTTATTTATTATTGTTCTTTTTTAATAATAATAATTTTTTTTGTATTTTTGTATTCTTTAAGTTATTATCATTGTAAGTATTTCAAACACTTTATTATTATTATTTTTTTTTTTGTATTTGTCTTTATAAGTTGATTAGGACAAAATTGAGTATCAACAGAGCAGATGAAGATCGATATGGTTTACCAACTTACTCTTGATCGGATTCTAGAGATGACCTTACTTATAGTTAAAAAAATACCTCATTCCTTAAGTAGACAATAAAAAAATCTTTCCCATTGAGACCATGACTAATAAGGAATCTCCCTTTCCTGTTCAAGAGGGTAGGTACCCTTATTGTATTGTTGGAAAGGTCTAGTTGGATCTACTTTTGCGACCAAAGGTTTCAACGATACTTAAGGAAGTGTACTTACTGAGGGGCTGTTGAGTAAGGGAGGGGTTGGTATACTAATAGAAGTCTTTTTTTCTTTCACGGCAGCCTCGACCTTTGGATTGGTTGCGCCCACTTTGCGTTGACTTATAGTTTGACATTACTCCTTAGGACTAATCGAGGATGATTCGAACGGAGGGTTTCGGGCAGTCTAGCCCTTGGCTTTTCCAATTCGATAGTGCCACCTCATTTAGTTAGTTCCCTAGTTCCTACCCATTTCTTCAATGGACCGCCCCTTATCGTATGGAAAGAATAAAAAACTGTACTGCGGGCAGAGGGCAATCATATGGAGGATATCAATATCCTTCTTTCACTAGAAAGAAGTATTCATAGTCCAATCCATTACAGCCCAGTAGTCTAACAAGCGTAGATCACACTGGAACTTTATAGCCAAAATCGCTTGACCGTCCCATCTATACTCTTCTTTGAATGAAGAAGATAAATAATTGATATATTTTGACTTGATCTTATTCTCTAACCCACTAGATCAAGTTAAAAGAGAAGCTATTAAATTTAATAAAGAGCTCTTTGGCAATTTTTTCCTGCGAAAAAGAATTATCTTAGCCCATCTTATAGGGATCTAGAAAACTCTTGAGCGAGTAGATTCCATGTAGTAAACTAGCTTGAAGCAGATTTGAGAAAGGAGATGGACCAGTTTTTGGCACAGGAAGAAATTCTTTGGTTCCAAAAATCTCGTGAACAATGGGTGCAATTTGGGGATGGGAACACAAAATTTTTCCATGCCCAAACTATTGTTAGAAGGAAAAGAAATAGAGTGGGGAGTTTATACCTTGCGAATGGGAATTGGTCTTTGGATCCTATTGTTATTCAAAATGAAGCTTCAAATTTATTTAAGAATTTATTTTGTTCTACAGAAGCTAATAGTAATTCCCCTATGGTGTTTATCATTTGCCCAGTATTGGAGATGCTTGTGCTGCTAGTCTTGTTAAAAGTGTCACTAAAGATGAAGTTTGGGCAGCAATGAGGTTTATGAAGCCTTTCAAAACTCCTGGTCTTGATGGCTTCCTACCTTTCTTTTTTAAGCATTATTGCGAGGCGGTTGGAGAAAAAGTAACTGCTATTGTTCATCAAGCATTTATGGATGGATGTTTTGATCTAGCTATTTCTGAAACCCGTATTGTTCTTATTCCTTAGGAGAGTAATCCTACTAAAATCTCTTAGTTTCAGCCCATTAGCTTATGTAATGTTTTGTATAAAATCATTACTAAAGTTATGGTTAACCGGATTCATCCCTTTTTTATGGACTTCATTAGTCCTTTGCAAAGTAGTTTTATTCTAGGAAGAGGCACACATGATAATATTCTAGTGGCTCAAGAAATAATGCATCACATACAAAAATCTCGAAGCATAAAGGGTGAAATGGCTTTTAAGATTGATTTGGAGAAGGCTTATGATAGGGATGATTAGGGTTTCTTGAAGAAAACTTTAGAGGATTTTGGTTTTCTGGAAATCACTGTAAAGTTGATTCTTTTTTGTGTCACTTCCTCCTTTCTCTCTTTGCTTTGGAATGGTAACAAGCTCCTATCTTTTGCCCCTAAGTGGGGTCTTAGACAAGGTGACCCGTTATTGCCTTATCTTTTTGTTATCTGTATGGAGAAATTATCTCCTCTTATAGATAAAAAAAAAAAAAAAAAGTGCAGCATGATGAGTGGCAAGCTCTGAAGTGCTTGAGAAATGGTCCCATTATTTCTCACCTCATCTTCACAGATGATCTCCTATTGTTCACTAAAGCTACAATTTCCCAAACTAGGGTGATTAATATGACTGTTAATGAATTCTACATAGCTTCAGGTCTTAAAGTTAATTTGGCCAAATCAAAAGCTTTTTACTCTTAGGGAATTTCTAGCACCAGAAAGCAGAGAATTTGTAATATTTTCAGCATCCCTTTTACCTCTAAATTTGAGAGATACTTGGGTATTCCTATGTTGCATGGACGGATGAAGAAGAGTGATTTTAGTTTTATTACTGAGAAGCTCACGAGTAGGTTGTCTTCTTGGAAAAATAAGCTTCTTAATAGGGCTAGCCATATCACTTTGGCTAGGTCGGTTCTCCACTCTATGTCTATTTATAGTATGCATACTATGTGGCTACCTCAATTTATTTGTAGGGACATTGATGCTATGGTGAGGCGCTTCATGTGGAAGGGTTTAGATGGTTGGGGCTTGCATCTCGTTAATTGGGACACAATGTCTCTTCCTAGACAGCTTGGTGGTTTAGGGATTCAGTTTGCTATACGGTCCAATGTAGCTCCTCTTGGCAAATTGGCTTGGGATGTTCTCTAGAATAGAGATAAGATGTGGGTGCAGATTTTTTTCTCATAAATATCTAAAGCAACACGAAAATTTGTTGATGCATGCTTGCCCAAGTGATGCTTCTTCTTCTTAGAGATCTATTGTTAAAGTTGTGTCAATTTTGAATGATGGTTTGATTTGGAGGGTGGGAGATGGCTCCAAAATTTCTTTGTGGCATGATAGATGGTTTGATGGTGGCCCACTTCAAAACCTTGTTGATGATGTATTGGTTGTAGAAGAAGATATGAAGGTTGATAGTATTATAGTAAATAGGGAGTGGGATTTTCTTGTTCTAAGTGGCATAGTGCAAGAATAACTAAGATGAGTATCTCAGCTATGCCTCTTGCCTTGTCTAGAGGGTTGAAGGACAAGCTGGTTTGGGTACGCTTTTCTGATGGGGTCTACACCGCTTTAGTTGGGTACCGATGGCTGCAATCTCAAATTTCTTTGTCTACTAGTGTGCATGGGTGGCATTGGGTGTGGAAGATGAGAGCCCTGGAGAAGGTAAAGCTGCTGGTTTGGCTAATGCTTCATAAAGCTATCCCCACAAATTCTTTTAGGTACCGGCACCATATTTCTCTGACCAAAACATTCACTTGGTGCATAGAGGGTAATGAAACTCTTCTTCGTTGCCTTCGGGACTGTGTAAACCCGCGTAAGGTGTGGCTTTTCTTTGGGTTTGGTGATGAAAATAATTTATGGACTCATGATTCTGGGGAATGGATCTCTAACAACCTTAAAATTAAAGGAGAATTGACAAGAAAGAGCATTATTTTTTACTGTGCTCTATGGTGGATTTGGCATTGTAGAATGAAGAGGTGATGGAGGGAATGGTGATGCTAGTCATGTCTGAGGTGCACAAGGTTCAAGCAATGGTGCAAACATATTCTACTATTTTTCTTCTCTACAAAGCCAATATAGTTAAAGAGGTGAGATGGGTCTTTTGGCAAGCACCTCAACTAGGCACAATGAAGCTGAATGCGGATTGCAGCAGCTTTGGCAAGCCTAACGCAGGTATTGGGGGTGTGCTAGGAGATCCACATGCAAAATGGCAAGGGGGTTTTTTCAGGAGTATAGGTGTTAGTACAAATTTGAAGGCTGAGCTTAAGGTAATTTTAATGGGCTTCACTAGTTTTTGGAGTATGGTGTGGTGAGTCTTATGTGTGAATCTGATTCTCTTGAAGCAGTTAAGTTGGTAAGGGATACTGACAGTGATTTTCACAAGTATGGATGCATTATCCATGACATTCGCGACATGCTTAATAAAGCTTGGGATGTGTCTATTATACATGTGTTGCGTGAACCAAATCAAGTTATTGATTTTTTTTATTTAAGCTCAGAGCCAGAGGTCAAGGTAGATGGGAAGTGATTCAGCACCCCTTGGTTGAGATTTCTCTAATGTTATTAGCAAACAGTTTGTTTGTCACTTTTCCTAGGTTGCAGTTCTTTTTGTTCTCTCTATATTACCAAAAAAAAGTATTTGCATATAACTATTGATGTTCTGAAATTATTGGTACAAATATTGATTTTTTTTGTTGGGATAGGTTCCACCCTTTTAAGGGGCTCAACCTCACAGTAGTTGCACCCTTTTTTTGAAAAAAATTATATATTTAATGAAATTTTAAAAAATAAAAATCACATATAATTAGTATGATAATTACATACTTAAATCTAAATTTTAAACCATAAATATAAAACTCAAAATAAAAATTATGCTTACATTTATCATTTTGTTATTCATCGTGATCACTGATCATCTTAGAGCCTTTTATGATTATTATTAAAGTGTTTGTTTTACAATAATCGAACACACTTACAATGACTATTTAGGATTTATAAAATTATGTACATATTTAAGCATGTGATTATCATAATAATTATATGTTATACTTTTTTTTTATAATATATTTAATATATAATAATGATATGTGGTTGTTTAAGTTTTAAGTGTTAAACTCAACCATAAATATTAAACTCTAATAAATATATAAATATAATTAAATTAAAAAATTGGGCATTAGAGTTTGGTTTATATTTAGTGTTTAGGATTTAGTATTTAGAGTTTATGTTTAGAATTTAATATTTATGCTTTAAGATTTATATTTAAGCATGTGATTATCATAATGATTATATGTGAATTTTTATTTTTGTTGAGGTTTGTTTTTTTAAAATATTTACTTAAATATGAATATTTTAATATTATATTAGATTTAGAATTTAAAATTTGTATTTATTTTATGTAATATTACTGGCACAAGGTGTGACTTCCTTTTTTCTTTCTTATTAATTAATTTTTTTTAAAGGTGTTCCTTCTGTAATCAAATTGTAACAGGAGCTACTTCTTGTTGCAGTGTTCCTTAGAAGTTAGGGCTAATTCGCAATTTTGGTCATTCAGATGCCTTCGATGTAATCTCAACTATCCATTCAGACCAAATAATTAGCTGGTTGTACCCTGGTTCACAAATATGACATGGCTCATTCAAAGTCGTTCATTGCTTGGTCTACTGATTTATCATCTTATGCTTGGTGTACCTTAAAATGACGCGCCCTAAACAAGCTATTAAACACAAGGCTAGGGTCTTCCATAGCATTCTCTAAGGCTGTGTTGGTTTAGCACAAAATAAATTTCAAGAAAATGTCATCTTTATTTTCTGTTGTTTGGAGTACGAAAATGCAGTCCGTCCTGGAAAATCCTATCCTCCTTGAACTGAAAAGAGCCAACCAATGAAGGAAAATGACTTCCCCTTTGGCCAAGCGGAAGTTATTTTCCGGCTCTGGGCATCATATCACAATGCATTATGTACTTGTGAATGTAGTCAAGGCTTAACTCTTAAGCTAGGAAGCACAACTGTATCCACGTGTTCGACACTTTGTGGACACAAACACAGTCACGACACGTGTCTGACACACATACGGACATGTCCAAATAATTTTTTTTTGGGCTTGGACACATGGTTGACATGGCTTACCATTTTTTCCATTTTTTTTTTCTTTTTGTTATCATGAAGAGGCTAACCTCTCACTTGATGATTATGGGATAAAAAGTGTTGCTAACCTCTCACTTGGTAAACCATAAATGGAGGCCATGATTTTTATTGATGATAAAGATAAGAATTATCATAAAGAAGCTATTGAGACCAATCAACAAGATTAGCATACTTTAATCTTTTTCTTGTATGCAGTAAGTATGTTAATGAAGAAATATATTAGAATGAATAGGTGATATCTCTTGACTGTTTTTTTTTTTTTTATTGTGAAGGGATGGATTAGAGTGACGTGATAATATCCCTTGTAATTGTATTTATTTTGGAAAGGAATATTAATATTTCATACAAGTGGGGTTTATGTCCCTTTTTTTGGTGAGAGAATATGATGTAAATGTTCATTCTTTTGATAATATATGAATGTACTTAGAATTCTATTTGTGTTGTTTGATTAATGTGTGTGTCATAACGTACCCGGAGGTCGCTATAACGCGAATGACTAAAATAAAAAGAGATTTATTTTTTGAAATGAGACCAATGGTATTAAAAATCGGGGAACAATTGGAAAACCCTTTTAATTTCCAAAAAATATGTCTGCGAACCAGAGAGGGTTCGGGAGTCTAATTGTATATAGGGAATGTGTTAGGCACCCTATAACACCCGTCTAAAAGATGGTTACCTAAAATTAATTATGCAAATTAAGTCATGGCCAAATTGTATTTATTTTATCCCTAAATATAAACAAAATGAAAAATGAGTGATTATTCAAAACAGGATTTGATTTGTCACTCTCGAATGCGTACCCTAATTAAGGATCAAAGTCCGCGTAGTTCACAATAATTCAAAAGGATTTTTTATTTTTCAAAACTGAAATTAAAAGAGATTCAATTTTTTTTCAAGTTAAAATTATGTTATACATAAATCTAATCACGTCTTAATCCTTCCACTTTGTTCCCACGCTTCTTGGTTTTCAAAGTGGCGCGTATCCTTATCTCAGGTAGATAAGAGAGCCACTCCTATGGGGATAAGTTGCTCCTATCCCTCCCTTGACAAGTAAGGGGCTTATGGATACTACTCGCACATATTAAACTAGATAAATGTAAAATGCGTGATATGTAAGCCCATTTCGTGGGTCTGATTTAGTCTAGAATAGAAACCATCTCAACAAATCAAAGGACATAAACCATCCCATTTCGTGGGCTTAGTCCAGTCCATACAAAAAATAGCTCAACACAACAAGAACAGCATACTAAGTAGAACCTCAGACAATCGACAAAAAAATTGAAAAATTATGAAGATTTTCCAAATTGAAGATATACGTCTTATGGTTCTAAAGAGACAAGAAACACTTAAATCGGAGCTCTATAGCTCCAGAATGATTTAAAAGACTATATGCTGTCAGAGAAAATCAACTAACCTAACAATACAGAAAACAGCAAACTTTAAATGTAAACTGGGAACAAATTGGATGTGAAAAAAATTTGAAAATTATATATATTGAAGCCACACATCTTATGATTCTAATGAGACTAACATCACTTAATTTGGAGCTGTATAACTCCAGAAAGAAATAAAAGACTGCACACTGTCAGAGTAAATCAACAGGCTAGACAAGACAGAAAAATAGCCAACTTTAAATCAAAACTGGAAGCAGGGGAGACATGAAAAAAATCTGAAAATTATATATATTGAAAAAACACATCTTATGATTCTAATGAGACTAAAATCACTTAATTTGGAGCCCTGAAGCTCCATCTAGAAAAATAAAACCAACTGCTGCCAGAGCTATCTAAAAGCTGCGAAAATGAAGATATCTCACCTTGGTTCTCTTTCTCTTTGCCCTCTCTTCTTCCTTTTTTCCTCTTGCTCTCTCCTCTTGCCTTTTTCTGGTTCTCCTCCTTTCTTATTGCTGCTGTATCTGGTTCTTTTTGGGTCTCTGTTTTCTGTTCTTCCTTGCTGCTTCTGTTCCGGTCCTCCTCTTCTGCACTGCTGCTACCCTCTCTTTCTCATTGTTTTGGTTCTGTTCTCTCTATGCCCTGATGTGTCTAGTTCACTCTCTGCTGCTCTTCTTCTCTCCTTCTACCTCTGTTGTCTATGGTTCTTTTTTGGGTCTCTGTTTTCTGGTTGGTTTGCTGCTGCCCTTGCTTCTCTTTATATTGTTGCCCTCATGTCTCCATCTCACGTTTTCCTCTCTTGTTTTTTGGTTTCCAACTGCACTCCCATCTCTTACTTCCCTCATCTTATTAGTTCATGTATGACCCACGTCTCTTTCTCTCTCTTTTGCTTCCAACGGTTCTGCCCATCACGTCTCTCTCCTTCCTCTTGATAAAAACTGCACTCACATGTACCTAAACCCATGAACCCACGTCTCTCTCTATCTCTTCCCACAAGTAAATTATATCATACATACATATATATNTATATATATATATATATATATATATATATATATTGTTTGGACGAAATGAGGTGTCTACAATTTGCCCTTCTTTACATGTTTTTTATTAAAGTGACGTGTGAAGCTCTTGCTTATCGCGTTTTTTTGTATATATCAAAATAAAATGAAAATAAAATGACTCAGGGTAGAGGTTGGAATGTCAAAATAAAATGACGTAAATTATAATGGCAAAAATATGATGACAGAAAAGTGTAATATCAAAAAATGAGAATGACATAAAATCATAAAGGCACAACATGTAATAGTAGAAAAATTAATGGTACAAAATGTTATGACAGAAAAATTAATGCCATGAAATATAATTACTGAAAAGTCAATGACATAAAATGTAATGATGGAAAAATTAATGGCACGACATGTAATGATGGAGAAATTAATGGCATAAAATGTAATGGCGAGAAAATTAATGGCACGAAATATAATTGCAGAGAAATTAATGGCATGAAATGTAATGGCAAGAAATTAATGGCACGAAATGTAATGGTAGAAAAATTAATGGCACGAAATATAATGAAAAAAAAATTTAATGGCACGAAATGTAATAGCGAGAAAATTAATAGCACGAAAGTTAATGGCAAGGAAATTAATAGTATAAAATGTAATAACGCGAAATGTAACGGCAAAAAAATTAATTGCATAAAATATAATTGCAAGAAAATTAATGTCATGAAAATAGCTAAAAATTAATAACATGAAATTTTAAAAACTCTGACAGACTGTCGAACCTTGATCGAACTACCAAGTAAATGTAATCTAAAAATCTTAACCAGACAGTTGAGTCGAAATTGAAATTAGAAGGAAATTTTAAAATTTCTAACAAACCGTTAAACCTTGACTGAACTGTCAAGTAAATGCGAGTGAAAACTTCGACCGAACTGTCGAGTGATAAAACTCTTACGGACAATTAGACTTTGACCGAACTGTCAAGTAAATACGAATGAAAACCTCGACCGAACTGTTAAGTGGCGAAATTGAAATTGGAAGGAAATTTTAAAATTTCTGACGGACCGTCAGATATTGACCAAACTGCCAAGTAAATGCAAGTGAAAACCTCGACCAAACTGTCAAATAAATATGAATGAAAATCTCGACCGAACTATTGAGTAACGAAATTGAAATTGAAAAGAAATTTTAAAATTTCTGACAGACTCTCAGACCATGGCCGACCTGTCAAGTAAATACAAATGAAAACCCCAACTGGACTGTCAAGTGACAAAATTGAAATTGGAAGGAAATTTTAAAATTTTTGACAGATCGCCAAACCTTGACTAAACTATCAAGGAAATACGAATGAAAACCTCAACCGAACTGTCGAGTGATAAAATTGAGATTGACATGAAATTTTTTTTTTTTTTAATTTTGACGGACGGTCAAGCATTGACCGAACGATTAAGTAAATGTAAAATGAAAATCTCAACCGAACTGTTGAGTTGACTGAAATGGTAATGCATGAGTTTTAATTTTTTTTTTTTTTTTTTTTTTGAAAATCAAATCTCAAAGAGCTTAAAGAACAAAAGACATTCAATTAGCCTAAAGATGCAGCACGACTTGCTTGCTCAAAGAAGATTTGACCCAATCAAAATTTACCCTATTTTGAAGCCTTTTTCTTTTTAAACAAACACTGAAGCATAGCATTCAAGCTCACTTAATTTGAGATTATAATGTGCTCATCAATATATGGTTCTCAGTTGCCATGAAAATGTTGAGAGCATATCCTTCTAAACTTTTTCACTTAAGCTTATCTGAACACTCATCATCAAGACCTTGAATGACTTAAAGCGAATTCACAAAAATTAATGTTGATGTTGTTAATCCAGTAACATCCACTCTTATTTTATATAACAAAAATTAATGAACGAGTCATGCATTCAAGAAATAACAAAGTGGTGAAGAAATGATTGATATGAAACAGGATCTATGCCCCTTGATTTATGCAAATGAATTTGTCAATAACAAAGTTGTGAAAGAAATGAATTTTGGGCAATTCAAAATTTGCCCCCGTGTTAAGCACTGGAGAGGATCATGGAGACCAAGTTAGGACATAGAACCCTTCTTACAATGGTTATGAGAGCTTGCAAATTTGAAGAATGAAAATTTGCCCCAGTGCAAGGATTCAAAAATATTCCCTTTGAGGGTCATGCAATTGATACAAATGAGATTTTTCTTGAGTCAGGCTTTGCCCCAGTTTTATTTCTTTTGAAAACCAAAAAATTTCATGAAAATTTTTTGCCCCAGTTTATGGTTCTAGCAAACCAATCCTCAAGGAGGTCTTCAAAAGCTTGTAATGTGGTCTTAGGGTAAAAAAACTTTTATTTTAAAATGAAAGAATAAATGCTCAAAACCTGATTTTATCCCTTACCTTATTTCTCAATTTTTCTTCAATGTCCAAACTCCAACAATTTTTTATGCCAACATTCATTTACCAAGGAAATTCTCATGGGTTGTACTGGAGTTTGAGGGATGTAAAATATGGCTAATGAAAGAAAAGATATAAAGGCCCAAACATTTGATGTTGGGACAACAATGAGAATCTTGATTTTGACAACTTGTGATCTTCTAAATTTTTATTTTTATGTCACTTGAATGACCTTTCCTATTCCTCAACCAATTAGAAGGAATACATTTGTTTATTTTTTTTATTTTATTTTTGAGAGAAATTTCTTTCTTTTTTGAAGGTTTTTTTTTTTTTGGAGAGTTTTCCTCTCTTTTGCATTTGATTTGCATTTATACTTTGTTTTTGGCAAGTCTACTGACATTTTGAAGACATCTTTTACAAGTTTATTCTCATTGTACCATGGGTATGATTTTCATCAGGTATGAAGGACAATTTAAAGCTCAAAGTGATTTGACAAAGAATACAATGTGTTTGGATAGAAGAAAGAAAATAATCATTATTATAGTTATGAAAATAACTTCCTCCCTTCCAACTTAGATCATTGTGCATGATACTAAAGGTCCTCTTTTCACTGTAGCCATCATATATACTTTTAGATTTGGATTACTATTTATTACCTTGGACCAGTCTAATTACAAGACACACTTAAACTCAATAAAATAGCCCCATTCTCCCGACCGGGTTCTGTAGTTTATGTTTTAAAGACAAAGACGAGTCCACATAATAAAGAAACCATACCTGTCATTCCCTTCGTGCAGGAAAATTATCTTTGCTGGAGAGCTGCTACAAGAGAGCAACTTTATGCAGAAAATATATTGACGGACTGATCAAATCCGAAGCATCTATTTGCAAAATCTAACAATATGTTAGGTATGTATTTTGAACACCCTTTCTATGGTTACTTTTAGAATAAACTGAGTTTATTCCATTACTTTCTTGGTCCCTTTCATCCTTTTATTTTTTGGTGGTCCCGATTCATATTATTCTAATATATTGATCGTAGCCCACGGGTTTGTTGTTTTCTATAGACAACATCAAATCTTTTTTCACGTATTATCTCTCCCTTTGAAGTAAGTAAAGCACCCAACATCTAAAGGTCATCTCTCTCTCCTGATAGAAATTTTGAATTAGTTTCTCAATTTTTGTTGAGAAATAAAGACATATCCACTAAGGAAATGATCATATAACATTATTTTTAACATGTTGATAGATATTTTGAAGCAGCTCCAATTTTTAGTTTATTTATTAAATATTACAAATACTAATAACCTTGCTGGGATAAATAATCAAGGAAATGATGAATTGGAGGATTGGTTACATTTCATTTTTTCCAAACACATTTTCCAATATCATAACAGAATTTTGCATCTTTCTAGGAACTTAGATATGTATATTAAACTATATGTTAATGGTAGTTTGTATTAGAGCTGGTAAACGTCCAACTCGGCCCGTTTTGGCCTGGCCTAGTTGGGCCATGAGCCAATTCGGGCCCGTTTCCATTCAACCCAATAAATGGCCAGCCCAGCCTGAGCCTCCTTAGGTTGTCGGCCAGCTCACTTTTTGTTCTTCTTTTTGAATTTTTGAAACTATTTTTTATTTGTGATTAGGCTAAAAATTAATAAGGGTTTAGGCTTTTTTCTTTAGTTATTTTGACTATGTTAGGCTAACTTGTTAATGAATCTAATTGAACAAAACAAAATATGCATAAAGTAATAAATAAAATTAAAATAAAGAATCAAATATATATAAAAAAAAAATACATGTAAGCATAAATTTAAAATAAATATGCATAAGTAATTAAACAAATTGTAGTAGTGTATTCTTCAAAATAACACTTACTATAATAAATAAATAAAAAAAAAAAGGCCGGCCCAAACCCGGATGGGCCACAGGCCAATTTGGGCCCGGTTCTATTCGGGTCAACTTTTTATAGTCCAACCCTATATTTTTGCGGGCTAAAACAGGCCAGCCCATCGGGCCTGTCCCATTTTACTAGCTCTAATTGGTATGTTACCAAATGATAGCAATTTTGAAGAGCTGCTTAAAATGTACGATATTGTCCCAAATATAGATCTAAATCTAGGTAAATATATTATTCTATTATGATGTAATTATCATCTTGGATAAGGTTGTGAAATTTGGATATTATTGTTCTAAAGTGTAGTGGAAACTAGTTGAATACGATACAAGTGTTTTGAGGTAGAAAACCCAATCTTGGATAAGGCATATATGAATGTCTATGTTTTAAGTACGTTAACTACATTGTTGGCAGATCTTGATTATGCACAATTCTTGGAAAATTATAATAGTGACCCAAACATACATTGGAATATTCAAATCAAAGAAGGTCATATTACTCTAATTCAACCATTTTAATCTCCACTTCCAAAGCATCTTGAACTCTTGAGAATAAGTTCCCACTTATCCCAGAAACGAAGTCAACGTATTTTATCCATAAAGAATCATTGGTCAATTGATTTAACTAAATCCTTTGGTCATTTAATTTTTTTGGCACCAGAGTTGATCGATAATTATTTGAAGATGATAATGTTGTGCTACAAGGACCTGTGAATCCTCCTGCCAATGACAACAATAACACTGCAAGTTAAGAATGGTTAAAATATTCTAAACTCATAATACAAATATGAAATTTCAAAGCATCAATCACTGTTGATACTAACTTTTCAATAATATTGGATCTCAACACAATATATTTGCTTCATCCGAAAACAATTTTGCATGTATTGAACTTTATTTTAAGCACAAATATTTTATTAGGGAATAGATCTTGAAGAGTTCATTGAAAACGCAAATGAAGATTCTGACAGTGAAGGTAAATATGCTCAACCCAGTTCATTTAATATAAATGGCAGTAAACATATGTCCACCAGAATATTTTTTATGACTTACCTCATATTGGTTTCTTATATGTTCTCAAGTATACATGATTAAAACTATTGAACTTATCCTCATTCAGATGAAGAGGTGGACAACAACAATCATTGCAACTATTCCCCCTATGATTTGTTTAGGAACCTGATGAGTGGATTTTATGTCTATGAATTAAATATCATTCACTTAGTATTTAGTTAATTTTCAAGTTGTTTATCAATTTTTTTTGGTTGTTTATGTGTTTACTTTGTAGGAATTGTAATTTTGGCAACTGAGTGTAAGATTGGTGACATTTGGTGTTGAAAATGAAAGATTTTGGTGTCTAGATAAAGGAGGCAACGCCTAGGCACCACCCACCAGGGCCTAGGCACTCAAATGATGAAGAGCCAACGTTTTGGGATAGAGAAGGAGGAGCCTAACCCTAGGGCCTAGGCTCCCCAAATGCCTTGTGTACGTGATTTGAGTTTTTTCTCCTACTTCTTATAGTTTTTTAGGAACTAATACTTGTCCTTATGTAATTAGACTTCTTAGGAACTAAAAATAAATAAATTCAGGAATAGATTAGGGTTCTTAATTTTGTTCCCACATGTTCCAAACATTAAGAGAGCAAGGAGAAGAGATTGAAGGCTTGGAGTTGAAGATTCAGTGACGGTTCTTCATCACCACAAGTTTTTCTTCCCTTTTTCTTCTTGAATCATATTTAGAATTTGTGTTGGCATGTTTTTATTTTTCATTATGAACTAATTTCTCTATCTAGGGCCACGATGTAATCTGACTATGAATGGTTATAATTTCTTAGTGAATTAATTTGTGATTTATCTTTTTCTACTTAGGTGTTTATATATGATCTTCATGCCTCTAATTAACTAGCTATTAATTAGTTGTTAGGTTAACATAATGAGATCGTAAGGAAATTTGTGTGTCTAGTTCATTAGAATAGATACCATAAGTTGCATGTATAATAAGAATATACCTTCATGACCTCTGTAGTCAATTAAAAAGATACATAGAATTTAATGAATTTCTAGTTATTATAATTCACATAAGAATATAGTAGATTTATAACTATGAACATTTTCATTAGACATTGAAAGAGACTAATGAATAAGTTAGGGAATCTCGACCAACAATTAGAAAGATAATTCTGGATTAAGAATATAAGTAACAAATCCTAGATTAGTTATGGTGAAATATGAAACCCTATGTTTTCTCTCTATAATTAATTCATGATTTCTACTTGCTTTCATTTATTTTTAGTTTATTTAAGTTTAATGATAAATTTCTCCTTAATTAGTTGTTCAGATAAAATTGGAATTGACTTAATTTCAATAGTTAATAGCTTTAATCCTAGTGGGATGTCACAACGTACTCGAGGGTTGCCGCAACGCGGATAACAGACTTGGAATAAATATTAGTTTTTGAAGAAAACTTAGAGTCATCACCAATCGTATTAAAAAAATGGGGGAACAATTGAAAAACCGCTTTTGAATTTTAAAAATATATGCGAACCAAAGAGGGTTTGATAGTCAATTTGTGTGTAGGGAAGGTGTTAGGCACCTCGCAACACCCGTCTAAAAGACTATTACCCGAAATTAATTATGCGAACATAATATGACCAAAAATATATTTTATCCATACGTCAAATAATAAACTACACAAATGAATAAGAATACTGACAAAAAATTTAAACATAAAATGCATGCAACTAATGTGTCATAAATCCTTCCACATGTTCCTCGCATATTGCACCATCCAATGTGGCGCTTATCCTTACCTTGGAACAATAGAATGGGTCATCCGATATTCAAATGGATCGCCTTATCCTTTCATTATAAGTAAGGGGCATGTGGATATTACATCGAATACAATTGAAACCCTAAATGAATACAAAATGCATGAGTTTACAAATTACAATATGAAAATTTAAATGATTACATAAAAAAAAAAAAAAAAAAAAAAAAAGTAAAATAAAGGTCTTCTTGTTTCCAACTTTGCCTTGCTTGAGGATCAAGCCTTCTAATTTGTCATCACTTACAACCTAACTCACAAACATTATCGGCAAAAGTTACCAAATAAGCTCATAAGGCCAAGAAAAAAGCATTAATTAAGGAAATATGGAAAAAAATTGTTCAAGCATAGACAACCAAAAAGATCTACTAACAAGCAAAGCAAAGTAATGCATAAAAAGACCTCAACACAATGCAAGACAATGATGTACAAGAAACTTTAACACAATTTACAATCAACCTTCAAAAATGCCACAGAGATAGTAATAAAATATATGCAAAATAGTCCCAAAACAGTACCCAAAGTATGTAAAACAATGTCTTAAAGAATCTCATGACAGAGCATAAAATAGGGTCAACTTTAGAAGAAAAAAAAATTGGAAATTCATGCCAAAGAATTTTAATTTAAATATTTTATAAAACAAAACCACATGTCTTACGGTTCTAACAAGATAGAAATCACTTAAAACGGAGCTCTATAGCTCAAATTAAACACAATAAATTTAATGCTGCCATAGATGACTGACAACCTGACAATGCCAAAAATAAACATCCAATTTTAAATGAAAAATGGGAACAGGGAAGAAGGAATTTTTCCTTGAAAAATTTATGCAAAAGGCACATATCTCCCGGTTCTAAAAAGACAAGAATCACTTAAAACAGAGCTCTATAGCTTTGGCTAAAAATAAAAATGTGAGTGTTGCCAATGCTGACTAACAAATGTAAAAATAACTTATGCAAGTGCTCTCTTTCATGCTCTGATGCAATGTTACCAAAAGACAAAATGAAACTAAAGATATATGATAGCAATGAATTTTCAAGAACAATAAATTCCCAAATTACTCTTCAAATGTCTCTTTTAATCAACAAGAAGTGAAGACAACATGTGACTAAAATCAACCAAGATGTTAACCCCCAAAACAGCCACATATCTAAGTCAAAACAATGAACAATTGGCCATCTAAAAGTTTCATAATTATAATGCATTTGATAGCTTGCAATTTGTATGCCCCTAGTGGAAGATAGAAGCAAACAAGTGATCGGTGTCCAAGATGTGACAATCCAAAAAAAATGACCAAATTTAAATAAAAATTGAGAATAGGGAAGACATGCATAAATTCTAAAATTTTTAGACAAGGACAACACAAGTCTCCTGGTTCTAACAAATCAAAAATCACTCAAATCGGAGCTCTGTAGCTTCACCTAAAAAATAAACACTGAGAGTTGCAAAAGAAGACTGACTAACCCGAAAATGCACAATCCACAGCCAAACTAAGTATTATCAATCAAGAAAAAAAAAAAAAACTTAAAGTCTCAAAATCAAAATTATTTCTCTATCAACATCAAAAATTAAACTTAAATTTAGGAATCCAACAGCATGAATACTTTAGAACCACAAGAAATCTCAAAATCCTTCAAACTATATTATAATTCAAAAATTCAACATATTCATTCATGCATAACAACAAATAGACAAATTATCTACCATGAGTCAAAATAACAGCAATAAAAGATGGGAGAATAGGACAAAGATTACTCTTGCAGAATGAATTTGATGGAGATTCAAACATTCTTTTTTCTTTGCTCTCTTCAATGCTCTATCTATTTCTCTCTTTTTCTTGCTCTTTTTATTTAATTTGATTTTCTCTTTTTTTTTTATTCACTTAATGGAGATAAAGTACACCAACTTGGATCAATAAAAAATGAGAAAAATACATTCCTTGTTATCTCATTGGTACTCATAGATCTAATGATGCAAGAAAAAAAACTTTTTAATTTTTTTTTAATTTTTATTATTCATTTGCAAGAATTTAAAACACTAAAAAGGAATAAGCCAAATAGGCTAAATGAGAGATTTGGGTTGAACTCAAAAAAAAAATAGACTAAGCCAAAGTAGTTAGACTAGAATTTATTTTATTATAAAAGCCCAAATAAGATAAAAAGTAAACCAAAAATTAAGAACTTACATGTTTTCAAAAATTATTTTTTTAATGCATAATTTTGACAAATTCAAAAGATACAAGACCTCAAATTTTAAAAAATATAATGTCTTAAATTTATTTTTTTATTTTTTATTTTTCTTTTTTGCTTTATGCCACAAAAAGCACCTGGAAAAAATATGATATCTACATGGAATGATATTTCACTTTTATTATATTACTTGTTAAACGATAGCGTGCATTTGCGCTTTGTTTTATCATAACAAGCTTTTGGCACTGTTGTCAAAGATTATTTGCTTATTAATATCGATACCAACTAATTCTTATTTTAATTTGATCTTTTATTTTTCTTACTTGTCTTCACTTTCAAGAGTTTCTTTGTGGTGTATGAGACGATATGGAAGCAACTCTCTACTTCATTTTGATTTTGAGATTGTAAACATTGTATTTTGTCCGAGTATTTTTTTTCTTGGCATAAGACAAAAAAAAATTATGAATGATGACTTTTGAAAAGATGCAAACTCTTAATTTTTTATTATTACTTTTTATATTTTTATTTGGCCACTTGTAATAAAGCAAAACCTAGTCTTACTACTTTAGCCTAATCCATTTTTAATCAAGCCAATTTGGCCCATCCATTACTATTTAGATTTTTACAAATAGTAAATAAACTAAAAAAGAGGAAAAAGAAATTTGTTGATAAATTTTTGCATCACTAGATCTAGGAGGACTAATGAGGGAACAATGAATGAATTTCCCTCTTTTCCTATTGGTCCAAGTTTGTGTACTTTATCTCTATTAAATAAACAAATAATTCAAAAAAGAAGGAAAGCAAATAAAAACTATGGGATCAACAAAGAAAGGAAAAAAAAAAGAGAGAGAAAGAGAGTTGAAGAGAGCAAAAGAGAAAATGGAGAAAATGGGAAGCTTGGGAGAAAGGGAGAGAGCTAAAGAGATAATAATGTCTGAATCTCCATCAAATTCATTCTACAAAAGTAATCTCTTCCCTATCCTCCCATTTTTACTATTGCTATTTGGATTCATGGTGAATAATTTATCTATTTGTTGCTATGTATGAATGAATATTTTGAATTTCTTGGTCATAGTATAGTTTGATAGAGTTTAAGATTGATTCTTATGGTTCTAGGATACCTATGGTGTTGAATTCCTAAATTTAAATTCAATTTCTGATATTGATATAGAAATAATTTTGATTTTAGGACTTTGAGTTGTTTCCTTAATTCATAATACTTAGTTTGGTGGTGGATTGTGCATTTTCAAGTTTATCAGTCTTCTATGACAACCCTCTATTTTTATTTTCTAGATAGAGATACAGATCTCTGATTATAGTGATTCTTAATTTAATAGAACTAGTAGACATATACCTCCTATGTGTAAAATTTTCATAGCCAAATTATCTTTCTCCTGTTCCCAGTGTTCATTTGAATTTGATTATTTTTCTGTTATTTCAAGACTGTTAGTTTTCCTTGGTAACCCTCTATTTTTATTTTTGAGATGGAGCTATAGAGCTCCAATTTGAGTGATTCTTACTTGTTAGAACCTGGAGACATGTTACTCTTACATATAAAAATTTTATGGTCAGATCATCTTTCCCCTGCTCCCAGTTTTTCTTTGAATTTAATTATTTTTCTGTTATTTTGGGTATGTGGGTCTTCTTTGGCAACCCTCGGTTTTTATTTTCTAGATGGAGCTACAAAGCTCCAATTTGAGTTGTTTTAGTCTCGTTAGAACTGGAACATGTATGCCTCTCATGTGTAAAAGTTTCAAAGGAAAATTACTTTTCCTATATTCCCAATTTGTATTTAAATTTTTTTGTTTTTCTGTACTGTCGGGCTTGTCAGTTTTCTCTAGCAGCCCTCAGTTTCTATTTTCTAATTGGAGTTACAGGGCTCCAATTTGAGTCATTGTTATATTGTTAAAACTGTAAGACGTGTTTCTTCCATATGTGTAATTTTTTAGATTTTTGTTTATCTCCCCTACTCCCAGATTTAGTTAGAATATGACTGCCTATTTTTATACCATTGTTGTTACCCTAGCCTATTTTTACTGTTATTCTGCTATAGCTTCATGCAGCTATTTCATGCATTTTACCTCACTATTTTGTGCATTTTTTTGATACTATTGACATATTTTTCCTGTTATTTTGCATCTAATTACCCTACTATTTTGGTATATTTACATGGTTGTCTTGGTACAATTTCGCTACCATTTTAATGCATTTTATCCCTACTATTTTGGGCATGTTTGGATTTATTTTCGATCACTATTTTCACCTTGAAGTGATGACTATTTAGGTTCATTTTAGTCACTATTTTGATGCTAAAATGGTGATTATTTAAGTTTAATTTTATCGATGTTTGATTTGATATTGTGACTTACATTCACTTTTCATGTTTGGACCTTTTTCCTTGAGATTTCAATGTTGATACTTGAGGATTTTGGCAAGTTGAGAATTTGATCTTGAAGGACTAATCGATAGTTGGAGCTTGAGGATTATTTCATCACTGCTTTACGTTTGTAATTTAGCCCCCATTCCCTAATCTTTGTATCATCATGCATAATATTTAAGGATTATTGTAAAGGTTTACAAAATTCATATGTCCTTTGTCTATTGTGGAATGATAAGATTGATTTGGTCCTATATAAGATGGGTTTCTTTTTATCTGACCTAGACAAAGATAAATGTCACCCTGACGGACACAATATGTGACGAACGGGTGGAAGGATTTGAACCGGTTAGAATTTATGCATGTCATGTTTATTTTTCGTCATTGATTAGTGAATGGAGTGTTTATTTTAAGAATAAATAAAGTGTTTTTGGCCACATTTTGTCTTATTTTTTGCATAGCTAATTTAGGGTAACCGTCTTTAGACGGATGTTGTGGGGTGCCTAACACTTTTCCTAAGAATAAACAAGCTCCCGAGTCAATCTCTGGTAAACATATCATTTAAAAAAAATAAAAATAAAAAAGGTTTCCAATTGTACATTATTTTCTATAACAATTGGTGGTGACTCCTATTTTTATTAAATTTGGTCGACCATCCGCGCCGCGGCTGCCTTTGAGTACGTTGTGACAAAGATTAAGAAGACTTGTCAAAGAAACATAAAGGAGAAAAGAGAAATTACCAGATTTTTTAGAGACACCATGGAAGAAGCAAACAACCTGAAGGCACTACATGACTACGCTATTCTTATAGTCAAAGATACCATCTCTCGAATAAGGTGACTGGCAATTCAAGCTAATAACTTTAAGATTAAGCTAGTTGTCATTCAGATGGTTCAAGTTGACGAATTTAGTGGTTTAGCTAGTGAAGATCCACATGCTCGCATTGTAGCTTCCTTGAGATTTTGTATACTTTCAAGAACAATGGCATTATTGATGATGTCATTAAACTCAGGCTATTCCCATTCTCACTTAGGAAAAAGACCAAAAGCTGGTTGCACTCATTGCTAGTGAGGACTATCACCACTTTGGATACCTTGGCATATAATTTTTTAGCTAAATTCTTTTCACCCGCCAAGACTGCCAAGATGAGAAATGATATAACCATATTTACTTAACAAGAGATAGAGTCACTTCAAGAAGCTTGGGAGAGGTACAAGGAATTGCTACCTAGATGCCCACACTATGGATTTTCTGATTGGTTATAGCTATAGACCTTTTACAATGGGTTGACAAGCTCAACCAAGACCTTAGTTAATGCAGCTGCAAGTGAATCCTTGATGAGAAAAACTTATGAAGCTACTAATGACTTGTTAGAGGATATGACTACTAATGTCTATCAATGGCCTACTGAGAGGTCTGCACCATGAAAAGCACTTGGAGTTCATGAGGTTGATATCCTTACAGCACTTTTTGCTAAAATGGATTCCATATCTAAGCAACTAACCTCTATGAATATCAATGTCATTCACCCTTCTCCTGAAGTCTACGACCATTGCAATGGAGCTCATGCTAGTGCAGATTGTCAGGTTGGCAATCATTTTTCTCCTTTCTAGTGCGGGGAAGCATACTTTGTAGGGAACTCTAATAGGAAAAATAACCCATTCTCCAACACATATAATCAAGGATAGCGCAATCATCTAAGTTTTTCTTTGAGAAACGATCAAAATATGGGGAGGCCACAACCTGCATTTCAACCACCATCCAACAATGTCTCTTTAGAGGATGCTCTTGTCCAATTGACTATGAATACAACTTAGTTTATGGCAAGAACTGAGGCTACACTACAAAATCAGGCACATACACTACATAATCAAGCAGCCTCCATTCATAACTTAGAAGTGTAGATGGGGCAAATCTCAACCATGCTTTTTTTAAGGCCACAAGCTGCTTTGCTAAGTAATACAGTGACAAATCCAAGGGAGCATGTGAATGCTATAACCCTTCGAAGTGGTAAAGTCTTGGAGGAACCTGAAAAGAAGGTAGTTAAGAGTGAGAAGCCAACTAAGTCAAAGTAATAGGGGTTTCCTAATACATTTGAAAAAACCTTTACAAAAGAGGTGGAGAAACCAAAATCAAAGCTCTTCCCAGACAACCCTCCACCTTATGTGTCACCTATGTCATTTCCACAATAGTTCCAAAAGCAAAAACTAGATAAGCAATTTTCTAAATTCCTTGATGTTTTTAAGAAATTGCATATTAACATTCCTTTTGTAGATGCTTTGGAACAAATGCCTAGCTATGTTAAATTTATGAAGGAGATTTTATCTAACAAGATAAAGTTGGAGGAATTTAAGACAGTTGCACTTATTGAGGAGTGCGGTGTCATCTTGCAAAAGAAATTGCCCCCTAAACTCAAGGATCCAGGCAGTTATACTATTCCTTGCATTATAGAAAATTCTTTTTATGATAAAGCTCTTTGTGACCTTGGTGCAAACATAAATCTAATGCATCTTTCTATTTTCAAGAATTTAGATTTAGGAAAAGTTAAACCAACCTTCATCTCTTTGTAATTGGTTGATTAATGAGAACCTCTAGGATTTGCGCGAGACCTAATCACGATTGGTAGAGATTCAAATGCCCGAAGAACATCTAATCAAGTTCATATAATCAAAAAATGAAAATTAAGGAACTTTGACCCATTACTTAAAGCGGTAAGAACCAAGATATAGAAATCAAGGTGCCATACTCTAGACAGGAATGAGAGGGAGAGTGATAAACTGGGAGAACGCCACAAAAACCTAGGGTTCTTGATAAGTTATAAGAGTTCTTCAAAAGAACCAAAAAAGGAGAAAACCTCTCAATTTTACTTAATTCTGAATTTTGACATTCACAAGGGGAATAGTCTCCCTTTAAAGCAAAACTAACCTAATTAACCTAATTGGGTAAATGGGTCTAACCCAACTAAAAAACCAAAAATCCTAATACAAACTCAATACTAAAAGAGGTAAATAACATATGTTTAGTAACATTAAAATTGGCCTAAAATAACATGAATACGGAGCCCAACTTATAAAGGAAACAAAACATTCATTGAGGAAAAGTTCTAGGCACTAGGGGGCTGGGTTTTGGCTGCAAGGGCACTTGGGCTTTAGTCAAAGGGCATTGGGGCGCTTAGCCTTTGTCTTCCTTCGCCAATTGAACCTTTCAATGCCTCAATTGAGCACATAATCCTCCAATCTTCATTCCTTGCTTATTGGCTTATGTTTTAGGTCCAAACCTCCTCTATGAAGTCATTCAAGCTCTCTTGCATCTTCTTGACTCGAGCTCGGATGATTGGACCTCCTTGAATGTGCAAAGGATCCTTGTGAGTGCTTCCTTGATTCTTATCATTCCCCCATTGAATCATCACTTACATCAAAATGAGAAATATCATATACATTAAAAGTGGTACTCACATTATACTCACCGAGAAGATCCAACTTGTAGGTATTGTCATTAAGCCTAGCTACCACTTGAAATTGTCCATCTCCTATTGGTAACAACTTGGAATGCCTTTGAGCCGGGAACCTCTCCTTTCTGATATGCATTCAAACCTAATCTTCTAGTTCAAAAACAACTTTTTTACGCCCTATGTTGGCATAAGTAGTATATTCCTCAGTTCTCTTCTCTATGTGTTATCGTGTCTTCTCATGCAATTGCTTCACAAATTCAGCTTTCTTCTTATCATCTAAGCTAGCATGCTCATTAACAGGTAAAGACAATAAATCCAAAGGGGTTAGTGGATTCAAACCATAAACAACCTTAAATGGTGAGAACTTAGTAGCTAAATGAATAGTTATATTCTAAGCAAACTCAACATGCGGCAAATACTCTTCACAACTTTTAAGTTTCTTTTAATGATAGCACACAGTAAAGTAGAGAGTGTTTTATTGACTACCTCAGTTTGGCCATCGGTTTGTGAATGACAAGCAGTAGAAAATAAGAGCTTGGTGCCCAACTTGCCCCACAAAGTCTTCCAAAAGTAGCTCATGAATTTAGCATCACTATCCGAAACTATGTTCATTAGTATGCCATGCAATTTCACAATCTCTTTGAAAAACATATCAGCTATGTTCGTTAAATCATCGGTCTTGTGACATGGAATGAAATGTGTC
Organism: Cercis canadensis; assembly: GCA_003255065.1. NCBI lineage: Eukaryota > Viridiplantae > Streptophyta > Magnoliopsida > Fabales > Fabaceae > Cercis > Cercis canadensis. Next base: position 147,664 of record QAOA01000636.1, on the reverse strand, counting down.
ATCTTGGAGAACCTATGAACAACAATAGATACAAAATCCTTTCCTTTTATTGTCCTAGGCAAACCTAAAATAAAGTCCATATAAATGTCAATCCAAGGGTGACTAGGAATAGGTAACGGGATGTACAATCCATGGGGTAAGACTTTAGACTTGGTTTGCTTACAAGTAATGCATTTTTCACATAATCTTTTAACATCTCTCTTCATATGAGGCCAAAAGAAATGTTTATTCAGAATATCTAAAATCTTTCTAATGCCAAAATGTCCTATTAAACCTCCCCCATGCGATTCTCTCACAAGCAACTCTCTTAAAGAACTATTAGACATGCATAATTTGTTTTCTCTAAACAAAAACTCATCATGCTTATAGAATTTTTCAAAAGCTGCATTCTCACATGCATTAAAGACATTGGCAAAATCAAGGTCTTTAATATACAAGCCCTTTATATTTTCAAAACCCAACAATTTTGTATCAAGTGTAGAGGGAATGGTATACCTTCGAGACAAAGCATCGGCCACCACATTTTTCTTACCTTGCTTATACTTGATGATGTAAGAAAAAGGTTCTATGAATTCCACTCATTTGGCATGTCTCTTATGCAACTTGCCTTGTCCTATTAGGTGCTTTAAGGATTCATGATCAGTATGGATCACAAATTCCTTTGATAGGAGGTAGTGTTGCCAAGTTTTTAAGGCCCTCACCAAAACATACATTTATTTGTCATAGGTAAGGGCAATTCCATAAAGTTTCTCACTAAATTATGCAAGAGGTCATCCTTCTTGCATCAACACGGCTCCAATATCAATACCTAAGGTATCACACTTAATTTGAAAAGCTTTAGAAAAATCAGGTAAAACAAGCAAATGTGCACTAATTAACCTTTTTTTAATGATATTGAAAGCTTTTTCTTATTCATCTTCCCATTTAAACCTTTAATTTTTCTTGACAACTTCAGTTAAGGGAGCAACTTGCATCAACACGGCTCCTATAGAAGCAAGCCAATCCATGGAAGCTCCTAACATCACTAACACTCTTAGGCATTGGTCATTCCTTAATATCCTTCATCTTTTCCTCATCAACTTCTATTCCTCTAGCACTATTAATATATCTAAGAAACATAACTTGACTAGTGCAAAAGAAAACTTTTTCAAATTAACATACAATTTTTCTTCCTTCAACACACTTAGCACACTTTGCAAATGATCAAGGTGCTCATTCAAACTCTTGTTATAAATCAAGATATCATCAAAATAGACTACAACAAATCGACCAATGAAAGCTCATAAAACATGATTCATCAATCTCATAAAAGTGCTAGGGGCATTAGTTAAACCAAAAGGCATAACTAACAATTTATACAAATCATATTTTATTTTAAATGCGGTTTTCCATTCACCACCATTTTTCATTCTAATTTGATAGTATCCACTCTTAAGATCAATTTTTAAAGAGATACAAGAATCATGCAACTCATCTAACATGTCATCTAGTCTAGGAATAAGATAGTGATACTTTACAGTGATTTTGTTGATGGGTCGGCCAATATTTTAAAAACCGGATCGGACCGATCGGTTGGACCAATGAAGATACTGGTTCGGTTGATACCCTTAACTCGTTTTACTAGTTGAACCACTTAGAACCGGTGCAAACCATCCAAGCCACTGTGAACCAGTGATCCGGTTTCAATTTTTAATAACCGGTCGGTTCTCTTTTCCTCTCAAAAATTTATTTGGAAAAGTAGAAAGTGCCCATGTGCTGGTTCGAACTCAGCACATGGGTGTGCATGATTTTTAAGAAATGGCAATTACCACAGACCAAGTCAAGTTGCTTGTCATTTTATCTACTTTTTAATATTTAATATAAATTTTCATTATAATAGGTAAATAAAAAATTACATATATATATACACTACTAGACCAAGTTGAGTTGCTTGTCATCTTGCATTTTTTTTCTTAGTCTATTATACACAATTTTATTGGTTTCTTATTTATTTATTTGTTTAGCTAATACTATATGACCATGTCTCTTTTTTTTTTTCTTGTTATGATTATTTAATTATTTATTTATATGTTCTGTTTATTTAATTTTGTTATGTTAAAAGTTGTGAACTTGATTATGTTGAGAGTATGTGAACTTATAAAAGATGTTAGCTGTTAGAACAATTTAATTTTGTTATAGGGTATCATTTTAAATTAGGTGTATATAATTTAAGTTTTTATTTCTTTTGATTTTTAGTTATTTCTATTTTTAAGTTTGAGACTCATTTATGAGTTAAGTTTGATGATTTGTGCTTCATCCTTTATGTTTTCTTCTTTGTGAATCTTTAAATTTAGAAAAAGCTTTGATTCAACTAGTTCAACTAGTGGTCCAATTGGTTTGACCAGTCATTTTTTGCCACACTGGTACGGTTTTTAAAACATTGGGCTCGACAATTAACACACATCATCCAAGTTCCTTTATTCTTTGGGACTTGAAGCACGGGTACGGCGCATGAGCTCATGCTCTCTCTCATATGTCCCTTTGACACAAGCTCACTCACTTGCCTTTGAGGCTCTTTGGTCTCCTCTGTATTACTTTTATATGTTGACCTATTAGGAATGGTGGCTCCGGGGATGAAATCAATTTGGTGTTCAATCCTTCTAAATGGAGGCAAACCGCTTGGGCCACTATCAGGAAAAATATCTTCAAAATCATATAGAAGAGACACCACAACACTAGGCAAAAAGGGCTCAAGTTCATTAGTGCTAAGACAAGCCTCTTTGTACAAGAGTACAAACATGGGCTGACTAGAGAAAAAAGTTTTCTTGACCTCACTTTCTTTTGCATAAACACTTAATCGTTGTCTCTCTTTTCTTTTAAGGCTATCTTTTTCTTTGCCTTTCTTATTTCTTTTCACTCCTATTGGGCTCTTGGCCTCTTCTGCACTCTTTTTCTTGGACCTCTCAACCTCTTTTGAGTTCTCACTCTCTTTTCTTGTTTCACTTTCTTTTTTTAGCCTCTCTTGATCATCAAATACTTGTTTAGGAGACAAAGAAACAAGAGTAATAGGTTGCTTGTTCAAGGTAAAAGAATACTTATTCGTGTACCTATCATGGATCACATGTCTATCAAATTGCCAAGGCCTTCCCAAAAGTATATGTCCCGCATGCATTGGTACAACATCACAAATAATTTCATCCTTATATCTACCAATAACAAATGAAACTAATACTTGTTTAGTCACCCAAACCTCCCTACATTCATTTAGCCATTACAATTTATAGGTTCTGTGATATTTTAAGGTAAGTAAATTAAGCTTATCAACTAAGGTTGTGCTAGCAACATTTGTACAACTACCTCCATCAATAATCATGCTACATACATTCCTGTTGACATGGCACCTAGTGTGAAAAATGTTGTCATGTTGTACCTCTCATTCTTCCTTCCTTTGGGCATTGAGGGCTCTCCTAATTACCAACAAGTCTCCCTCCACAAGGTACTCTATGTCCTCATTGTCCTCTTCCAAGGGTGGCATGGATTCATCCTCGGACTCACCTTCGGTTTCAATGTCTCCATCTCCTTTAAGGATCATTACCCTTTTTGTTTGGGCATTGGGAGGTAATGTGTCCCCTTCCCAAACATTTGAAGCACTCAATGTCCCTATTTCTTGAGGGTTGGTCTTCGACTTTAGCCTTGAATGTATTACCCCCATCTTTGTGTGTCTTGAAGGGTTCGGTTCTAAGTTTGGCAGTAGCTTTAAGTGTAAATAAGTGTAAGATTGGTGACATTTGGTGCTGAAAATGGAAGGTTTTGGTGTCTAGATCAAGGAGGTCATGCCTAAGCGCCACCTACTAGGGCCTAGGTGCCCAAAACCATGAAAACTACTCCCTTGGCTAAAGCTGAAGGGCCTAGGCACCCACTCAGAGGGCCTAGGCACCCAAATGATGAAGAGCCAATGTTTTGGGACAAGGAGGGAGGTGTGTAGGTGCCCAACCTAAGGGCCTAGGCTCCCCAGATGCCTCGTGTACGTGATTTGAGTCTTTTCTCCTACTTCTTGTAGGTTTTGAGGCCCAATACTTGTCCTTATGTAATTAGACTTAAGAACTATAAATAGATAAATTTATGACTATATTAGGGTTCTTAATTTTTTTCCCACATGTTCTAAACATTGAGAGAGCAAGGAAAAGTGATTGAAGCCTTGAAGTTGGAGATTCGGCTATGGTTCTTCATCACCATGAGTTTTTCTTCTCTTTTTCTTTTTGAATCATGTTTAGAATTTGTGTTGGCATGTTTTTATTTTTCATTATGAACTAATTTCTCCATCTAAGGCTACAACTGACTATGAATGGTTATAATTTCTTAGTGAATTAATCTGTGATTTATCTTTTCTACTTAAGTGTTTATCTATAATCTTCATGACTCTAATTAACTAGCCATTAATTAGTTGTTAGGTTAATCATAATGAAATTAGAAGGAGATTTGTGTATCTAGTTCATTATGATAGATACTATAAGTTGTATGTAGGATATGAATATACCTCCATGGCCTATGTAGTCAATTAAAGAGATTCATAGAATTTAATGAATTTTTGGTTATTGTAATTCATATAGGAATATATATAGTTGATTAGTAACTAGAGATATTCTCATTGGACCTTAGGAGAGGCTAATGAATAAGTTAGGAAATCTCTACTAGCAATTAGAAAAATAATTCTAGCTTAAGGATATAAATAATGAAACCTAGATTAGTTATGGTGAAATCTGAAACTTTAGGCTTTCTCTCTACAGTTAATTCGTGATTTCTACATGCTTTCATTTATTTTCAGTTTATTTAAGTTTAATCATGAATTTCTCCTTAATTAGTTATTTAGATAAAATTGGAATTAACCTAATTTCAATAGTTAATAGCTTTAATACTTATGGGATGATATCTTACTTTCATTATATTACTTGTTAAAGGATAATGTGCATTTGCGCTTTGTTTTCTCATAACAAACCATATACGTGGTATTCTAATTTTTAACTCACATCTATCTTATTATTGAATGCTTAACAAGTATAAGTCAAATTAACCTCATTTACATGTCACACTTAATATTTCTTGCAGGATATCCTCAACTTTACCCGACATCGTTCATACATTTTTTGGATGAGCATTCATTGGAAATGAACTAAATGGTAGATTTTAAAGTTATATGATCATATTATCCATAGATTAGTTTGTAGTTTTGTACTAATATATTTTCAATTTCATGATTTACGGTACTGAGACCTATATTCTTTCTTCTGTACAATATATCCCATCCTTTTTTGGCAATCAACATCTATTTTGGGCAGAGAGTCGATAGGTTCTGCTTGATCGAGATGGTAGGGAGTTAGAATTACTCTATACCAGATCATCTCATCGGCGAAACAATATAATGCTTAGAGGGGATTAGAACGAGTTCTTAGATTTGTATGACCTCTCTGTTGAAGATGCCTTAGTGATATCAACAATCCCGAGTGTCTCAAGAGTTTTGAATGTTGTTGTTTACAAAGGTATGAAAGCTTTATTCCATTAGTTGATTATACGAAATTGTTATGTAAAGAGGATGTTTATTGTTCCTACATTTAACTATTATGTATTCATATCAAAGGGAGAAGTACTTCCATCTTATATGCACATGCTTTACTATTTTTTATATTGTCTATAAGTGATGCAATGTATGCATATGTAAGGCATAGCAAATACCATTTTACCTACTTGTGGCGCTAGTAATGAAACTAAATGGGGATCCGAATCCAGTGATATTACTCTTAACATGACAACTTCATGTTTGTTCAATCCTTGCCATTCATCCTCATTTAAAATGTATTAACAACCTAGATACTACCAGATCATCCAATCCAATATGATTCTTTTTCTCTTTCTTTTCCTCTTCTCTCCCACATGGCCTAAATTAGGTTCTAGCTAGCAATTTGATCCTTACCATTGACCAAGCTTCAACACTTATCTAACACTTTGTCGTTTGAGGCTTAACAACCTTTCCTTGCTCTTGTTGTCACTTATTTGCCTTTGTTTCTATCCCTCAATTGCTAAGATCCAAAGCGACAACCTCCCAATAGGTCCCTTCAATCAGTTTGGGTTCACCCACATGGGTCACTGGAGCTAAGTGTTTGTAACATTTTTGTCCATCTCCAATCTTGACTTCCCTTTAGAAGCTAGATGGAGTGATGGCTAGACGATCGTGTGGGAAAGAAAGAGGAAAAGAGGGAGAAAAATAAAATTTGATAGAACAGATGATGTGGCAGCATATTTGCCCCTGATACATTTTTAACGAGGATGAATAGTCAAGAATCAGGATTGAACAAACATAATACTGTAATGTTATGATATGACTCGATCTTGATCCACTAAATGACATGTTTCTTTGGATGATTGTGCGTATTCACTCTAACTAATTCAAAACCAATTTATACAGCTTCAAAACAACAATTAGTTACTATCCCTCATCATGCTTTGAAGCATGCTACATTTGACTAATATGAACCCACTATCCTTCCCGTTATTGGCTTCCTTATCAAATTATTTCCCATATCCTCAATTAAATACCTAACCAGCCAAACAACCACAACTAGTTTATTTTTGGGTTGCATCATCTTGGGCCAATCTACTTTATTTGAGCCCAATGCTTGCTCTAAGTCCATATGCATTTAAGATCCCAAATTTTGTGTGCATAATCCCTTAAACATCTTTAATTGAGAGTCTTTTCGCTGCGAGTGTGTATATCTTAGAAGCACGGGGACGTGTACTTCCAGCATGTACCCTTTTTGGGGACGTGCCAGAAACGCGAAACACATTCGACAGACCGAGACGTTGAAAATCATTTGAGACATCGCAATTCGCAAGTGACTCCAAACCAGTTGCATATTGAGGAAGAAGTAGACCAACTATTGGCCAACATATTATGAGTATCAGTTGGTTACAATAGTTCTAGTAGCTTGAAGAATTGCAGGAGTTTTGTGAATTTTCTCAGTTTCTTGCCACTCAAACACAAGGAAAACTAGCACATCACCAAATCTGTCTTGTGTGCACAAATCCTGAGTTTTGGATGGCAGAGAGGGGAGAGAGTAAAGTAGTAGACCATATTTGGTATCAGCACACCATGTGTCCAATGATCTCTACCTTGATGCTCTTCTTAGTGCTTCTTGCTAGGTTGTTAGGATGAAATTGTTTGAGAGAGAGTATTGGAAGTGAAGGATAGATACAATGCAGAAAGAAAGGGAGAAAGAGAGTCTTTCGGTTTTGGAAGAGAAGAAGATGTGAGGAAGAAATGAGGAGTGAAAATAAATTAAGAAGTAAAAGAAATAAAAATATCAAAAAGTGATAAGACTTGAGGTAGACTTGCAATGAAAAAGGGGTAGGCTCGTAGGGTAGCTGAAAAAGTTTGAAAATTTGAAAGGAAAAAGTGAAGCATAAAATAGAAATAATTCAAAATTTGAAAAATTATATACACGTTGGTCAATTTCGGGCATCATGAATTTGTAAAGTTTTCATCTAAAATCAACTAATTAAATTTATATATATATTTATTATGTGGCGTCCCGTACTCCCATTTTTTAAAAATCGTCGTCCAGGCGTTTCGTAACCGTACCAAAAACAAAACGTGTACCCGATAGGTGTTTATCCATGGAGTTGGTACTCACTTCCTAGTTGGTTTCACTTGTGCGAGTAACACTATCCAATAAAGCCATGTACTCGCTCTCTCTTTCACGGTTTTGAACTTTTTGATTTCTCTTCTCTGGCTTCTATTCTCTTCTTCACGGTTCAAATTTCAAATATGAAAAACAAATCTAAGTGTTTTTTTTTTCTTTTCTCTTCTCCCGCTTCTTCCCACTGTCGGCTCCTCTCACCCCCATTCCTAAACTCTTTCCCTCTCTTCTCCTTCGTTGGTTCTATCCATTTCCGTTAGCTCTCTTCTACCCCTTTGGTTCTCTGTGTTTCTTTGGCTTTGTGAGTTGCTCCAAACAGGGTAATAGCTCATTCATTCAGGTACAATATTATGATTTCTTTTTGTGGGTTTTTGGTTTTGTGTGATTAGGGGTTTTGATTTCTTTGTGTGCTATGGATTTCTTTTTTCCTCACAGCAGTGGATTTGATTTCGGCCTTGATAGCATTTTATTTGCCCCTTGCAGATACCCCTCCCCCAAAACAAGGAAAGGGAACAAAGGATTTTAACATCTCTAAAGGTAAGTTTCTTTCATATTGTATATTTCTGAAACTATATATTTGTAGCAGTTTATATGCATCCATTATTTCTTTGAGAAGCTCATCTCTATGGCTGTATCATTTATAATAAAATTGGACGAGAAAAATATTCACAAGTAATTTTATTAAGGTTTCAAGTGAGAGACTCCTTGATGGAAATATACCTTTATTTTCTTTTAATATTTAAATATCATTTTGAGTTATTGAAAGAGTTTTTGTTCAATTTCCTAAATATGAGAAATTGATTAGAGAAAAGAACAAGGTTGAAAGGAAGGCAAAACTCAGAACTATATGTTGATGTCCTCACAGATACTATTGTGTTGCTGGGAATTCTCAGTTGTTTATATTTTTGTTGTTTTTCTCCCCCTTCTGTTTTGGTAAAATGTTTGTACCATGGTAATGTTTATTGATGGTTGAAGAGTCCTTTGCAATAGAATCTTGAATCTATAATTTGTGAATTGAAGAAATAAAAACAAATAAATTTTGCAAATAGATATGGCTCTCAAGGCTCTAATCCACCACTCATGTCTTTATATCTTAGAGGTCTAACTCTGAACTAGAAGGTAAGAGAGTGAAAGAAAGAGGTTTATTGAAGAGTCTAAATGGATGTAATATTTGATTAGAAGGAATATGGATTATGTTCAAAAGGGTATTGTCTCACTTAGATATGCTCCATTTCTCCTTCAGTTTGTGGTAGCCCCTTAACTTATTTAAGTTCATAATATCCCAATGTGAACTACAGGAGATGTGGATAGTTCATATGATGCAGGAGAAATTTCCTTGGTAGCTGAAAGAAATTGAAGAGACAAGGAATGGGCTGCATCAAACAGCAGTATTCTGATTGAAAGACCACACGGTCTCAGTATAAAATCTTGCCTTAACCACAACTTCGAATGTGGAAGATCATAATGCATAGAGCCTGTCCTTGGAAAATTTTGAAACTTTGATGATATGTTGATACCCTTTTGGAAGTTTTGTTGTGGGGTGTACTCTGATTCATTAGATCTTTTCTTGACCTCCTCTGATTGCATAGGATAAGGAGGCATGAGTCAACAATAGAGTGAGATTTTGTTTCTTGAGACATATCAGGATGATATATATAGTTTCTGCCTACTGTGTATTGTTGGAACTCATTATCAATTAAGAGAGGAAGGAAATGGAAAAGATGGATATGAAAAATCATTGATCTATTTGTGTTGTTTTTCCACTCTACGTTTCTTGAGTTATCTCTTCTATTTTCAAACTTGAATTCCAGATTGATGGGATTCCAAAATTTCTTGATTTCTCTGTATTTTTTTTTACTCAATTTGGAAATAAAAGATATTGATGTTGGAACATGGGTTGGGGAAAAATAATTTTACAGGTACTAGGTAGCTTTTTGGTGCTTTTGTTGACAAATGATTTATGTTGTTATCTTTGGCCCAAAAGAAGTGACAAGATATTATGTAGAAATTCTGTATTGGCTTCCTTACCTAAATGGTGAAGGAGCTGTGAATTTATAGGGATTTGATACAACCAATCAATCCCTCAAANAATAGCCTAATCTAGGAAATTACAAATAAATACAGCTTAATCTAAGGGATTTACAGCTATCCTATTAAATGAGCTATATATGGAAAGTCAATCATTCTCCTTGATTGTCAATCCTGATTCAATCCCATAACTTCCGGGATTCCAACACTCCCCCTCAAGCTGAGGCATAGATATTAATCATGCCCAACTTGCTTGTTAGTGCATTAAACCGAGGCTTAGGAAGACTCTTGTAAGCACATCTGCAACTTGTTGTGCTGTGGGTAGGTACCGTAGATTAATAGTACCATTGTCTATCTTTTCTTTGATGAAGTGTCTGTCTATCTCCACATGCTTAGTTCTATCATGATGGACAGGATTGTGAGCAATACTCACAGCAGCTTTGTTGTCACAGTAGAGCTTTATAGGCATATAACTAGGAACCCGAAGCTCTCTTAACATGCGTTTTAGCCAAATACCTTCACATACACCATGAGCCAAGGCCCTATATTCAGCCTCAGCAGTACTTCGAGCAACCACAGATTGTTTCTTGCTTCTCCAAGTTACAAGGTTGCCCCACATGTAAGTGCAATACCCTGAGGTTGAGCGCCTATCAATGACAGAACCTGCCCAATCTGCATCAGTGAAGATTTCAACACATCTTGGACCTCCCCTTCTAAAAAATAGACCCTTTCCAGGAGTCCCTTTCAAATATCTCAAAATTCTGTAGACTGCCTCCAAGTGCCCTTCTTTAGGAGAGTGCATGAATTGGCTCACTACACTTACAGGGAATGCAATATCTGGCCTTGTGTGAGAGAGGTAAATTAATCTACCAACAAGGCGCTGGTACCTTCCCTTGTCTATGTCACTGCCTACATCCTCATCACCTAGTTTTTTATTAGGCTCCATAGGTGTATCAGCTGGTTTACAGCCCAACATACCAGTTTCTTGTAACAGATCCAGCACACATTTTTTCTGTGATATGGAAATACCGGTGTGACTTCGAGCTACCTCCATTCCTAGGAAATATTTTAGGGGTCCTAGGTCTTTTAGCTCAAATGTTGTGCTGAGATATCTCTTCAAGAGTTGAATTTCTCCTAAATCATTACCGGTTATAACCATGTCATCCACGTAGACAATGAGGATGGTGATTTTGCCGTTTATTGAGTGTCTGAAAAACATAGTGTGATCTGTTTGGCCCTGATTGTACCTTCTTTTCTTCACAACTTGGGTCAGCCTTTCGAACCATGCTCTAGGAGACTGTTTCAGCCCATAGAGAGCCCTTTTTAATCTGCACACCTTTCCTTTCTGCCCCTCAAAACCAGGTGGTATGTCCATGTAAACTTCTTCATTTAGCCTTCCATTGAGAAAGGCATTCTTCACATCTAGTTGGTGGAGTGGCCAATCTGAATTTGCAGCCAAGGACAACAGAACTCTTATTGTGTTCAGTTTGGCCACAGGTGCAAACGTTTCTTGATGGTCTATCCCATAGGTTTGAGTAAAACCCTTAGCAACCAACTTTGCTTTGTACCTGTCTATGCTTCCATCACTTTTGTATTTAATGGTGAACACCCATTTACAGCCAACTGTTTTCTTCCCCGTAGGTAGGTTCTTGAGCTCCCATGTGCCATTTTTTTCAAGGGCATTCATCTCCTCTAAGACAGCTTTCTTCCATTCTGGTTTGGAAAGGGCCTCATCTATATTTTTAGGAATTTCTGTTTTGGAAATATGAGCAGAAAAGGCACGAAATCTAGGGGATAAATTTTCCAATGAAACAAATTTAGAGATAGGATGTTTTGTACATGTTCTTACCCCTTTTCTAATGGCAATTGGGAAGTCTTCAAGGTTCTGCTGTGGCTCTGTATAGTTCTGAGCTGGTTTGGCAGGACTCTTAGTGCTGCTGGAGCAAATATTTGGCTCAGATTCTTGGCCTTGCTGTTTGTCTAACTTATCTCCCTTTGAAGAAGGATTCCTTCTTGAATAAACAAGCATTTTTGGTTGTTCAGTTTCTGGTATTGTCACAGGTTCAGGTTCTGGTTCTGGTATTGTCACAGGTTCAGGTTCTGGTTGACTATTTTTAGGAGGCATGGGATCCACACTTGGGTATGAGATAGGTAAGGGTGTAGGGTCAGAATGCAGGGTTATAGGTCCAGATTTCAGTTCTGTCTGTACAGGATCAGTAGGTGTAGATTCAGGTTCAAAATTGATTTCCCTACACTCAACTTCACCTATATTCTCCCCCGGAAGTTGAGAGGGGGGAAAGTAAGGGTCAGTTTCAAAAAAGGAGACATCTTTGGACACAAATAGGCGTTTGAGAGTGGGAGAATAGCATTTATATCCCTTTTGAGTAGGTGAGTACCCAACAAACACACACCTATGTGCCCTAGGATCAAGTTTAGACAGTCCGGGAAAATGAGAGTGAACAAAGGCCTTACACCCAAATATTTTTGGAGTTAGAGAGGAAAACCTATAGTGAGGAAAGTTCTTTTGGAAAACCGAGAGTGGTGTATGAAGGTTAAGAACTTTGGATGGCATTCGGTTTATGAGATAGGCTGCAGTTAAAACTGCCTCTCCCCATAGATAGTTTGGTACATTCATGGTAAACATAAGGGACCTAGTGACTTCTAGGAGGTGGCGGTTTTTTCTCTCAGAAATCCCATTTTGTTGGGGGGTATGGGCACAAGAACTCTCATGAATTATACCATGGGATGTAAGATATTCCCCTAAGACAGAATTAAAATACTCCCTGCCATTATCAGTCCTTAAGGTTTGAATATTGGTGTGGAACTGATTTTGGACCATAGAGTGGAAGTTTTTGAAGGTGTGAGAGGCTTCAGATTTTTCCCTTAGGAGATATACCCAGCATACCCGTGTGTGATCATCTATAAAGGTGATAAACCACCTAGCACCTGAAATATTTTTAACTCGGGAGGCTCCCCAAATATCACTATGAATGAGTGCAAATGGGCGAGAAGCAATGTAGGGTTTTGCAGCATAGGATGCTCGGGTATTTTTTGCTAATTGACAAATCTCACAAGAAAAAGAACTAGGATTCTCATTAATAAATAAGTTTGGAAACAAACTTTTGAGATACAAGAAGTTGGGGTGACCTAACCTACGATGCCACATCATAATTTGACTAGAATTAGAGACATTGGACACATTGACGGTCAATGCTTGTTTATTCAAAGAAGCATGCTTGTTCCAAAAGTAGAGTCCATCAGCCATACTAGCACTGCCAATCATCTTCCCCGAGATCTGCTCCTGTATAACACAGCAATTAGAGGTGAAATTAACACGGCATTTAGTATCCCTAGTCAGTTTGCTAATGGATATTAGGTTACAAGACAGGTTTGGGACATGGAGAACAGATTTGAGAACAAGATTATCAGTCAATTTAATTGTCCCAAAACCAGCAACAGGGGATCTGGTACCATCTGCTACTCTTACCCGAAAATCATGTTTGCAAGGGGTATAAGCAGAAAATAGAGATGAGTTACCTGTCATATGATCTGAGGCTCCTGAATCAAATATCCAAGGAGCTGATTGTTCTAGGTCAGGGGTAGAAACAGAATTAGCAGTACCTTTTAGAGCTAAGGTGCACATAGGAGATGAGGAATGGCCAAGGATCTGGTGTAGAACCTCCAACTGCGACTTTGTTAACTGAACATTAGCAACATCCTCTCCACTGGATTCTTCATAGGTAACTTGATGAGCTTTCCCTTCTCTCTTGTTCCTTGGCTTCCAACCTGGTGGAACACCATGGAGTTGGAAACAAGTGTCTCGGGTATGTCCAGTCTTCTTGCAGTGGCTGCATACAGGTCTTTCTCCATATTTTTTCTGTTTGTTTTCATTGTCTATCTTGAATTTAGACTCTGAAAAACCTCTGGTGTAAAGGGCAGAACCCTCTATTTGGCCAGTTTTAGGATCCTTGTCTCCTAACATCACCCTTCTTCTGTTTTCTTCACGCCTAACCTCAGCAAATGCCTCTCCAATGGCAGGCAGAGGTCTTCTCCCTAAGATTCTGCCACGAACCTCATCCAAATCCTTATGCAGACCTGCTAGGAACTCATACAAGCGTTCCTTATCAAGGTGAGCTTTGAACTTGATGTGATCATCAACATCTCCCCAATCTGCTTCATAAAACAGATCCAGCTCCTGCCATAATACCTTTAGAGAGTTATAGTAGCTGGTGACATCAAGGTTGCCCCGCCGAGTGTCTTTGAGTTTAATCTTGATCTCAAAAACTTGGGAGGCATTCTCTAGATCAGAGTAGTTTTCCTTGACAGCATTCCATATGGCTTTTGCTGTCTTGAAAAGAAGGTAGGTTCTACTGATGTGAGGCTCCATCGAATTGATGAGCCATGACATCACAATGGAATTGTTGAGTTCCCACATTGCATAAGTGGGATCATCAATTTTGGGCTTGCTGGCTTCTCCAGTGAGGTAGCCCATTTTTCCACGGCCTCTAATCACCATAAGAACAGATTGAGACCAGTGGAGGAAATTTTTACCATCTAACTTGTGGTTGGTGATGATAAGTGAGGAGCTCATAAGAGAGGAACTCTCACTCACCGAAGGGTTTGCCATGGAGGATACAACTTCAGAGGTTGTTTTTTCAGAATTCTCCATGTTCATGGATCGGTGCTTTGATACCATGTAGAAATTCTGTATTGGCTTCCTTACCTAAATGGTGAAGGAGCTGTGAATTTATAGGGATTTGATACAACCAATCAATCCCTCAAAATCAGAAATAGTCTAATCTAGGAAATTACAAATAAATACAGCTTAATCTAAGGGATTTACAGCTATCCTATTAAATGAGCTATATATGGAAAGTCAATCATTCTCCTTGATTGTCAATCCTGATTCAATCCCATAACTTCTAGGATTCCAACATATTAGTTTAGATATTATTAGAAAAGGATGAAAATAATGAAAGACATCATATGCTCTATAGCATTTTATTATACATGATGGTGATTTAATTGCAAGTATTCATGTTGGATGAAATAATTGATGCTTTAATTGGATAAATGGATAAACAAAATGGATATTCAGCAAAAATTCATGTACATCTTGCTGCATGTCTGCTCTGGAACTGTCTCAGCAAAAATTCATGTATATCTTGCTGCATGTCTGCTCTGGAACTGTCTCAACCAAAGATAGCAATAAACTTGGTAGCCAAGTGAATATTATTTTCTTGGTGTGGCTTTCAGTTAGTGCTTTAATGCTGTTATAGGAAGTCTGGTTTCAGGGTCATGGGCCAAGGTCCTCACAGATAAGTATTCTCATATCATGTTGGCACATTATCTGTTAGAAGCATATGTTAACTGATGTGAAAGGGACATGTGAAAGTGTTCTCACAGTTAGTGCTTTAATGCTGTGAATGCTGTGGTAGGATGGAGGTTGAAGGGTTTTGAAGCAGCTGATTTGATACAATTTTAATTAACTTGATACAATTTTAATTAACAAGTGGATATGTCCATCCTGACTCTGCATATTAAGGGTGACCAAAGCTGCTTGCTATAATAAAGCAAGACATCAATGTACTATTGCATGTGAAAAAATGTGATCAAATAACTCATGGTGCAGGCATTTTTTTTGTTGGCGTAACAATGCTAGTAAATAGCAGATACTATGGGAGAAATTATCACACTAAATTACTAGCAAGATAAAAGTTTTTCTTCTAAATAATTCTACCCGGATCAGTTGGTGATTTAGATTTTGTTTGGCTATTGATTGGCCTACCTCAGATATAGAGGAGCAGAAAATTTTCACCAGGTGACATCTGCATAATTGAGGTTCCTACATATTAGCCTCAGCTACTTATATCTGCCATGATTCAACCTTATCATGGATCACAGTTTGTGCTTTGGCAACTATGTTTAGCATGGATTCAAGCACCAACATGAGACATACATTATGAGATGTTTGAACAGCATAGGAGTTGTGTCCATGCTAGATAGAATTTAAAAAGTTGTGTCCAAGCTAGATAGAATTTTCTTATTCTGACACCAGTAGCTGACAAAGGAAGTAGTCATATTGCTTAGATGTCACTTGCCAACTTGTGACACTATATCAAGGACCTGATTGTATGCTTAAATATCTTCCTGCTAAGCATTGTTTAGTTGTATCAACTGTTAGATTATCTGATTCTACTACATTTACTTTATCAGCACTTCGATTCTTTTTTGTTTTCTTTTTGCAGTTTTTCCTTTAGGTTACTTGACTGTACTAATGTAAATTTATGAGTAGGTTTGTTGCCTATTATTCAGCACCTAAAGTATGCTGTAAGAGATCTAGAATCCCTAGAAACTGTTGAAAATCGTAAGGAAAATCTGGGAAATTCCATGGTCAAAGCTTCCATTGATGGTATGTAATACAGCTGCTTTATGTTCATTTAGTGATATCACCACGCAATCATTTCTACCATGTACTTGCTTTCTCAATCATTAATCCTTGTATACTGAATTTGAATTCTTCCTGGACCTTGAGACCAGTTGAAATAATATGGTTATCTATGGATAAAATTTCATAAAGCTCATTATTATCTGATGTACATTGACCTTGCAAAGCATATTAATTGGACAGCAGAAGCAGTGAGATGCATGGGTCATAAAGTAAATCAGAAGTCATAGGCTTATTCTGTATTGGAGCTGTATTAAATATTAATATCTATTTCAGCTTTTCCACTACCTATATCCAAGTGAGACATGTAACTGATTTTTTTCCTTTACAGGATGGGTTCCAAAGCGACTAATAAAAATGTATATAGACTGCTGCAAGGAGTTATCTAAGGTACCAAATATAAAGGCACTCCACTTTACAACATAGAGGTAAGAAGGAAATATATTGTATTAATACTCTCATTGATTTCACAGGAAAAGGAATGCATTCTCTTTTAGAAGTTGGATTGGATTTTTTTCCTGCATCAAATACTTCACTTCCTATTTTTGTTTACCAGGTTTCTATGGTTTTCTATCTTGGAAAAATGTACTGGTAAGCTGCATGCCCTGCAACTCTGTCAATTTGAATACGGTTCTATTATCTCATGAAGGAGGCTGATAACCGTTTCCTTCTCTTTGCTTCTTTCTCTGATACCAATTCTCTTATCTCTCTGCAAGTTCCAAAAATTGAAAAAAAAAAAGTTTAGTATTACTATTACAGAGGATGAGTTTTTGGGCAGAGGTTATTGTAGTTTGGTTTTCTCCTATGTTCATCATTTGAGCAGCTCTGCTTTAAGTTTGTGTTTTTCTCTCTGGTTTAAGCTACAGGCCAGTTAAAATTTTTGCTGTATGTATGTGAATAAGTTTTAGTCTCCTGGATTTTTAGTTCATATATGCTGCACATAA
Organism: Cercis canadensis; assembly: GCA_003255065.1. Classification (NCBI taxonomy): domain Eukaryota; kingdom Viridiplantae; phylum Streptophyta; class Magnoliopsida; order Fabales; family Fabaceae; genus Cercis; species Cercis canadensis. The sequence goes on along the minus strand of QAOA01000636.1, from coordinate 130,574 downwards.
GGTGTTTGATAGAAGGTCAAAGAGAGATTCACCATCCTCTTTTGTTTGATTGTGCACAGTCAACTGATGGCTGTTTCCTTAGTCAGTAAATATGTTTTACTCCTTACTCAGTAAGTCTCAAGTTGCTGATGGCTGTACAAGTGCAATAACATGCACAGGCCCTCCTTCCTTCCCTTTTATTGCTTACTGTGTTTGCTTGGACTGTTCATATAAAGCTTGAATCTAGCAATAGACATACTTTATGAGACCGTTTCCTATGATATTTTCAAAGGCATTGTTAAATAAGGTGATGTTTGGTGTTTTGTGAGATTCTGGTATCACTGCTAAAGTAAAGGAAAAATCTAGCAGTTGACATATTTTTTGTTTGATAGTCTAATGGCATTGTTGAGTAAGATGCTTAGTATGTTGTTTCACTGCAAGCACTATGATTGATCTTCTTACAGATAAAGTGATAATGTTGTTCTTTCCTGAATGGTTTATGTCTAGCAGTACTGATATATATTTTATTCTTCCAGATGATGCACTTATGTCGACGGGATTGGCTGATTTAGGTTATGTGTACGTTTACATAGGTACTATAATTGTATGTTAAAGGTGAACATTTTAGCAGTAGTTTGTCATTTTTGTACTAACTTAATATCAACAAGTGCAGATGATTGCTGGTCTACTGTGACAAGAAATCTAAGGTCAGCTGAATCCTGTTCCTTTGAAGTAACATTGAATCAATGAGATTGATCTCTAGGACCATCATCTTTCTCTTATCACAGCATACTAATTAGCTTTGAATGTTCTCTACTTTTACTTTCAACTGGGATTTCACATGTCTTGGTTATGTGGTAAAGATTAGAAGTGATATAAATAGTTAGAAATGGTTGTGTTAAAGCTTATGAGTGGTATTGATTTTCTTTGTAATTTTATTGTGCTGCTGTTTCTAACGGTAAATTAAGCAAGCAAATGATGTACACACACCATGTCTGAAGCTTAGAGCTGATATAAACACTTAACAGTAAGTCTCAATAAATATATTTTACTCCTCACTGTGTTTTGTTTGGTTGTGCAGGGCCAACTGGTCCCTGACCCAAAGGCTTTTCCATCAGGAATCAAAGCTCTTGCAGCAATTGTAGTTCATACCAACTCTTTGCCTTTTATGTTATAGTATGATCCAACTCATATATTTACTCTCTCTTATTTACTAACAGGTGCAAGAAATAATGCTTATTGTTGCTGCTGCTGCTAAGTCTGCTGAAATGAAGAAGATTGCCACATAGTCCCAGTTCACTGGACCCATTCCCACAAGGCCATCTTCTCCACAAGGAACAACTAACCTGTTCTTACTATTTCTTTTTAATTGAATTTTATATCATTTTCCAGTTATGAGCTTATCATTTTGGGTTTTATTTAACATAGCTTAATTCTACTCTATCTCGGTGGTGAAATAGATGGATGATGCTAGAGGAACAGGAATAAAGAGGAAGTCAGGTAGTGCACGTTAATCCTATAGAGAATGGTACATGCTTTGTCTGTGTGATTATGGAATAATTGTTTTTTTTTCTTCTAATTATCTCTTATATTGATATTTCATAAAATGGCATCTGTTACATATAAACTTGTGTTCTTGGAAATTGGAATACAAGATTGCATTCGTAATTAGCCTATGAATAAGGGGAACATGTTCAGAGATGTGGTCTCCTTATTACTTTGGGATGCAGCCAAGCTATAAGTTTCTCATTTTTGTAAATGGTCCTATATAATAAATCACAATATATCATTTGAGTTATGCTTTTATACATCGTCGTATATTTTCATGGTAGTTGCAGACTAAATCTTTGTTATATAGGTTTTAATGCAAGGATTATTCTTGGATATGATTTTATTTGGTAGGGAATTACTTATAACCTCAAGAAGGACAGTATCGTTGGAAAATGTTGAGGTTTTCTCTTGGATATATTTCTTTGGTTAGGAATTGTGAAATCTCCATAGGTATCAACACATTTTTTCTCATTAACATTTTATAAAATTATAAACTCAAAAGAGGGTTTCTTGGTCAAATTTATTCGTTAACATTTACATTTTTTCTGTTTAATAATGTAGAAAGAGCTAGTATGCTACTTGCCATGTTCGTTGATGGTCAATGAGGGTGAGATCTTAGTAAGCCACTACTTGCATTCAAGTGGGAGCGATTAAACTATATTTTTACTATAATGTCTTGAAAATACCCTTAAATGACTTTCTCTAATGAGTTAAAAAAATTATGATTATTGTCATAATGTATCTAAAAGTTGCTACGATGCGGATGATGAACTTTTTTAAAAAAATTAGTTTTTTTTTAAAAAAACTTGTAGTTATCACTAATTGTATTAAGAAAATAGAGAATAATTGAAAAAAAAAAATTTGAATTTTAAAAATGGTCTACGAACAAGAGAAGGTTAGTGAGTCTAATTGTGTGTGGGGAAGATGTTAGACACTTCATAATACCCGTCTAAAAGACAGTTATTTAAAATTAATTGTGCAAGTATAAGATAATAAAAAATGTATTTTATTCATCCCTCAAATAATACACAAGTGAATAAGAATTTTGACAGTAAATTTAAACATGAAATGCATGCAACTAACATGCTCTAAATCATTCTACCCGTTCGCATATTGTATTGTAACGATAGAGTGGGTCACCTAATATGTAGATAGAGCGCCCTATTCTTTCAAGATAAGTAAGGAGCCTGTTGATATTACATCTAATACAATTAAAACCTAAATGAAATGCAAAAATGTATGAGTTTACAATATTGTACAAGGAAAAGGAATTTATAGACCAAAATAAAGATGAAGGTCTTCTTAATTCTAGCTCTGCCTTACTCCATCATCGAGTTTTCTTGCTTGTTGTCACTTATAACTTAACTTAGAAACATTATTGGTAACAATTATCAAATGAGCTCATAGGGCTGAGGAAACAACATTAATTCAAAAAACATATAAGAAATTGTTATACCATGGACAACCAAAAGAATCCACAAACAAGCATATTGTGCTGTCTGGGGTGGAGCCTATCTTTATCTAGGAACGATAGAGTGGGTTACTTAATATGCAGATGGATCGCCCTATTCTTTCATGATAAGTAAGGGTCTGTTGATATTACATCGAATACAATTAAAACCTAAATGAAATGCAAAAATGTATGGGTTTACAATATTGTACAAGGAAAGGGAATTTATAAAACAAAATAAAGATGAAGGTCTTCTTAATTCTAGCTTTGCCTTACTCTGTCATCGAGCTTTTTTGCTTGTCGTCACTTAAAACCTAACTCACAAACATTATTGGCAACAATTATCAAATGAGCTCATAGGGCTAAGGAAAAAGCATTAATTCAAGAAACATATAAGAAATTGTTCTACCATGGACAACCAAAAGGATTCACAAACAAGCAAAGCAAAGTGATGTATGAAAAGACTTCAAAATGATGTAAGACAATGATGTACAAGAAACTTTAACACAATTCCTAATCAACCTTCAAAAATGCCTCTCAAACAGCAATAAAATACAAGTAAAATAGTCCCAAAACAGTACCCAAAGTAGGCAAAACAATGTCTAAAATAATCTCATAACATAGCAGAAAGCATAGCCAACTTTAGACAAATACTGTGAATGCATTCTAAGGAATTTTAATCTGAAATTTTTATATAACAACGACACATGTCTCATGGTTTTAATAAGACAAGAATCACTTAAAATGAAGCTCTGTAGCTCAAATTAGACAAAAAAAAAATTGAATGCTGCCTGAGACAACTGACAACCTAACAATACCAAAAAATATCCAATTTTAAATGAAAACTGAGAACATGGGAAAAGGAATTTAGTTTTTACACACAGGAGGCACACGTCTCATAGTTTTAACAAATCAAAAATAACTTAAATTGGAGCTTCGTAGCACCACCTAGAAAATCAAAACCAAGAATTGACAGAGAAGATTGACAGACCGAAAATAGCAAAAAAATAATCAAATTTAAAGAAAACCTAGGACTAGGGGAAAGAGAATCTGACCATGAAATTTTTACACATAGTAGAAACATGCTTATTGATTCTAACAAAGCAAGAATCACTCAAATTGGAGCTTTGTAGCTCTATCTAGAAAATAAAAATGGAGAGTTGCCAGAGAAGACTGACAACCCCGAAATATCAAAAAAATAATCAAATTCAAATAAACACCGAGACTAGGAGAAAGAGAATTTGACCATGAAAATTTTACACAAATGAGGCACATGTCTCTTAGTTCTAACAAATCAAGAATCACTAAAATTAGAGATCTGTAGCTCCATTTAGAAAATAAAAACGGAGAGTTGTTAGAGAAGACTGACAAATCCAAAAATGCTCAATTCACAACCAAACCAAGTATTATCAATCAAGGAGACAACTCAAAGTCCCAAAATCAAAATTATTTCTATATCAACATCAGAATTTGAACTTAAATTTAGGAATCCAACACCATGGGTACCCTAGAACCATAATAATCAATCTCAAACTCTATCAAACTATACTATGATCAAGAAATTTTGCATATTCATTTATACATAGCAACAAATAGATAAATTATTCACCATGAATCCAAAATTCAGCAATAAAGATGGAAGAACTAGAGTAGAGATTACCCTTTGTAGAATAAATTTGATGGAGATTTAAACCTTCTTCTCTCTTTGGCTCTCTCCCTTTCTTCTTCCCTTTTTTCCTTTTGCTCTCTTTAGCCCCTTCTCTTTCTCTCCTTCTTTTTCTTTCTTTGCTGATCCCCTAGTTTTATTTTGCTTTTATTCTTATTTTAATTACTTATTTATTTAATAGAGATAAGGTACATCAACTTGGGCCAATAGGGAAGGAGGGAAATCCATTCTTTGTTCCCTCATTAGTCCTCCTAAATCTAGTGATGCAAAAATCTATTAACATAATTTCTTCTTTCTTTTTTTGTTTATTTACTATTTGCAAAAATCTAAATACTAATTGATGGGCCAAATAGGCTAGATAAAAAAAAATGAGCTAGATTAACAATAGATTAGGCTAAGGTAATAAGATTATGTTTTGCTTTATTACAAAGGCCCAAATAAAAAAAAATAAAAAATTAAGAGCTTTCATCTTTTTTCAAAAATTATCATTCTTTTTTTTTTTTTTNTTTTTTTTTTTTAGTTTTACAAAAACACTTAAACAAAATACAATGTTTACAATTACTTTCTCTAAGACCTTTCATGGAGAATCTCCAATATTTTACTATTTTCCTGCCAATATTCATTTTGCTAGTGATATTTAACTTACAGAATTATGATATTGCAAACCAATTTTAGTAACAGCTTGACAACTTATAAATCTAGACCTGACCTTTTTGGTACATGTAGTCAAGTCATTTGATCTTTCATGGTGCTGTTCTTGCCGGCTAATGGTAATGGTGAGTTGTGTTTAAGGCTTGAAACTCTTTTGCATATGGTATGTTACATCTTGCATTATTTGTGATGCTATGCTTCAAAGACATTTTCACTTGCACTACATTTAAAGAAATTTTGGTGCACATCAATGATAAAATTGTCTTGCTGCTTTCTTAATGTTCATCCTTCAAATTTTTCTGTACATCCAAGAGGAGATTGTTTATGCTAATTAAACATCTGGACTGTGGTGAAATCATAATAGAAAGTTGATATGATGGTTTTGACTTTAGCAATTCTAAACTTTAGATAGGTGCTATGCATTCTAAACTTTAGCAATTCCTATTATGATTATTGGGACCACAATGTATACTTGAGATTAAAACGAGAAAAATTTCTGAAACTTGAATTGAAAATCTCATACTTTCTACTACATTCTTGGTGTAGCCTAATGATAGAAACAAGAAAAAGAAATGCATGGAATGAGTTGCATAGCACCTCTAGAAGAGAGGATATCTAAATTGAACTTCTTTTTAGGTATTTATACTTTCTAATTACTCTCAAATAAGATTCTAATGCATATTAAATGTAATCCAGTTCTGAATTTTTGAACACTGCTTTAGGTATACAAGCACATCCTGTAATAAAAACACACACATCCATGCATATAAGTGTATGCATAAATACATTTGTGTGTGCATTATATGCAGAACATGCTAAATTATTGCTCATATGAAAGATCATCAAAGTTCTACTAGTAGTTGGCTGATTATATTCATCCTTTTTTTCCTTTCCATAGTCCAAAATACTACAATATATACAAGTTTTATGGTATGACATTTAGGATTTGACTTTTGGAAGTAGATTTCAATACAAAATGAGTCATCTTGCAATTATATCAACTGAAGTACCAAGAGAACATCTTGCTTTATAGTTAAATCCACTTTTGCTGCTATACCTTATTTTGATCTTTCTTATTTTCCTCTTTCATCTCTTTTATTTTGGCAAGCTGCCTCGGTTACTCCTTTATCATATGTTGAATCGTTTGTAGGCAATTTTCAAGGCTCCAAAGGCAATGGGATGATGACTTCTTCTTTGGTTACGCTGTAAGAAATTTATGATGTTGTGTATTGATCTTTCTTGATCATTTTTTAAAAATATTTCTCTTTTTCTTTATCAATTATATTCTCTCTGATTTTTAGGGTTTCTCTATGTTTCTTTATGGAATTTCAGACATTGCAATTTGCAAATATAATGTCAGATCCAATATCTGATCAAATATTGGTGAGGGGTCCTCTTTATCCTTCATTTTATTCTTTATTGCTTATTTGAAATTAGTTTGTTATTCTGATCCTGTATCTAATCAGACAATTGCTTGATATATGTAGTCCTTGGAATCTCATTCTCTCTCTCTTTTTCTGGCAATTGGAAATTTCCCAGCCAGAACTATAAAACATGAAAAACATGAGCATGCAACAATATATTGCCCACGTGGGAAGGTACCAATCAGCAATGAAGAACTGATTAATTTAGTAGTAGCTAAAGGTAATGATTAATTTGTTATTATGTTTTCTTCACTGCACAATTATATCACAATAATTAAGAAATTTCTGATTGCTTTGCAGAAAAACCAGTGGGTTTTGCAGATGGGCTTCAGTGTACAGTGGGATGACAATGTTTGCTTGGTTCACCTAACCCCATTTGAAAGATAATGTTACTTGGATCCAATACTACTTAGTATTACAGCTACTATATTTTTAGTAGAATCTGTGAATGTCATTGAAAATTTCTCCCATTTTTACATATGATTTTTGTTATTGGTTGCAAAAATTAGGAATGGTACTTCATGATTTTAATTTAAAATAAGTTAAAATTTGTAAATGATAATGTCAGGTTTATGTTCTTTGAAGTGACACTTAATTCAATAGTAGGGCATTTTTGTATAATTGCCAGTGGCTTTAAGCTTTGTCAGTTGGTTAATTTGGTTCATTACAGTTAATTATATCAGATTTTAGCCATGCTTAACTATTGGGACTTTATGTCTCGGCCCCTATATTTTATTTTCTGTTCTTTAATAAGAATATGTGGATGTTTTGTTCTTTCTAAACGTCATCATTGTATTTATTCTGGCTTCATATGGATTTTTTTTTTTTATATATTTAGGATGCTCTGCTAATGTTTGGTTTCCTGCATTTGGCTTTTGATTCTGATGCTGGAAGGTGAAGGGGGTATATTCCAATTAACCCCTTTTCCTCTATCTTTTCCTTTTGTTTTCCGTTTTTCTTTCAAAGCATTGAAAGCTAAAACATGTGAGTTTGTAGGCATTCTTTTGATTCCATGCACAAAAGGCGTGCTACTGGAGGCAAGAAGAAGGGTCCGAGCAAGAAGAAAAAGTAAATTATGACCTTTTATGTATTTCCATTGTTCTAAAATTCTGAAAGATTTTGTATTTTCATTTTTCTAAAATCTGACCCTTATGACACTGGGATAAATCATTGCATGGCTATGTAAAAAAAAAAATTCAACATATATTAATTCAAAATTAAAACAACAATCTTGCTGTGATTTATAACCTACTGTTGTTTTAAGTTTTCTTCATCTAGAACTATAATCTGTTTGCCTCTAATGTCATCCTCTTCTCTCTGTACCGTTCTATTTCACTTGAGTGTAAAGAAGCCATAAATTTCTTGATTTTATTTTTTCGTTTATGTCAGTTTTTTGTTTGTCCAACCCTTTATTATATAGAGATTAATTCAAAATTAAAACAGCAACCTTGCTCTGATTTATAGCCTACTGTTGTTTTAATGTGATTGAGCACTTGAAAGGATAGAGTACAAAGGGAATATGGAATTGCCGTAATATGGTTGAAACTTGAAAGGATAGAGTATAAGGGACATTTCAGTTCTTTTTTTTGTTTGCCCTCTTGCATCAGTGATGGTTCAATTGTGAGAAATTTATGATGCTATGTGTTGATAATTTTTTAAAAAAATTTCTCTTTTTCTTTATCAATTTTGTTCTCCCTGATTGGGAACCTATGTGATTCTTTCTACTTAAGCTTTGAGAACGTTTTGATTCTAAGCTGATATTTAATTTTAGGCTTTTAGACTTCAATTGATTTTGTATGTGAAGATAGAGACCTGAGAGGCCTAACATTGTATGATGCTTGGGACTAGACAAGGTAAGTTCTGATGGTTGTGGTATTTTTTGTTCCTATTTCCACTGCGGCAAATCATATATTGGTAATATTTCTTCCACCATGAATCTGAATTTCACTATGCTAAGTGGTAACTTGATATTTTTGTGTTCTTTGCAACTGGCTTCAAGCAATATTGATTTGAATTTTGATTTATAATTTTTTTGGCTTAATTTTTCAGATAAATTCATTATTATTTTCACCTTTCAAAATTAAACTCAATAATGTGTGGGCCATAAGAGTGATGAAAGTAAAGAGGAAATGAAATGATTATACTCTAGAAGGGAGTGTATCTGAATTGAACTTCTTTTTGGGTATTTAAAGGTTCTAATAATCTCCAATAAATTTCTAATGCATATTAAATATAATTCAGTTCTGAAATTTTGGAATAATGCTTTAGACTTCTTCCTTCTTGGACACTCCACATCAAATAGAACACAAATTTATTTCTAACAGGGTAATTGATTTCCGCAAAGAAAAAGTGAATCAATCAATGCTCTGTTGCTATGCAGTAATTGATTGATTCTCTTTTTCTCTTCCCTTTAAGGAGAAAAGTTGTTGCTTGAATAAGTTGTGTTTTATTCTCTGTATTAATAATTTCAATGGGTATATTTAATTATACTTAGGTTTGTTTCACAAAGAAATAAATTAAAGAAAATGAATTAAAAGTTGCCCTTGCATTTAGTAGATATTTTGTTTCTTATTTTAGTCAGCTTAATATTGTAGACCAAGCAGTAGTAGAAGGGAATGATGCAAATGATATGATCTTTTTTATATGAGATCAGACATTGAAGCTCCTCTACCATGTGATGCCTCTTCTATATAGGTATGTATCTAACACATGTTTTGATATTTTTTTTTTTTTTGCCTGTGCTGTTTTACTGAATAAATCTGACTATAGCAAAATCTCTATATGTTTGTTTATGCCTTATTTTGTTTTTTTTTTTTTGCTTCTGTTTGTATTTTTGTTGATTATCAAGTAGCATTTTCATTCTTGCTAAGTGATATATGTTTTTTGGTGTTTTCTTCCATTTCACTATACTCTTCTAAAAGATTAATTTTTTATTGAATCATATCATATCAGGTCCCGTTTCGGGTTAGGGATGGCAATGGGGTGAGGATGGGGCGGGGCAGGCACTCCCCGTCCCCATCCCCGAAGGGCATGGGGATGCCCCATCCCTGGACCCATTTCTGGCGGGGATTTTTCAACATCCTCATCCCCACCCCACTGAATCCTCATCTGCCTCATGCCCCGCCCCATTTACCCATACAGTCATGCTTTTCTAAATATACACAATTTACAAGTTTAATTTATAAATCATGAACACGATTTCTAATTGAAATTCAAGTTTAATCAAATAAGATAATATAAATAATTCTCAAATAATATCATTAAGAATTCAAGATATCCTCATAAGATAAATAATATTTAAACAAAATTATAAAAATTGTTCTTAAACAATTATAAAAGCCTATAAGAAATCAGAATAAGCACAAGAGGAGCAATTAGAATAAGCACAATTTATGAAAGAGTGTGTATTTGGATGCTCGAATATATTCTATTGATAAATTATCTAAGCATATCTTCAGCTTAGGCTCCACAATCAACTTTTATATTGAATTTCTATTAAATTCTTCCACAATATATATATATATTATTTATTTATGTGCAGGGCTGGGTGGGGTGGGGCGAGGTTTGCCCATCCCCGGACCCGCCCCTATAACATTACCCATAAAATTCTCCATCCCCATTTTTTTGCCCCATACCCGTACCCGACTGGGTAAAAATACCAGGGCCCCATCGGGTCTGGGGCAAATTGCCATCCCTATTTCGGGTACATATGTGAAGCCCGTTCTCCGATAGGAAACGCGTACCAGCAACTTTTTTTTTTTTTTTGTGCATTTCGAACGTTGATGGCCATCGGTTTTGGCTTTTAGGACCTGTATTTCATCATATGGTCGAAGACATGTGCTTGTAGAAGAGGAAAAAGAGGGAGAGGGAGATGAAAGAAACAAACAAGAGGAGAAGGGATAGATAAAAATGCTCCATACTTGATGGCTTGATGCTCTCGATCAACCTACCTAGCTACTTGTTTGTTTTTTCTCTTCTCCCTCGGTTCCTTCTCTGTATCGTCTTTTCCTCTGCTTAGCGCTCTGTTTCTTTTTCCACTTCTTTCTCTGCATCTCTCTTCCTCTTCCTCCTATTCTCTCTCTTTGTTTTCTAAAATTTCTCATAAATAATTGTTGGGAGAGATCTTTTGGATTCTTAAAGAAATTAAAATGTGAAGATTGCATTTGAATTAAATAAGATTTCAATTAGGAGACATGGTGGGGAGTGGGGCTCTGAATAGAGTGTTTGAACTAATAACCAAAAGCACAATGCTCTCTCTCCATTTTTTTATATTTATATTATTTTCATTAATTAAATTGTTATTTTTTTCTTCTCCCTCAGTTCCTTCTCTGTATCATCTCTTCCTCTGCTTAGCGCTACGTTTCTTTCTCCGGTTCTTTCTTTGTATCTCTCTTCCTCTTCCACCCGATCTCTCTCTTCTCTTTGTTTTCTAAAATTTCTCATAAAAAATTGTTGGGAGAGATCTTTTGGATTCTGAAAGAAATTAAAATGTGAATATTGCATTTGAATTAAATAATATTTCAACATAGGAGACATAGTGGGAAGTGGGGCTCTGAATAGAGTGTTTGACCAAATAACCAGAAGCAATGCTCTCTCTCCATTTTTTTTTTTATATTTATATTATTTTCATTAATTAAATTAGACATTAGAGTAATAAGGCCCATCTAAATAGGCTGAATAAAAATTGAGTTTATGGGTTGATGTATTTTTATTAATGGTTTATATTTTTAATGTTTAAAAAATTTTAATATATATATTTATGACATGACGTATCCGTATTCTTATTTTTTTTAAAAATGTCATACTGGTGTTTTGTACTCATACAGAGTACAAAACTCGTAGCCATGCTATATAGATCAGCTCTAAGGATGCCCACCTCCTAATAAACCAATAATAGGTTACTTATTTGGAATAGGAGTTTATTTTGTTGAAGGACTCATAAGCAGTTGCTATTACAACTTTCAAAATTAGTTTGGACTAATCTCTATTATTAGCAAAAGTATGATGAGTAAATAATGTTGATGATTATTTTCACTGCATTATTGTCATTTAGTATTGCATAAAGGTCTAATTGCAATATTTAAACATGAATTTCAGTATGGAGTCTTCTTCACCCTGAACAATTATATGCAACAATTGCAAGTGAGTATTGGTTTTGGGGCATTCTTCTTAGGAAGGTAGCAATAAATTGTCTCCTCAAGACAATGTTTGATTGTGCTTAAGAGAATTACTCATCCTTCTCTTCCATTTTGTTTTGAGGTGGCTTCATCACTATTGTAAAGATGACAAAGATAGCAGTTTTTTTTTTTCTCCATAAAGCTTATGAATTAGTTGCACTCAAGTATTGGGGATAAACAACTTACATAAAGCACTTATGAGAAAGAAGCTGAATAAATGACAGCTGTCATCTCTATTTAGTACATGTTCAGCATAACATAACTAAATAAATACTTGAACAAATTAACATTTTATTTTTCTTTTACAATTTGAGGGAAGCAGTGAGTTCTTCATAACTAATATCAATTTTGTGTATAATTGATAACATTTATATTATAATCTTCTTGCTTATTCTAGGTTAGTATCTTTCAAGAAAAACATATGTACAACTTTTATTACTCTTAATATAGATTCTTTTAGCCTTATATCTTTTAATGATAGTTGTTACTTGTTAGGATTCATTAACTTGAGAACACAAATCAAGCTTTAGCCAATAAAGGTAAATATGCTCTATACAAATCATTTCAATATTAATGGCTCTAAATATATTTCTAGTGGATTATTTTTCAAGAGCTACTTTATATTGGTTACTGATTTGTTCTCAAGTATACATGATTAAAACTATTGAATTTATTCTCATTCAGATGAAGAGGTGGACAACAATAATAATTGCAACTGTTCATCCTGTGATTTCACTACAAGAAAATCATCTTTTTCTCATGGACAAAATCCGTGAGAAAATGACATTTTTTTTGTGAGAAAAGCATTTGTCACAGAGTTTCTCACAGACCTAGTTCCGTGATAAAAAGTGGCATGACAAATACAATTTGTCACGATAAAAAACGTCTGTGAGAAAATAAAAATACCCCGTGAGAAAAGTTAGCGAAATCTCACGACATGCCAATGGATCTTCTCACAGAATAACTCATAATCCCCTTACTCACGGATTTTTGTCCATGAGAAAGACTGTGACAAGTTAAAAAAATTAATTTTTTATTTTGAATTTCTCACGGATTTGTTTATGAGAAATTTTGTGAGAAAAATCCTAATCCCCCTACTCTAAATGTTGTTTTTCTACTAATCGAAAACCTATAAATTAAAATAATCAACAACAACTCAAGCAGAACAACAGTAACAACAACAAAGGAGCATAATACAATCAAATTTTATTCAAATTAAATAATCTATACAAAAAGAAAGATAATGTGAAAAAAAAAACATATACAAAACAAGCTTTACATAAACAAAAAGGATGATATCAATCACTTTCTAGAACATAATCACTTGGGGGATCTTCCTCAGTTTCGTCATCACTACTATGATATTCATCTTCCTCCTCTTTCTCATCAGCTTCTCCTATGTTATCATTTGCATTAGTGACAAAGACTAGATTCGCATCAGTAACAACTTTCTCTGTAGCAGTTGAAGTGATATCTCTCAAATCTGTCTGTATTTGATCATCATCAACAATTAACGCTAGTGAGCGGTGTAGTTCGTCTTAGTAGGCATCATCTGGGGCATCTAGGGCATCAATTGTGTGTCTAGCCTTCGTTTGAATGACATGTAACAATTCTCACTTATTAGGAGTTATGTGTGGGTAAGAAGAAAAATAAACTTATTATGCTTGTTGAGCTAAGATGAATAAGTCATCTCCCTTGTATGTTATGCTTGAGTTTACTTCCACAAATTCATATTTTGAATAACTCTTTATTCCCCGAGGTGAATGATCATACCACTTGTAATTAAATAGTATCAATTGATAACCAGGTGAACTCGTATATGCAATCTCAATGATTTTTTATAGTACCTCATAATAGGAGGATTCGGCTTCGTCATAACTATATCCCTTCAAACAAACTCTATTGTTATTTATTTTTCGACTATGGGACCAAGCATCTATATGAAATTTATAATCGTTGATATTTACACAGTCTCATGTCTAAACCTTCCTTAAGGGACCCTAAGCCAAAGATATTAAAAGCTTGTCAACAATATCATTCTGAGGGTTTTATACCTAAATATAATTAACAAAAGGTTAGTAATATACTAAAGCACAGTTGAATACAATTAAATGTTGAAAATAGTTAGAGTTACATATAAAATCTTTAAACCATTGAGGAAATTCAGTGAAGATGTGTTATCCATTTGATCATTTAGAAGATTACTGTACATTGAGGGTATTCTATGTATGTACATGTTGCAACATAAACATAAACCCAATTATATATAAAAAATTTATATTTAAGCATCAGAATAAATCAAGATATTTTACTAGAACTTACTTCAAGTAAGGTTTAACTTTTGGGCAATTAAGCAACACATACACAATTATAGCTGTTAGTTCCTTATCATTGAGATATCGTCGTTGCAAGTTTCCATGGAAGAAAATAGGATAATTGAAGATGAAAATAGGTTGTCTAACCTAAATTTCTCCAGCATCATCATTGCGAGACACTCTTATAGTCTTTGAATGGATGTGAGATTTGAAATAGTACGAACAAAAAGTTGAAATCTCCTCAATGATGTATGTTTCACAAATTGAACCTTCTACACGGGCTTTGTTTTTAACCTTTCTCTTTAAGGTATGAAGAAACTTTTTGGAAGGATACATCCACATATATTGGACAGATCCACCTTTGATTATCTCTTCAACTAAATGAACCGGTAAATGCTCCATCATATCAAAGAAACCAAAAAGAAAAATCTTCTCAAGCTTGCACAATATTATGGAAATATTTTGCTTCATTATTTGCCAGTCAACCGTGCGCAAAGTAGGAGAGCAAAGATCTTGGAAAAATTGGCTTAATTCAACAAGAAGTTTCCAAACTTCCCTAAGTAACCCATTAAAAGCAATTTATAGGAGTCTCTCTAAAAACACGTGACTATGATGACTTTTTATGTAGGTCAAAGTTCACAGATTAGTATTGACACAATTCCCTAAGTTAGATGCATATCCATTAGAAAACTTCAGACTCTGCACCCATTGACATACGGTTTTCTTCTGTTCAATACTAAGTGTGTACAATGTCTTGAGTTTCACAATCTTTTCATTTCTTAAGTCTTACAACTCCAAACTAGGACGTTTACACAACTTCGTCGTATATAGTCTCGCATTCACATTGTCTTTACTATTGCCTTTTACATCCATGATCATGTTAAAGACATTGCTCTCTATATGCATCACATCAATATTATGAGAAATCAACAAATCATGCTAATATAGTAGGTCCCAGAAAATATTATATTTTGTCCAGTTGTGGGTTACACAATAACCACTAGAAATAACACCCCTCACTCTCTATTACTCTAGGTTATCTCAACACTTGCATGTAAATTTCATCTATAGGGTAGCGCCTCGGTGAGATGTCTTTTTCCATAGTATTCCTCAAAAAAGTAATTTTGTTACGACGGAAAGGATGATCTTAGAGCAAAAATTACCAATAGCAATCAAAATAACATATTTTATGCTCATGCTTCAAATAGAATGCATTCGAACCATGCACGCAAATCGGGCATCCTAACTTCCTTGTTGTTTATCAATCGAATAGCATTTCATATGTATGAAATTCATTTATAGTCCACAAAAGAGATGATACCATTTGAAAGTTTTGCTTTAAAGAAATATCATAAGTACGCACACTTTCATCCCAAAGCAATTTCAAATCATCAAGCAAAGGTTGTAAGAAAACGTTTATTTTACTTTTTGGATTATGAGGACCAGGAATAATGATAATCAAAAATATGTATTCTCTTCTCATGCACATGTCAAGTAGAAGATTGTAAGGAGTAAAGATTACAAGCCAACATGAGTATGTCTTCGCGCTCATTCCAAAAAGACTGAAACCATTAGTACATAGACACAACCTCAACTTCTTCAGTTCTGATGTGAAATCTGGGTAAACCATTTCAAAATATTTTCATGTATCTTCATCAGATGGGTGAGACAACATTCCTTCTTCACGTTGGTGGTCCTTATATCATCTCATATCATTTGCAGATGCGTTAGATGCAAAAAGTCTTTGCAATCTAGGGATAATTGGTAAATACCACATATGCTTGGTTGAAACTTCCCTAACATTTCTTCGTCCAACTCTGGATGTTCTAAATTGTCCTTCACCATAAACTCAACACTGCTTAGCAGCTTCATCTTCTCCATAATAAAACATAAACCCATGTGGACAATTGTCAATTTTCTTATACCTACAACCAAGTTTATAAACCAATATCTTTGTCTGATAGAAATTAGTTAGCATCCTATGACCTGGAAGCAATATTTCTGTCATCAATGTGATAAGTTTATCTATGGAACTTTCAGGAATATTGTAGTTTGACTTGATGCTTAACAATCTAACAACAGTTGAAAGCATAAAGTGTGTCTTACATCCATCTTATAATAAAAATTATGCGGCCCTCAACATATCATAAAAGTTTGCATATTCTAGATTCGGATCCTCATCTGGTATATACTCTAGTTCGAAAGAGGGTCCAGCAGCATCCATAACCATCTATTTATACCGAAGCAAATATTGATTTTCTACATCCATTAGGACAATGACTGGACGAACCTCTCCATGATTATCCCAATAATAATAATTATCCATGAAGTCTTTCGTGTATAGGTGTATCTTAACCTCATCCAATATACGAAACTTATGTCATTTGTATACAACTTTGTTATTTGGAACAAGTCTCTCATACATCTAATGACGATGTTCAGGGATATCTATATTCCTTCAATATTCAAAACAAAATGAATTTGTTAACATTTTCTTACAATTCTTCAAAGGTACTAAGTTCTACTCCGAGTATGATTTTTATCTCATTCTTGAA
Organism: Cercis canadensis; assembly: GCA_003255065.1. NCBI lineage: Eukaryota > Viridiplantae > Streptophyta > Magnoliopsida > Fabales > Fabaceae > Cercis > Cercis canadensis. The sequence continues at coordinate 113,806 of QAOA01000636.1, read as the reverse complement.
ATTTGTTTCACCACTAGTAAAAACTTATAGAGACCAAGTAAGTCAACTAAACTTCGGCAGCACCTCCCAATGGTTCTCCATGTACACAAATTATCCTGTTTAACCAGCATATATATGTATCCAGAGAAACAAAAGAGAGGTGCTTCAAAATTTAGTTCACCTACTTCTCTCAAAACTCTACTTTCCTATTAGTGGAACAATTACTTCAAGAACAGTCCTACAATTGGGGACTATCCAAGAGTTAATCTTATGCGATTAACTCTCAAACAAGTTTTTAAGTTAACCTAACTAATTTATCATATATAACTCTAACGTACATTCATTTCACAAATTATACAAGTAAGCTACATATAACATACAACAAGAGTCTCTCAAATAGAATTCTCAAAATCTCAACAATTTCACACAATTTAATTTAATAAATTATTCTCTAAATCCCACAAAATTAAAATTCATCCATACTAATTCAAAAAAATAACAAAAAAATATTTAAACCCTCTACATATATCATATATCAAAGGCCTTCAACCAATTTCAACAAGAAAAATTCACAATTACTTTAATTTTAACATTAAAATTCGAATTCAACACAAAATGCAAACTCATAAACCAAATCATTAATCAAGTTTATAATCCATTAAATACCTATCTACAACCAATCTACATTTAAACTAGTCCAACAATATAGAAAAAATTAACTCATTTTCTGCATCATTAAGAAAGAAAATAGAAGAGAAAATCGGACAAAAATGACCTACCTCAACTCTAGAGCTTTAAAAAAGGAAATAGACAGTCCACACATGTCGTAAAATGCCCTATAGTCACTGGAAATCGCCGCATATGAAGCTTCACCAAGAGAAATGTCTGAAATTTCTATTTATTTCTAATTTTCAAATGAGGAAAATAAGTCCCCCGGGGGGGGAGGGGTCACAGATTGTGTCCGTGAGAAAATTCCACCCAAATTCCCTTCTCTAGTGAAACTGTGCATTTTATTTCTTATGGACAAAATTCGTGAGAAATTCGTGAAAAAACCCATTCAAAATCTATGTGTTTCGCTTTCTCACGGATGTCAGTTCGTGAGAAACTTACATGTCATCTTCTGTCAGGTTTCCTCATGGACTATGTCCGTGAAAATGCTTTCGTGTCACACTCCTGCTATATTCTCTTGGAGTTTCTCACGGATTTCTAACAAATTTTTCTCACAGTCTTATCTTTCATGAGAAAATCCTTTCTCAAGTTTAATTCCTGTGATTAAACCTCATTTTTTCTGTGAGAATTTCTCACAAATTTTATGTCCATGAGAAATTCCATGAGAATTTCACCTTTTTCTTGTAGTGTTTGATTAATAATCATATACTCTATCTTATTTTTGAACCCACCTCCATGTTATTATTGAATGTTTAACAAGTATAAGTCGAATTAACCTCATTTACATGTCCCATTTAATCTTTCCTGCAGGACAACGTAAAGTTTACCCCACTTCTTTCATACATATCTTGAATGTGTCTTTATTCCTAATGAACCAAATGATAAATGTTGAACCTATATGATCATATTTTCTATAGATTAGTCCGTTATTTTGCACATATATTTTTTTGATTTTATAATTTCCGCTACTCAGATGTATATTCTTTCTTCGATTCAGTATGTGCCATGCTTATTTGCCCAAAAGCATCTATTTGGGACTAAGGGACGTTGGGTTCTGCGTGGTCGAGCTGATAGAGAGTTAGAATTGATGTGTGCCAAATCTTCTCATCGTCAGAATAGAATGACCCATAGAGGAGATTGAGACTAGTTTTAAAATTTCTACGACCTCTTTGTTGATGATGCCTTAATGATATCAACAATTCCTGGTATCCCAAGAGTTTTGGATGTTCTCGTCTACAAAGAGATGAAAGCATTATTCTATTAGTTTAATATTGCAAATTGTTATACAAACATGATGTTTATTATTTATACGTATAATTATTATGTATTCATGTGAAAGGGACTGATACTTTCATTTTATCTGCCCGTGTATTGATAATATTTATATTATATATACATATTGCAATGACTGAATATGAAAAATACAGCAAAGACCATTTTACCGGCCCATGCGTTATACGGACATGGCACTAGTTTAAATCATTAGTAAAAGCAGATAGACAATTTAAAAACTTCTAATAAGACAAAAATAGCATTATGTTGAGTCACGTGCACCCAAGGAGGTAGGTCCCACTATAAAGAGATAGACCGTTCCTTAGTTTAATTACCCCTGGGCTCTTCTTCGATGACCTTCTTGGGGTCTTGAAAAGGAAAAGAGGAAGCCGAATGTGGGACCTCGTGGATAGCATTGTTTTCAAATTATCTTTTATCATTTTTCAACAAAAATAAAGGCATGGTCCACAAATCAACCTGGTTTCTTTGCGAGGATTCCGCTGTTTTATAGTAAAACTCTTTACTTTTCTTAAAAGTTATTTCTTATATTAATTAATGTATTATTAATAATACTAATAACGATAAAGTTGCTAAATACTTATTTATTTATGCTCTTTTATTGATTAGTTTAGATGGCAAAAGTCGCATATGGTAAAACACGTAGCAATTGGCAAATGACAAAATCCAATGAGCAATATGGAACTGCACAGTAAGCTGGCCGTCCTTAATTTAATATACTATTCTATTTATTATTATTAATAAAAAATTAAATATTTTGGAGAAGAGCAAAAAGTTGGCGGACAGAATGCGGATCTCACGGGACGTCCTTGGCCCTTGGCTGAGGCTCTTGGTGGTCGGGAGAATAAGATGCGCGCTCGTGTGCACAACACGCGGTATACTGACCAAAGGGTGACCTCACGTTCGACTATGCTACACTATCTATGTTTTTTCCCATTTTTTTAGGTTGAGACTGAAAATGGGTACCAGTGTAAAGGCTATTCAATGGTTGAGATTAAGCAACGTGTACATTCCAGATGAAATGATTGAATATTGACTGTAAATAGTTAATTGTATTTTGGCCCCATAAAATTTATGTATTTATTTTTATTATCTTCTAACTAAAAATACTTGTTTTCTCTTCTCCTCCATCATTCCCACGCCCATTTCTTCTTCTTCATTTTCTTCTCTTCACTTCACACACACATCAACCCATACACACATACACCTCAAGACATCTAGTTTTCTCCTTTAATCACTCACTGTTAACCATCCTATTCCCAGCATATAAATCCCTACCACACGTGAGTTCACCAAACTCACAAACACAAACTACCTTCTTTGGCTATGGCAGATGAAACCATTCTTGTTGGCCATAGTTTTTAGAAATACGTGACTGGAAAATACCCACAACCACCCACCCATCTTCCTTCCTCTGACACCACCACAGACACTGTTTTGCAACCCAATCCTGAACATAAAAAATGGTACGAACAAGACCAGCGAATTGTTAGTTATCTTGCTCAAACACTCACCGACTCCCGTCTTGCTCTCACTGTCGGCTGTGATACATCTCAAGACCTTTGGGACTTTCTTCAACGTCACTTCTCTTAAACATCCACTGCTAATGAGGCTAATAGTTGCTTTCAGCTCATGGATATGCAGAAAGGCACCAAGACAGTTGACGAATACCTTCGTTATGCCAAATCTCTCTCAGATGCCCTTGCTGTCATCAACGAACCTATCTCCAACAAAGACCTCGTCACTGCTGTTCTTCGCGGTTTGGGTTCCGACTATAAAATCCTTGTCATTGCCATTCTTCAAGTGCCGCCTTTGCCAACTTTTGCCGATCTTCAATCTCGTCTCCTCTCCTTTGAAACCCAAAACTCAACAACTACGCCTCTTGCTAGTCAACACACGACACTCCTCCATGCACAACACCCACGTGAGTCAACCCACAATTATCCAAACAACCAAAACAGCTTCTCTGGTCGTCGCAACCAAGGCAACCATGCAAGCGGTCGCGGTGGGTATGGCCGTGGTAATGGCTGACGTAACAGCAGCTGGCCTCGTCCTTCCTCTTGGTCTCAACATTCAACTCGACCACCCAACCATGCGCCTCCCCATCCTTGGCAACCCACCTGACCATCTTATACACCTAACTAGGCTCCAACTCCATGTGGTATTCCTCCCTCTTTCGCTGGCATACTAGGACCAGCTTGGTGTCCCACCTGTAACACCACTCAACACACACAAGAAGCATGTCCTCACCGCTACAATGGGCCAACCTCCTTACAGCCATTTTTTGGTGCTCACTTCTCTCAACCTACCGCACCTGGTACCCGGACACTGGAGCTACAAATCACATGACCAGTCCCTCCACCAACCTTCAAGACCAACAACCTTATACAGGCAACAATTCTATGGTAATGGGTAATGGGGAGTCTCTTCCCATCACCCATACCGGTAATCTTTCCCCCTCTTTAGGTTCCTCTGATTTCCATCTTCGTAATGTTCTTTCACTACCATCTTTCCGAACTAACCTCTTATCTGTTGCTCGTTTTACTAAAAATAACAATGTATACTTTGTCTTTGCCTCTGATTTCTATTAAATCTATGACATACTCACAGGTTCTCTTTTATTTTAGGGCCCATGTATGGATGATCTCTATCCATTATCACTGCAATCTCCTCCTCTCCTTCAACCTCGTGCCCTTGCTGCTCTAAACTCCTCCACTTGGCATTGTCAACTAGGCCATCCCTCCTCCTTGGTGTTGTCCCACTTAGCGCCGTCTCTAGGCTTCAAAAACTCTAATAAAGACTTCTGTACTGCATGTGCTCTTAGTAAATCAACTCAACTTCCATTCTCTAGTAGTACTTCAATTGTACCTTCGTTATTTTATATAATTCACTCTGATGTTTAGATGTCACCAGTATCATCTATTAGTGGCTATCGCTATTATGTGCTTTTTACTGATGCTTTCTCCCGTTACACTTGGCTTTATCCAATGCGCCGTAAGAGTGAAGTTTTTCACCATTTTCAAACCTTTGTTGCTATGGTTCGCAATATTTTTAAATCCTACATTAAATTCCTGCAAAGTGATAACGGTACTGAATATGTAAATCAATCATTCTTCCACTTTTGCAACTACTTAGGTATTCAGCAACGCTTCTCTTGCCCATACGCTCCCCAACAAAATGGGCTTGCTGAACGCAAGCACCGTCACATTGCTACTATCATTCGCACTCTCCTCACCACAACAAAACTCCCTTATTCCTATTGGGTTGAAGCTGCTCTCACTGCTATACATCTTATCAACCTTCTTCCCACACATGTCCTCAATTGACTCACTCCTTACACGTGCCTTTTTAACTCTCCACCAACCTACTCCCATTTGTGCACCTTTGGGTGCACATGCTATCCATTCCTTGGTCCCTATACAGATCATAAACTCAGTAATCGTACTATAGAATGTGTGTTTCTTGGATATAGTACCAACCAAAAGGGATATTGGTGCCTTGACCCCACCACTGGCAAGGTTTACACCTCTCGGCATGTGTTGTTTAATGAATCTTCCTTTCCTTTTTCTACTTTGCAGGCACACTCGGCTTCATCTTCTGTTGAACTAGATTTTCAACCCCTCACCACTCCGGAAAATGGTCTACCAACTCCCCTTGCCACGTCGGCCCTGCAGGTAATCCCTGTAACTCAAACTGATTCTCAAATTAGAACCATTAATGCAGAACCTCCATTGACCCATGCCCAACCACTCATGCCTCATTTAACCGAAGTGCCCCCACCCTTTGCCACCACCATAACTATGCCACCAACACCAGTCTCCACTCATCCCATGACCACCCGTCTTCGTGATGGCATTCAAAAGCCCAAAATCCATACCGATGGAACCATTCGCTACCCAATACCTCATGCTCTACTATATGTTGTGGATTCAAATGAACCCACATGCTACTCTTAAGTAGTCAAAAACCCCGACTGGCGTGCAGCGATGACTAAAGAAATCAATGCTTTCCTAAAAAACAACACATGGTCCCTTGTACCACCCTCTCCAGCTCATCAACCAGTTGGTTGCAAATGGATTTTTCGTATAAAGTGCAAACCTGACGGTACTATAGAATGTTACAAAGCCCGCTTGGTGGCTAAAGGTTTCCATCAACAAGTTGGCATTGATTACACCGAGACATTCAGTCCAGTCGTCAAACCCACCATTATATAGACTGTTCTCAGCATTGCTGTCTCTCGAGGTTGGTCTCTCTGTCAACTTGACGTCAAAAATGCCTTCCTCCATGGTTTCCTACATGAAACAATCCATATGGTTCAACCTCCCGGTTTTGTGGATCCAACACATCCCTCCCACGTGTGTAAACTTCACAAATCCCTTTATGGTCTTAAACAGGCCCCTCGTGCATGGCTTCACCGCATTAGTTCCTTCTTAGTCTCTACTGGTTTTCATCAAAGTCAAGCTGACTCTTCTCTCTTTATATTTCATCAAGACTCCCATATAATATTCCTCATCCTATATGTTGATGATATTTTTGTAACAGGAAATCACTCTACATTCCTTTAGGATTTTATTTCACTGCTCGGCCGCTAGTTTGACATCAAAGACCTTTGTCCTTTGAGTTATTTCCTTGGCTTGCAGGTGATCCCTCACAATAAAGGCCTCTACATCAATCAAATCAAATATGCTTATGATCTCCTCCACAAATACAAGATGCTCCAAGCCAAACCAACGTCTACACCCCTTGCTGCAAAAACTTCCTTAATGGCTCATGACAGTTCCTTACTTGCACTACCCCCTGAATACTGAGAACTTGTTGGTAGTCTGCAATATTTAACACTCACTCTCCTCGACATCTCCTATGTTGTTAACACAGTCGCACAGTACATGAGTGCACCAAGGACTTCTCATTTTACAGCTGCCAAACGTATCTTACGGTATATCAAAGGCACCTTGGCCTATGGTCTTGTCTTTTGACCTGACCCATGCACTGTTCGTTTATGTGGCTGCTTTGATGTCGATTGGGCAGGGTGTAGAGATACTCGTCGATCCACCACAGTATATTTGATCTACCTTGGCACAAATCTAATTTCCTGGTGCTCCAAGAAGCAACCCACAGTCTTAAAGTCAAGCACGGAAGTAGAATATCGTGCTCTTTCTCATGCATGTGCTGAAACTTCATGGCTATGCTCTCTTCTGCATGAACTCGGTATTAGCCTTCAGTTTCCAGTTTTACTAAACTGTGACAATCTAAGTGCTACCTACTTGACCTCCAATCCGGTATTTCATGCTCATACACGTCACATTGAATTGGACTATCATTTTATACGTGAAAAGGTTGCACTTGGAAGTCACCAGGTTTGCTTCATTCCCTCCATCGACCAACCTATTGATCTACTTACCAAGGCATTACATAAACCAAGGCACAACACTTTGCGCACCAAACTTGTCCAGCCAAGGTCATCCAGTTTGCGGGGGGTGTTAACCATCCTATTCCCAGCACATAAATCCCTGACATTCTATTACAATCAATCAGCATCAATTTACCATTTAAAATAGCAATAATCTCTCTCCTAGAATCAATCTGATTCTCCTAGACTTTAGTCCCACAATGCCTATTTATTCTCTGTAACTCTCAACTCTGAATATATTAAAGAAATAGAAATTTCACACTTACTTTTACCATTTCTTCATCTCCCCTCCCCATTGTCATTCTTGCAAATCCATAACTGATAATGGCTTTGCAGCTCTAAAATTCCCAGAGATTCTTCTTTGCTAGTCTGCGATTTTTATGCCAGACATTGGTAATGGATTAAGCGTTTTAGCGAGGCTCCTTGTTCTCGAGCCGCCCAGCCAACTCGCCGATCTGGCTCATATTCAGCATGGGAAAGTGTGCCATCAACTCAGCCGAGTACGGCCCTTTATGGCGAGTGCTGCGTTAGAACTTCATGACCGAGATGATAAACCCTTTGAGAATAAAGCAATGTGGTTGGATAAAGAAGTGGGCCATGGAAGCTCACATGAAACGGCTTCGTAAAGAGGCTCAAGAGAATGGCTTCGTTGAAGTCATGAGCAATTGTAGGCTCACTATATGTAGTATCCTTATTTGTCTATGCTTTGGAGTTAAAATCTCCGAAGACAGACTCAAAAGCATTGAGAGCATTTTGAAGGATGAGGTCAATCTATAATTTAACTAAAATATTAAGTTACTATGTTATTATTAGAAAAACTTGATAACCAAGTTGCCCATCAAACCATCTCAGCCATTGATTGGGCCAAGTGGATGATTGAATGACAATTTAGTGTCATGTGCACCGGTACCCATTTTCAGCCATTGGTATTGTAGACTTGACATTTTTTTATATTGTTTTAATTTTACATTATATCATACTAATATTATGTGTCATTTATGCATTGTTTTCATCTATTTCTAACTAGACGTTAGGGAGAGGTTTTCACGTACTTTACAAACATTAGAGAGTTATTTTCATGTTTTTAAAGTTTAAAGACTGAATCACATATTAAATAAAGTTAAAAAGTATAAATTTAATTTTTTCCAAAATCTTATTTTTAGGGAGAAAAGGTTTTTCAGACACTTCACAAACATTAAGGAGTTCTTTCCATGCTTTTAAAGTTTAAGGATTGAATTGCATATTAGATAAAATTAAAGAGTATAAATTTAATTTTTCCCAAAATCTTATTCGATGCTTTATTTTTTTAGGTTTGATTTTGTCCCAAAACTTTCAATTAGTCTAGTTTTGTATCAAAAGTTTTTGTATCACACAAATCTTGTCTTAACCCCTAACTCAATCACACAAATTAATGGCAATAGTACAAGTGGCAAATTATGTGGACAATAATGCACATAGAGCTGGCAAAACGAACTGGTCAAGCCCTAATTAGCCCAGCCCGTTTAGGCCTGATTCTATTCTAGCCAACAAAGTGCTGACCTAGCCCAGCCCTATATGGGCCACAGGCTAAATAGGCCAACCCACTTTTTATTTTTATTTTTTTGAATTTTTTTAACCATTTTTATTGTAATCAAGCTAAAAATTAACAAGGATTTTGACATTTTTCTTTAATGATTTTGGCTATTTTAGGCTAAATTGTTAATGGACCTAATTGAACAAAATAAAATATGTATAAAGTAATAAATAAAATTTAAATAATAAATCAAAGATGTATAAGAAAAATACGTATAAGTGTAAAATTAAAATAAAGATATATAAGTAATTAAAGTAGTGTATACTTAAAAATAATATTTAGGTCCAGCCTAAAAAAAAAAAGTAGGCCAACTTGGACTGGCCCGACCCGAACACGAATGAGTTGTGGGCCAAAACGGCCAAGGGCAAATTGGACTGGTTTTATTTGGATTAGGATTTTTAGAACCCATCCTTCTTTTTTTAAGGGCTAAAACAGACTTGGCACATTTTACCAGCTTTAATTACACATGTGGCATGTCAATGTGCCAAATAGGAAAAAAATGTCACAAGTGGCAGATTATGGCTCCTAGATTAGCTAGTATGGGCCTTAGATATGGGTCCCTATAGGAACCTTGAACTAGCATTATCAAAACGGGCTAGGCCAAAAAGGCTCGATTTTAATTAGACCTAAAAAATAAGGTATAGGCACGGCCCTATTAGTCCTTTTTAATAATCGAGTTGACTCAATTTATATTATTTTATTATTTTTTGAATTAAATATTATTTTTAAAATAGAAAAAAAAGGAAAAAGAAATTGAATTTAAACTGAGCCGAGCCTAAAAAAAGCTCGATTTTAATCAAGTCTCAAAATTCAAGCCCAAACCCAATTTTATACAGGCTAAGCCAAATTATTAAACAGGCCAAATCTAAAATTGACAATGTTACATTGGACTACTTTTCAAAGGCATCTCAGTAAAATTTATAGTTTTGTAGTATTGTGAAATGATGTTATTTCAATTAGTGAAGGGAGTGGTTTTTTTTTTTTTCTATCTAGCACATTGACATGCCACGCGCACAATATATTCCATGTAATACAATATCTATGATACTGCCATTAGTTTGTGGGACGAAATTAGGGGTTAAGACAACATTTGTGCGATATGAAAACTTTTGGAATAAAATTGGACCAATTGAAAGTTTTGGAGCGAAATTGAAATTAGATGTACAATTATGGGATGAAATTAACAATTTTGTCTTTATTTATTTATTTATGAATAAGAATATATGTTTCATCGTAACAAAAGAAAATAATCCAACGACAAGAGTCAACTTTGGCAAACTATTTTCCTATTTAACAAGTTAAGCAAAAATCACATAAAACAAGTACAATACTTAATCGAGAAAACTTTCCTCCAATGCGCATAGTCTTGAGTAAATTGTCATTTGTATCTTTAAAAGATTCACACTTTAACAAATACAAATTAATCCTTAAAAATAGTAAATTACAAAATAATCCTTAAATTATTTAGAGTTGTAACAATCTGATCCACTATTACTTAGATCTGTTAACCATTGATGAAAATAATGACATGATACTCTCTTAACTGCCTAGATGTAACAATATTTTATGAGTTACTATTTTTACATTCTATTTTGTTAATACTACATTTTATTTAATGTCTAAATATGATATAGACTATATTATTCTTAATTAATATAAAAAAGTTTTTAATTTTAACTAAAAACTTTCTATATTAAATGAGAGTTTTTATAATTGACTAAATTTTTTTTATATTAAATTAAGATAAATTAATTTATATTATATTTAAACATTAAATAGGGTGTGACATTAACAAAATCAAATGTAAAAATAGTGGCTCCCTATTTTATTATTTTAACTCACTTGATGTTGCCCTTTCACTAGCCTAATATACTATTATAGGAGCTAACAAGAATTTCTCACAAATTACCAATTTTGTATTGTCTGAAAAATCACTGTTTGCGAATAGGTGTATTTTTGTTTTTTGCCATTAAATATAAGATACTGAATTTTCTAGCTGAATATATTCAAAAATGAGAAATCAAACTTTGAAATGATGGGTGAGTCACATTAAAATTCAAGGGTAAAAGTCTAGAAAAAAAGGGGGTAGGAGAGTAAAGTGAGTTGGAGACATGGGGAGGAGAGAAGGTTGAATTGTAAAACACCCCCGGTGGGGTTTTGATTTAAAGAGAAAGGCATGGAGTCCAGGTAATTAGCCACTATATGGTTCCACCTTTGTAGGGACTCTAATCTTATGGATATTAGTTCGACTAGTTGTATTAGAGATAGGAGCTAACGAGGAATCAAACTTGGGACTCAAAAATTATTTGGAATACTGAAGTTAAATGTGGAATATAAAAAGGTGAAATTGTTTTATTTTTAAAAGGTATTTGTAAAGGAAAGGTGCATGTATATTACTCAAAATTCACCTAAAAGGACTAGGCAAAATTAATATAATGATTTGGCAACTAAACAGAGAGTTATGTATTTTACACACTTGTAAATAAATATTTATTCTATACTTGACACATAATAACATTTAAATTTAACTAAACCCACCTCAACTCTTTTCAGCCATTTCAAATTCCCCAAATCTTTATACCTAAATGTAAATATCGTTTCTCCTAAATTGAAATCCTACGTTTGACTGAATTGGAGAAATGAGAAAAGTAAGATAACTGCAGAAGTGGGGCCATCACTTACAAGTGTACTCTTTTTGTGTTTTGCCCCCGGTCTTTCTCGCGCTCTCTGGCTCTCTGTTTGCCCGCTAGCTCAGAGGCAACTTGCTATACATTCTATTCATGTTGCCTGTGTTGTAGTGTCTCCAATAGCCACTAGCTACCTTCTTTTCCGTGAGTGTGAATCTACCAATCTGCGGGACTATAGCAAAATGAATAGATTCGAAGTTGAAGCAATTGTTGCGAGAAACGGCCAGCATTCCAGAGCCCTTTGCCCCACCTTTGTGGTGTCTAGTGTTTACATACACATGACATGAACGTTTTCTTTTGTCTTGTTTGAGATATGCCCACAAATCTAATTCTTGTTTTTTAGCGAAGGGCTGACTACTTGACAATTTGAACATGCTAATTGTATGTTACCTTCATCCGGAGACAGCCAGATTCTGACCTGTTTAATTCCAATCCAAAGGTAATTCCCTCCTTCCATTTCCGTACCCCTTCCCTTTCCGCCATTGCCACTGTCACTGCCACTTCACTTTATGTACAGCAACTCGTACTAGACAGCCTACGGTCTCTACGATATTTATATGCATAGGCATATACTACTAATACTACAACGAAAACACATATACCAATACCATCTGCGTTTATCACACTATTCACAACATCTCTCCTTCTTGTTTCGATACTAGCCTCTTCGAGTTTTGAATTTCTTCTCGCTCTAGTCAAGTCTTTGTTTTGACACTTGCTTCCCTGTTCAACTAAACTATTTTCAACCCAGAGTTTATCTGATAATTACGTGTTTGATAGCGATTTGGACCACTTTTTCTCACTAGATTAATTTAATATGATTCCTTTTTCTCTTGGTATGTTTTCAGCTTTCCCAGCAAGTCATGTAAAGAAATGTGGAAAAGAGGCTCAAAATCAAAGGCAGCAAGGGAGGGTAGGTACAGCGCAGATCTGAAAATCAGGCATAGGAAGACCGTGCTGTTTGGGTTTGTCATATTTTGGGTTTTTTCAGCCTTTGTTCCGCAACTCTAAAGAAAGGCTCAAAGACAAGAGAGACAAAATTTCCTTGCAGTTTAAATTTAATTAAGAAGAATAGTTTAGTGACGGTGGCGGATAATATGTGTTTCAGGCAGGGATAATCCATTTTTCATGAGATAGAAAGAAAGAAAGAAAATGAAGAGAGAAGCAAGGATATTATCAATATCAGTATCATGGTCAGAAGTAGAAGATCAAGTTATATTTTGGTCGGTGTTTCACTTTCACCTGCTGCTGCTGCTGCTGCTACTGTTAGTGATGATGATTAATGCGTCAGGGTCAGGGTCAGGTTCAGGTGGTAGAGAATTGGCAGCGCATCCGCAACAAGTTGAAGTTGGGTTGTTGATGGCTTTCAAGCAGTCGTCTATTTCCTCTGATCCAAATAATTTCCTAGCGGACTGGACTAGTGCTAATTCCCCTAATCCCTGCTTATGGCGAGGCGTGTCCTGCTCTCCAGATGGCTCCGTTACCACTCTGAACCTCACTAATGCTGGCCTCATTGGCACCTTGCAACTTTCCCGTCTCACCGCCTTGCCCTCTCTACGCCATCTCTTGTTGCACGGCAATTCCTTCACCATCAGCCCTCGAGATGGAGATGGAGACCTCTCTTCGTGTAGCCTCGAGACCCTTGACTTGTCCGCAAACAACTTGTCGTCGGCTTCTTTTCCCGACTTAAACCTACTTTCCTGCCATAGTCTCGCTTATCTCAACCTCTCCCGAAATTCCATCACCAAAGCCACTCTCCAATTTGCTCCTTCTCTGCTTCAACTTGACCTCTCTCGCAATCGAATTTCTGACCCTACCCTTTTGTCCTACTCCCTATCCAACTCTCACAGTTTGCTTTTCCTCAATTTCTCTGACAACAATCTCTCTGCCAACCTCAATACTAGTCTTCTTTTCTCTTGCAAAAACCTTTCTACGCTTGACCTCTCCCACAATTTACTCTCTGGCCACATACCTATGGCTGATTCTCTCACCCATTTGGATCTCTCTAACAACAATTTCTCTGCCAACTTCTCTGACCTTGACTTTGCCCACTGCAGCAGCCTCATCTCACTCCATCTAGCTCACAACGCTCTCTCTGGCACTCAATTCCCATCCACCTTGACCAACTGCCACCTTCTCAAGACTCTCGATCTATCCCACAATCAACTCCAGCTCAAGATTCCAGGTGTCTTACTGGCAAGTTTCAAGAGTCTAAAACAACTCTCCCTGGCTCATAATAATTTTTCTGGTGATATACCTGCTGAATTGGGAATCGCTTGTCGCTCCCTCGTTCAACTTGATCTCTCTGAAAACAAGCTTTCTGGTGAGTTGCCTTCAACCTTTACATCTTGCTCTTCTTTGCAGACTCTCGACCTTGGTAAGAATTATCTCTCAGGCGATTTCCTCGCCTCCGTGGTCAGCAAACTCTCGGCTCTTAAATACCTCTATGTACCATTCAATAACATAACCGGTCCTGTTCCCTTGTCTCTCGCCAATTGTACAATGCTTCAGGTTCTTGACCTGAGTTCAAACGCCTTTACAGGCAATGTTCCTTCTGGGTTATGCTCCTCCTCACCCTCTGGCTCAGCCTTGGAAAAGATACTTGTAGCTGACAATTACCTTTCAGGGGCACTGCCTTCAGAGCTTGGGCGCTGCAAAAACCTGAGGACTATTGATTTTAGTTTTAATAACTTGAATGGCCCAATACCCTCAGAAATTTGGTCCTTACCCAGTCTTTCTGACTTGATTATCTGGGCCAACAACCTTACAGGCGAGATCCCTCAAGGCATCTGTGTCAATGGAGGAGGAAACTTAGAGACCATGATTCTTAACAACAATTTCATTTCGGGCACCATTCCTCAGTCAATTGCCAATTGTACCAATTTGATTTGGGTGTCACTTGCTAGCAATCGAATTAGTGGGGAGATACCTGCTGGTATTGGAAACCTAAATAACCTTTCAATCCTCCAATTAGGTAACAATTCACTTACAGGACAGATCCCCCCGGAGCTTGGAAAGTGTAGGAGCCTCATATGGCTAGATTTGAATAGTAATAACCTAACTGGTGCTATTCCATCCGATCTTGCCAATCAAGCTGGATTGGTCATTCCAGGAACTGTTTCTGGGAAGCAGTTTGCATTTGTAAGAAATGAAGGTGGGACAAGCTGCAGGGGTGCTGGAGGTTTAGTTGAATTTGAGGATATCAGAGCAGAGAGGCTGGAAAGTTTTCCTATGATCCATTCCTGCCCATTAACAAGAATATACTCTGGTTTGACAGTGTATACCTTCACCAATAACGGCAGCATGATCTACCTTGATCTCTCCTACAACTTCTTGTCAACAAGTATTCCTGAAAACTTGGGTTCAATGACCTTCCTACAAGTCTTAAATTTGGGACACAATAGGCTAACTGGAAAGATTCCTGATAGTTTTGGTGGTCTGAAAAATGTAGGAGTGCTAGATCTCTCTCATAATCACCTTCAAGGTGTCATCCCAGGATCATTAGGAACGCTATCTTTCCTTAGCGACCTGGATGTGTCTAATAATAATCTCACCGGCTCCATTCCTTCTGGAGGTCAGTTGACCACTTTCCCTGCATCTAGATATGAAAATAACTCAGGTCTTTGTGGGGTCCCGTTACCACCATGTGGCTCTGGGAGCCACTCAGCAGGTTCTCATACTTGGGAGAAGAAGCAGCCTTTGGCAGCAGGGATGATCATTGGCATTGTTCTCTTCCTCTTGTGTATTCTAGGGCTTGTTTTAGCTCTTTATCGAGTGAAGAAGTACCAGAGGAAGGACGAGCACAGAGAGAAATATATAGAAAGTCTTCCAACTTCAGGTAGCAGCAGCTGGAAACTTTCCAGCATTCCTGAGCCTCTAAGCATCAATGTTGCCACTTTTGAGAAACCTCTGCGTAAGTTGACATTTGCTCATCTACTTGAGGCTACTAATGGTTTCAGTGCTGAAAGCTTGATAGGGTCCGGAGGCTTTGGTGAAGTCTACAAAGCTCAGTTGAGAGATGGCTGTGTTGTTGCTATCAAGAAGCTTATTCATGTCACAGGTCAGGGAGACAGGGAGTTCATGGCTGAAATGGAGACTATTGGGAAGATAAAGCATCGAAACCTGGTTCCTCTGCTGGGCTACTGCAAGGTTGGAGAGGAGAGGCTTCTTGTGTATGAGTACATGAAGTGGGGGAGTCTGGAGGCTGTTCTTCATGATAGGGTCAAAGGAGGAGGTTCAAAGCTTGACTGGGCAGCAAGGAAGAAGATTGCCATAGGGTCTGCAAGAGGTCTTGCATTTCTTCATCATAGCTGCATACCTCACATTATACACCGGGACATGAAGTCTAGCAATGTTCTTCTCGATGAAAATTTTGAGGCCAGAGTTTCTGATTTTGGCATGGCAAGATTGGTTAATGCCCTTGACACTCATCTCAGTGTTAGCACACTAGCAGGAACGCCAGGTTATGTGCCCCCCGAATACTACCAGAGTTTTAGGTGCACAACAAAAGGGGATGTCTATAGTTATGGTGTCATACTGCTTGAGCTTCTATCAGGGAAGAGGCCGATTGATTCATCTGAGTTTGGTGATGATAACAATCTTGTTGGATGGGCAAAGCAACTTCAGAGAGAGAAAAGAATTAGTGAGATACTGGACCCTGAATTGATTATGCATACATCTATTGAAAGTGAACTATACCAGTACTTAAGCATTGCAGTTGAATGTCTAGATGACAGACCATATCGGCGGCCAACAATGATACAAGTGATGGCAATGTTTAAAGAACTTCAGGTTGACACAGAAAATGATATCCTTGATGGCTTCTCACTAAAAGATAATGTTATTGAGGAAGCATGAGAAGAGGATCTTTTGTCTATAAGAAGTGTCCCTTTGACAAAGGAAAAAATAAAAGGTTTTCAACAGTTCGAATGTAGCTGGACTGTGGTGACAAATCTGGAAATTGGAGAGAGGTTCTTTTATATTTTTCCAGCTGTAAATAGAAGACATTGAATGAGACCAAGAAGCCAAAGGAGATCACGGACTGAGTGAAAAGTTGAGTCCTGTGGTTATAGACAGAATTTGCCGTTGCTTTCATCTGCTAATCAAGTATTCATTCACTTGAAATTGGTAGTTATAATTTCTTTCCAATGGACTTTGGTCACTTATATAATCACCTCACCTTTTCTGATGACTTCATTACTTCTTTTTCCCCTTCCATTGGGTTTTGTTCCTATCAAAGGTTTTGCTAACTGGTGTTTCAATTCATATGTTACAATTGTCAGTTATTGTTGTTTATAGGAAACCAGAATTTGAGTAAAGCATTTTGTAAAATTGTAGCAAAGCATTATTGAAAAGTTATTGTTGTTCATCGCGCCTTTTCCTTTTGTTCTACAATTATGTGGTTCTGATGGTTGTTATATTGTGACATAGAAGGAATTTACGCATCAAGGAAGAATGTTACAGAAACGTAGTCTTATTCGAGTCACCTCTACAACCTCCAGCACCCTGTCCTATATACTTTTTCCCGTTTCCTTCTGTTGCTCTCTCTCTGCTTTGTTTCACATGAACCTTTAAAATGCCCTACAAGCATTTTGAAGATTTCTGGCTTCCCTTTTCTTTTGCATACACCAAAATGTTGTTACATGAACTGAACTTAAACTGCAGCTTCTGTATATCTGTGTTAACGAAGTAGTGGACAGTTGTAAATTCCAATGTTGTGAGCATTACATTTAACTGTTAATGTGCATGTGAGACTGCTGAAATTATCTCCTCTCCAACTTTTTGCTTCAGAAAATGATAGGCTGAAACGTGTTGAAAAGGTGCAAAAGGTGTATAGTTAATTTAAGATGTCAAATTAAAGTTTTAGTGGGTGTCTAGTTAAACTTAGATGCCGCCAAGTGTGCAGGAGAAAAAGAGGTGTAGAAAAAAGGGTGTGGATATAGCACTGCTTTATGGCTTCTTTTATCTTTGGAGCATGGAAAGATGGTTGCCTTTTTGTCAAGTCTTGAAGTGTTAAACCTAGCTGATATCATTTTTGTATACAATGCTCCACTGCCGAAGTGACTGAAATATATATGGCTAGTAAATCAACTGGGAATATTGCATGCAATAAATAAATGAGATGTAACTAGGGTATTCCCTGAATAACCATGGGTTGAATGAGTTGTTCCTTAAGATTTAGAGTCATTATCGGGCTTAGAATTTCTGTAATTTGTCATATTCCAGTCATGTACTATATTAGTGTGTTTTCTCTCTTTTTTGTTAGCATTTTGTGGCAACTATATGTTCATTTTTCTATTAATTTAACTTACTTCAAGGATCGTAACACTGCTTGACAACATCTGATCCAAGCATGCAAATGCATTTCCCTTCGTGCCACTATCTTTAATCTTCAAGACCAACAAATATCTTGGGGAAGTGCAAGAGGGCTGTCTTCTTAAAATGTAAAACTTCATTGGTTGCCAAATGGAAGTTCGAACGGGAGTGTATGAAATTGCTGACTGACCATATCCTGCATTGGGCAATGTTTCTATGGTTTCATCAGAACATTGTTACATTCCAATGGCTGATCATTGCTTGTGGAATATACAATTAAGAATGTTAACACTAATCTAAAAGCTAATTGAATTATATCATAATCAGTTTGTAATCATGAGTTTCTTTGCTTAGGATCTAAAAGAAGTACTACCAAGAACTAATTACTTGTACTGACAAGAAAAGAAAAGTAATTCTGTGTCAAAGAAGACAAACTCATGGAGCTTGTCCATTGGCAGTCATGGAAAGTGCAGAAGCTCACAAATGAGACAAGAACATCTAAGATTAAAGTTTGTTTTTGCTTCCAAAGTTTGCTTTTGTTTCTCTCTCTTGCTTTTACCGATTGTAAATGTCTAATAAGAACTGTAACTCATCCAATGGATAGCTTGTGTTTCAATTGGTAATACTTTCTATATAGCACCACTCTTGACACTGAAACTCCTTGGCTCTCCTCACTCACTGCCTTTACTCAGGAGATTCTACAAATTATTACTTATATGCTAGAAGAAGGGTATTTCACAGATATGAAAGTAAAATAAGAGCACGGCAGAAATTTTCTTCAATCAAATAGGAAACAACGTCAAGAATGGTTCTGAGCAAATGAACAATCTGTCCTTTGATGAACAAAGTCAACCTGCTTCCTGTGCAGGGTAAGTTGAAGAGGGAAAAGTGTCAATTAAAGAATGTGGGATGATTAGATACATATGCTTAGTCTACACGCTTTGTGTTTTATACACTAGCTTATAAGCTTGCTTTATAGAATTTGATTGAGCATGGCTAGTTTTCTTAATCCTAATCCTCCAAAAATTGTAAATTAGCAATCATTTTTCTAGATAATGAAAGGAAGATTATGAGTGTGATATGAACAGAACTTCAAGCAGTTAGAATGCAAACTGCACAATATATTTTGTGAAAGTTTGAGGGATAACATGGTACATATATTTTTGCCAGACAGCAAAATCTCCAGTTCACTTTATATCAAGACTAGAGGATCTTATAAGTGAAGCAGCGTATAATCAATTTGAAATTGTCAAGAATTATGTGCCTGTCTCTATTTGCTTTCAACAGTCTGAATTGAGCATTTGTGTATTGTATTTAGAGTAAAACCCCTTTTTAGTCCCTGAATTATTCAGTGATTGACAAGTTAGTCCTCCAAAAATGTTCGCTGACAATTTCGTCCTCGAATTATGGTTCTGTACGAAAAATTAGTCCTCGAATTATATTCGCTGACAATTTAGTTCTCGAATTATGGTTTCATAAGACAAATTAGTCATTGAATTAATCCTCAACTGAGGACTAATTTGTCGTACGGAACCATAATTCGAGGACTAAATTGTCAGCGAAAATTTTTCGAGGACTAATTTGTCGTACGGAACCATAATTTGAGGACGAAATTGTCAATGAATATTTTTGGGGGACTAACTTGTCCATCGTTGAATTTTTCAGGGACCAAAAAGGGGTTTTACTCTTGTATTTATATATGTGAGGTTACAATAGAGTTTGATAGGAATGAAAGTACACTTAAAAACCCTACTACAATTGTACTCTAATACAAGCACATGAATAACCGTAGTACCTTTTACTTTACGGGTGCTTCTTCGTTGCCACAAGGGGCACAAGTACCACAACTGACATAATAGTGTACATCCAATGAAAAGGAAGCAGGTGTCGGTGGAATGGAAGGGTTGAGGTGGTTTATTTTTCATTTCGTTTGTGCCTTGTTATTTGGGGAAATTGTTAATTGACCCCTATAAATTAATGAAATTCATAGGTAATAATTTTTTTTTTGTCTGATTTTCCCCAAAATGGTGTTGTTTTGGTGGCCGCCATGTAAACACCGAAGACGATGGAGAAGTGGTTGATAGTTTTCTGTACTGTTGTTCTGTTGCAAGGTTGTTGCAGGAGTTGGTATTTTCTTCATGGCCAATATGGTGTTGTGGATGTTGATGCCTTGTGTTATGATAATTAATGGCTCTGACACTGTTAAAATATCCAATTAAGGTGCTTAACCTCCTGGGTTTTATCATGGTTGACTGGTGTGCAAACTGTAGTTCCATCTGTTCCTATAATTGTTGGTTTTGTTTGTCCACTTGGTATTTTCTGTAAAGATAGAATTGCTATTATATGTTGCAATGTTGATTTGTCAAGTTTATTAGTGATTTTTTGATCGATATAAGCTTAAGTAATTGTATGATGGTTATGTTGTGGCTTAATCATTTCCATCCTCCTATTGAAGAAGTGAGAATATCATTGTCTTTTCTCTTGTTGCAGGCCCCTCAGAAGCAGCCGAAATATGTTTCTCATGTTCTTGGTCTTCCCATGTCAAAGGTAGTTTGCAAAAGAAAGAGAATTGGTGGTGGATTTGGGGGAAATGAGACAATATCTGCTTTTATTGCTGCTGTGGCTTCAGTTCCATGATATATGTTAAATCAGCCTGTGAAAGTCACAGTAGACAGAGATATTGACATGATGATAATTGGGCAACGCCATGGTTTTGTAGGAAAGTATAAGGTATTGCTATGGCTATTTTTGATGGTTTAACTGATGTCTTTCCACATACTTGCACCGTACATAAAAAAAAGAAAAAAATCCCATAGCAACCTGTGGTTTTTCTAAAACAAGTTATAGACAAAATTTTTGTATTTTGTCTTGGTTATAATTCTATACTCCTATTGAACATAAGGCCAGAGATGAGTTTGAGAACAGCTTCCTCTGATAAAACAGTATCGTATGTACGATACTGTTTGACACTAAGTATTTATTATAGCAAAGTATTTATATCTAAACAAAGCTGTTGTGCATCAGCATTGTGGGCCGAACATCATGCAATACTGTAATTATTTTTCATGGAAATTCATATACTTTCCCCTTCTAACTTAAATTTCTTTTCTATTTCTCACGGATTTCTTATTGTTCTTTCTTGGATGGCCATATACTTTAACATGGTAAGGCTTCATCTTTAGTTTTAAACAGTGTAGCTTGAATAATAGATATGTCGAAATGAACCCTTAATAATCCACAAATGTATGATTCTCCATTACAGGTATACCATGTTGATGTCAAAGATGCAGCATGGTTTAGTGCTGTTCCATGGGCTGTGATGGGTGTCATGAATTACGTTGGTGGTTTCTGGTTAGATATGATGATACAAAGTGGCACAAGTGTCAGTTTGACTCTCAAGAACATGCAGATATGTAATTTATAGAGAGAAGAGTGGGAGATCGTTATCGTCATTATCATAGTGTAATACTGTGAATTTATGTAATGGGACGTGAGGGATTCTTGAAAATTTCAGCTAACATTTTATTTTCGATTAATTGGAAAGTAGATTTCTTGTGTTCTTTGATTCAGCATGTCATTCTTTATTTTTGGTGGTGCCAGGGAACCTGATTTTTTTACTGGATTGCTTTTGGAATTAGATTCATTTTTTATCTGTCCCTGGAACCGTTGTGTTCGCTGGATAATTATGAATGAGACTTTATGGGCAAATATAAGAAAATAGGGTATGATTTCATTAAGGAATGTTGATTCTGTTATGTAGAGGTCAACTTCATTGAGGTGCATATTTTAAAGGCCAATAGGGTGGAGTTAAACTACAACCCTCCTTCTGAAGTTCTTCATGATGGTATTTTATGCAGTCCTTTGTCAGTTGGACATGTATGATGAAGATGTAGGTAGATTTTGTATGTAATTGGAATTCAGGCATCATTTGTGAAGGAGTGAAACAGGTCAAGTCCATTTTCAGTTGCTGGATTTGACATAGTCTTCCTTGTGATATTGGTACAAATAATATGATTATGATTATGATTAATCATTTACTTTCTTTATTGAGAAAAAACAGAAAAATATGTACTACACAATTATTTGTCCTATTAGCAGACACTTGAGCATCTCAATTCTCAACTGGGAAAGGGAGGGATATACTCTGTTTATAATTTCATGGAAGTGTAGTAGTTAGAAGAAAACAAAGTAATAAAAGTAGATAGAAAAAGCAAAGTTGGCTTCTTTATGCTATATAGATGCAGCAGTGAAGTTATCCCTAAGCAGGAATAGCATAAATTTGCTGAAGCACTTGTATCAACACAATTTCATTGATATGTAGTAGATTCTCAGTGTGACTACTCAGTGGCAACCAAATAAGGCACTTGTGTATGTAATTTTGCTATGTAAAAATAATTGTGGGTCATCTCATTTTAAGTAATGAAAGTGCATGGCATAATTTATAATAACAAAAACATTGTGGGTTAAAAGCAATTTAATGAAATTACTAATATGTCATGGGCGTGGTTACATCAGCAGCGGCGTCGCGACGGTGAGTGCGGACATTATAAAAATACGATAAATTGCACATATGAGCAAAACTCTGCGTTTTGGCCAGCCCTTACCAAAACCTAAAATCCTCCTTTCCCCTCACCCCTTTCACGAATTGCACTTCGTCCTCCCTCTTCCTTTCTATGTCAAAACTCCTTGCAAGCACACACCAACATCCACCACTACTGACCACCATTTTTCTACAGTCATTACACATTTCGGCACTGTACAGGACACCCACAGAAGACATTGTCCTACGAAGTGATCCACACTCACCCACCACACCCAAACGGAGTGAACTCGATTATGATATTGGGTCTTCGATTTTGCACTCCATTCAAGGTATTCTTCTGACATTTATCTCTTATTTAAGTTAGTTGCATGAAAGTTGGCATTTGGATGTAATGCATGTTTAGAATTGCTTCTTATAATTAGTGTTTTCTGGTGTGGTAAAAACATAGATGAAGTTTATTTTATGAATGGGTGGGAATTTCCGTCAACGGTGACGTTTTGGGTACCACTTATTGTGGATTCTCTTACCACCTAGAATCATGTGCTTGGTTTTGTGAGGATTAAACATTGACTTTGAAGTAAAAACTTGTCAAATTGTGGTGTTTTACTTGCTGTGTCCTTCTGTATGGATAAATTGAAATGATGTTGCTATTATGAGTTACTTGTAAATCTGTTTAAATGTCCCTTTTTGGATACCTATATTTGTCTCTATACAATTAGCCTCTCGTATCTGTTGTTGTAGCTTTATTGATGTTAGAGAGATATATTCTGCTGCTCATGTGCTAATCTTTGCTCCAATGCTGCGTGAGTGTGTCCCATGAAACCCATGGTTTCCAGCTAATGATTTTAAAGAAATCAACCATTAGGAGGTTTCTCAAATACCATTTGACATTTAAGTTAGTTTATATTTTTCTTCATAACAGTAGGTGAGATGACAAGTGATTTTGGTTCCTCTTGCATTTTATTGTAATTGAGAGAATATTTGCTAGGGGCCTTATAGTAGACCTCCAATAAACAATTGACGGATGTTATACTATTACATAAGAATAGAGATAAGTTGTTTTTGTGATGATTGTTCAATTATGCCTAGTTATTTGACACAACTTTATTTGGACATCTTAAAAATCGTGTTATTCCAAAGTTGTGAGTGAAATTTATAATTTTGTTTGTAAAGAGAAATTCCAAAATGGTGCCGTTTTGGTAAACAGCTAGGCCTCCTTCATCCTGTCCGTGTAGCGTGTGGTTCTTTACCCGAAACCCACTCTGCAATTCCTATACTGACTGACTGACTCTCTATCATTCCCTCTGCACTGAATGTTGGTGCTATCGTATCTGTCTGCTGTAATTGCTGCCGTTGTCATATTTCCGGCGCCTGTCAAGTGAGTGTACATAAACTTCCTTCTCTTCCGTTATATCAATATTGTGGTTCTCTGCCTGTTATATACTTCTTGTCTTTTTGTTTGAGTAAGAGAGTCTTGGAAAGAACAAAAGTTAAAATGTTGATTTGGTTTCATGTTAACCAGTGAAGCAATTGTCCTGTGTAAACCAGTTTGGCAGCTAGTATGACTGACTTGTTCCATTTGTTTTTTGGGATCTGTATTCTGTGTATAAATTATGAATTATCATAGTACCCGATGCTTTCTTAGTAATCAATTTAAGGATACGAGTTATTGGCCACAAGTGACACAAATACCCTACCTGACATATACACATGGTAAGGAGTGATTAGGTGTCTGAATAGTGCATGGTGAAATGCAAAAGGGAGACAATGTTTATATGTTAATTACATATTAGCTTTAAATAAAATAGGTATTGACATATGTTTCTATAAAGTAATCGTAATTACAAAATGATGGCCCACTTATAATATTAACATTTATTTTATTTTTTTTTGGGCTGTTCTCCTGTTGGGCGTCGCAATGCCTAGAATTAAGCTTGTCCCACAACATCAACTGGCATCTACCAGTGTTGTTGGAACTAAGGTACTCTAACATAAAATAATCAATGAAGGCACGCAGTAGAGTTACAGGGTAATAAAATGGGGAAAGAATGGGGGAATAACCTAATGCATGTAAATTTAATCTGTCTTCTAAACATGAACAATTTCATCATGCTCCTTTTGACATCTATTAGTGGAGAATGAGGAGATCATTCTCGTAACCATTGTTTTGAACAATGTATTAAAAGGGATCAATCCTCCATTCAACATATCCAAAATGAACTTAATCTAAAACAAAAAACACAGAATGAATGAAAAAGCTACATATATGTTATTGGATACAACATCAATAACATTAACATTAAGAAATCATTTAATTCACAACTGTAACTTTCCTCGTATTTTCCAGGATACAACTTCTGGGACGGAGCAAAGGTACATGTGTCTGACTTCTTAATCTTTCTATGCAATTTATTACCATGTGCTTTATATGATATGGGTATATATATATATATATATATATATATATATATATATATATACATATACCCATATGTATATGTATGTCTTGTACTCGGTATAAGTGTTTGAGAAGCATCATAACATATGTTATTCACAGTCCAGAACATATTTAAAAGTGAAGCCAAGTTAGCAGTAAGTAATTCCATAAACCATAGACCATGAAATTAAACTTGGAAGAATCCATTTAGGAGAAGAGAACTGTGGAAGTATAATGAACTGAACAGGAAGAACTCCTAAAAGTGTGTGCTAACCAATATGGGAAACACATTTTGTAATTAACAGAAAGTTAGGTTATGTGTAAACACGTTCAGAGTGGGTTTATTGAAGAAAAACAGCACTTGAAGGAAGGGATGACGGAGGCCTGCTTGTCTATGAGAATGGCAGCGTTTTAAAAATTGTCTTAAACTAAATGAAGTGAGAATTTATGAATAACACTAGTTTGTAGGGGACCAAAAAAAATTTACTCAAATAACTAGTCACAAACTCAATTATAAAAAAAACCACCTATCCCCTTGCATGCAACCTACATGTCTCTATTATTAATTGGACATGTAGTATTGTGTCAGTTGGGGCATTTGTGCGACTTGTGGCAACGAATAAGCACCTGTGAGGTTATTGTTGAAATAGACTTGTGCTTTTAATATTTATTTGCAAGTAATTTCATCACTTTCCTTCTATTAAATGCATAGTCTATGTTTACATCTTCTCACAAACAAGGGTGGATTTATGTGAGAAAGAAATTTTGTTTGTCACATAATTCCATTACACATTTTGTATAATTAAATGACTTGGTATAACAAAAGTCCCCTTAGATTTCATTGCCAATTTATTCTTACCTTAAACTGGAACTTAAAAAATATCATAAATGTGTTTTGCATCATTTCCTTCTTCATATGAAAAGGTTAGCTGTGGGGGAAATTTGAGTAATGGAAGAGTTGGAGAAGATATGTTTGGCGTGGAACCTTTTAGGTGAAATATTTTGCATACACCATTACGTTAGACTCATTTGGGATGCTTGGCAGACAACCAATATGCTTTTGTAATTGTTATAGACAAATGGATAAATCCAGGGCCTTAATTTTTTCAGTTTCTTCTATCACAAGTTCTGATAAACATTATGAAGACATTAATCCTTCACTGTCATTTCTGAGTCATTGGTTTAGAAGTTTGTGAAATATTAATTGGACGAAATTCTTCATGTGTTTAAGATATATGAAGGGAAATTGAATCTGACATATATCAATGATTATGGCTTGTGAAGGTAATTAAGTAATCGTGAGGACACGTGAATTAAAAACGGATGTGTAATTGTAACACCTCCTTCAGCCAATTTAGTGTCTCTCACTTTGGTAAACCTTCAATTTAGATCTAGACTTGCTGATTGGAATGCTCTGTCGCTTCCTGTTATCGTCAATTCTACTTATTTGTATAAAATTGTTTGCATAATTCAAAAGTAAAAGCGGGTGGGTATTGCCTTTGCAAAGAGTTTCCTTCATTACATGTATGTGTTATTTTCATTCAGTATATTTACTCTAAAGTGGCATTGTTTTAGATATGAAATGTACTTGTTCTTTTTTGGCACCTCAAGCACAATAAACATTTTTCTATCACCCTCATTGCATAATGGTATTAATTGTAAACAGTGACAATTGATGCTCCTTGGCTGCACCGGCTTTGATAGTTTTGGTGAGTATATTTTTTGTGAATAAGCATTCGCAGTTTTCGTAGGGTGAGATCATGGGAGACTCGTATATTATTGAAGTTATTTGTTTTTTTGTTTGCATTTTAAGGATGAAATTTTTTTAAAAATATCAATATTAATGAAAGAGTGTGTCAGTTCTCAGTCTCTACATATATCAGCCCTTTTTCTGAACAATAGACACAAACAAAACGAAAGAGAGGTTACAATTTATGAAAATTGCTCCACTATCCATGCAGATGCATTCAATTCTTCAAATGATAGTATACATCCATCTCCATTGGGACGATGAGAAGTAGGCATTAAATGTGCATTAGCTAGTTATGACAAATTTCTTGTCATCTGGTGGGATTGTTTTTGGAATGTCAGTTCTTGTGTTACTTGAAATATTAAATTCCTTTTTACACGTTATGCTTTGTTGCCTTTATGTTGATCTTAGTTTCCTTTTGTAATTTGTGTATTTATTTTAACACCTACTCCTTTCTAGTGCACTATTAAGTTTAGAAGTTTTGTACAAAATAATCAGGGATCAAAGCTGCATCACCCAGCATTTAAGGTACAAAATTCATTGAAGACAATTACATTGATGTCACATACTCAGGATAGATTACAGCTTTGAACATTATTATATTCAGTCAAAATTGTGAAAAAAGCTAACTTATTTTGCCCTATAATTTGACAGTTTGTCAACTTTTGTCTCCTCACTCAACTGGTAGTGATAATATATGAAGTTGCAATTTATGTCATTTTTTATTTGTTTTTTATCTTGTTGTTCTTCCATGTGTATTAAAAGTTGAAAATAGAGACATTATGATAAATTCCTTGCCACATGTCCATGTCATGATGATTTCTTTTATTCATTGTGGTTATGATTTCCCTTCGATGAAGCTTATCTTGTTTATGTATCAGATGCATGAAGAAGAAACGAACCGTTTGTCTGAAATAAATGCTGAGTATAAGGAAGACATAGCTCAGATGACATGTGATGACATAAGAGAAATGAAGTTTGCGAATGCTGATAATGCATACAATTTTTATGTGAAATATGCACTTGTGAAAGGGTTTGGTATTCAGAAACATAATATTGGTCGTAATAAGCAAGGGCAGATAATTTGGAAAAATTTTGTTTGTGCCTCAGAAAGAAAGCGCCCGAGTTTGTCTTTGCAGAAGGAAGGTAGATGTTACGAACCTAGAGCTCTGACCCGTTTTGGTTGCAAAGCTTCAATGCGTGTTCATATTAATAAGGAGATGAGCCAATGGTACGTTCGTCATTTCAATGATGAGCACTGTCATGAGCTAATTGATAACACGCATACTCGGTTGCTGCAGGGACATAGAAAATTCACAAGTGGTGATATAGCTTTAATCAACAGTATGCGAAATGCAGGTATTAAAATTTCAGCAATCATAAGTTACATTGCTCTGCTTATGGGTGGATATGATAGAGTTTACTTCACGATGAAGGATATATACAACCAAGTATTGCGGGAAAGAAGGAATGGTCCAAATGATGCCATGATTGCAATTAATTACTTGCAAGGACTATCGGACTCAGATGATTTATTCTTTAAAAGTTACACTGTTGACAATAATGGTAGGTTAGAGAATGTGTTTTGGTGCGATGGAATGTGTAGGCTCGATTATGAATGCTTTGGGGATGTTATGGCATTTGACACCACATACCACACCAATGTATACAACAAACCGTTGATTGTTTTCTCTGGCGTGAATCATCATCGGAGGACAATTGTTTTTGGTAGTGCTTTGGTTGCTAATGAGAGAGAGGAAACTTACATATGGCTGTTAACGCAATTTCTAGAGGCTATGAATGGAAAGTGTCCTACATGTGTTATCACTTACGGTGATTTATCGATGAAAAAAGCTATAAAGGAAGTGTTCCCAAGAAGCTGTCATAGGTTATGTGCTTGGCATTTGCTAAATAATGCTACTGCATTGCAGACAATAACTTTACAAATACATTCAGGGATCTTATGTTAAATGACTATGAGGTCGAGGAATTTAAGGAGAAATGGTGTATACTGGTTGAGAAATTTGGTCTTCAGAACAATAAATGGGTGGAAGATCTTTATGGTAAGAGGGGATCATGGGCTAATGCACATATGAAGGGAAAGTTCTTTGCCGGAATGCGAACTACATCACGATTTGAGGGTTTGCATNTTGAATTATATCATAATCAGTTTGTAATCATGAGTTTCTTTGCTTAGGATCTAAAAGAAGTACTACCAAGAACTAATTACTTGTACTGACAAGAAAAGAAAAGTAATTCTGTGTCAAAGAAGACAAACTCATGGAGCTTGTCCATTGGCAGTCATGGAAAGTGCAGAAGCTCACAAATGAGACAAGAACATCTAAGATTAAAGTTTGTTTTTGCTTCCAAAGTTTGCTTTTGTTTCTCTCTCTTGCTTTTACCGATTGTAAATGTCTAATAAGAACTGTAACTCATCCAATGGATAGCTTGTGTTTCAATTGGTAATACTTTCTATATAGCACCACTCTTGACACTGAAACTCCTTGGCTCTCCTCACTCACTGCCTTTACTCAGGAGATTCTACAAATTATTACTTATATGCTAGAAGAAGGGTATTTCACAGATATGAAAGTAAAATAAGAGCACGGCAGAAATTTTCTTCAATCAAATAGGAAACAACGTCAAGAATGGTTCTGAGCAAATGAACAATCTGTCCTTTGATGAACAAAGTCAACCTGCTTCCTGTGCAGGGTAAGTTGAAGAGGGAAAAGTGTCAATTAAAGAATGTGGGATGATTAGATACATATGCTTAGTCTACACGCTTTGTGTTTTATACACTAGCTTATAAGCTTGCTTTATAGAATTTGATTGAGCATGGCTAGTTTTCTTAATCCTAATCCTCCAAAAATTGTAAATTAGCAATCATTTTTCTAGATAATGAAAGGAAGATTATGAGTGTGATATGAACAGAACTTCAAGCAGTTAGAATGCAAACTGCACAATATATTTTGTGAAAGTTTGAGGGATAACATGGTACATATATTTTTGCCAGACAGCAAAATCTCCAGTTCACTTTATATCAAGACTAGAGGATCTTATAAGTGAAGCAGCGTATAATCAATTTGAAATTGTCAAGAATTATGTGCCTGTCTCTATTTGCTTTCAACAGTCTGAATTGAGCATTTGTGTATTGTATTTAGAGTAAAACCCCTTTTTAGTCCCTGAATTATTCAGTGATTGACAAGTTAGTCCTCCAAAAATGTTCGCTGACAATTTCGTCCTCGAATTATGGTTCCGTACGAAAAATTAGTCCTCGAATTATATTTGCTGACAATTTAGTTCTCGAATTATGGTTTCATAAGACAAATTAGTCATCGAATTAATCCTCAACTGAGGACTAATTTGTCGTACGGAACCATAATTCGAGGACTAAATTGTCAGCGAAAATTTTTCGAGGACTAATTTGTCGTACGGAACCATAATTTGAGGACGAAATTGTCAATGAATATTTTTGGGGGACTAACTTGTCCATCGTTGAATTTTTCAGGGACCAAAAAGGGGTTTTACTCTTGTATTTATATATGTGAGGTTACAATAGAGTTTGATAGGAATGAAAGTACACTTAAAAACCCTACTACAATTGTACTCTAATACAAGCACATGAATAACCGTAGTACCTTTTACTTTACGGGTGCTTCTTCGTTGCCACAAGGGGCACAAGTACCACAACTGACATAATAGTGTACATCCAATGAAAAGGAAGCAGGTGTCGGTGGAATGGAAGGGTTGAGGTGGTTTATTTTTCATTTCGTTTGTGCCTTGTTATTTGGGGAAATTGTTAATTGACCCCTATAAATTAATGAAATTCATAGGTAATAATTTTTTTTTTGTCTGATTTTCCCCAAAATGGTGTTGTTTTGGTGGCCGCCATGTAAACACCGAAGACGATGGAGAAGTGGTTGATAGTTTTCTGTACTGTTGTTCTGTTGCAAGGTTGTTGCAGGAGTTGGTATTTTCTTCATGGCCAATATGGTGTTGTGGATGTTGATGCCTTGTGTTATGATAATTAATGGCTCTGACACTGTTAAAATATCCAATTAAGGTGCTTAACCTCCTGGGTTTTATCATGGTTGACTGGTGTGCAAACTGTAGTTCCATCTGTTCCTATAATTGTTGGTTTTGTTTGTCCACTTGGTATTTTCTGTAAAGATAGAATTGCTATTATATGTTGCAATGTTGATTTGTCAAGTTTATTAGTGATTTTTTGATCGATATAAGCTTAAGTAATTGTATGATGGTTATGTTGTGGCTTAATCATTTCCATCCTCCTATTGAAGAAGTGAGAATATCATTGTCTTTTCTCTTGTTGCAGGCCCCTCAGAAGCAGCCGAAATATGTTTCTCATGTTCTTGGTCTTCCCATGTCAAAGGTAGTTTGCAAAAGAAAGAGAATTGGTGGTGGATTTGGGGGAAAGGAGACAATATCTGCTTTTATTGCTGCTGCGCTTCAGTTCCATGATATATGTTAAATCAGCCCGTGAAAGTCATAGTAGATAGAGATATTGACATGATGATAACTGGGCAACGCCATAGTTTTGTAGGAAAGTATAAGGTATTGCTATGGCTATTGTTGATGGTTTAACTGATGTCTTTCCACATTCTTGGATGGCCATATACTTTAACATGGTAAGGCTTCATCTTTACTTTTAAACGGTGTAGCTTGAATAATAGATATGTCGAAATGAACCCTTAATAATCCACAAATGGATGATTCTCCATTACAGGTATACCATGTTGATACTAAACCATGCAGCATGGTTTAGTGCTGTTCCATGGGTTGTGATGGGTGTCATGAATTACGTTGGTGGTTTCTGGTCAAATATGATGATACAAAGTGGTACAAGTGTCAGTTTGACTCGCAAGATCGTGCAGGTATGTAATTTATAGAGAGAAGAGTGGGAGATCGTTATCGTCATTATCATAGTGTAATACTGTGAATTTATGTAATGGGACATGAGGGATTGTTGAAAATTTCAGCTAACATTTTATTTTCGATTAATTGGAAAGTAGATTTCTTGTGTGCTTTGATTCAACATGTCATTCTTTATTTTTGGTGGTGCCAGGGAACCTGATTTTTTTACTGGATTGCTTTTGGAATTGGATTCATTTTTTATCTGTCCGTGGAACCGTTGTGTTCGCTGGATAATTATGAATGAGACTTTATGGGCAAATATAAGAAAACATGGTATGATTTCATCAAGGAATGTTGCTTCTGTTATGCAGAGGTCAAGTTCATTGAGGTGCATATTTTAAAGGCCAACAGGGTGGAGTTAAACTACAACCCTCCTTTTGAAGTTCTTCATGATGGTGTTTTATGCAGTCCTTTCTCAGTTGGACACATATGATGAAGATGTAGGTAGATTTTGTATGTAATTGGAATTCAGACATCATTTGTGAAGGAGTGAAACAGGTCAAGTCCATTTTCCGTTGCTGGATTTGACTTAGTCTTCCTTGTGATATTGGTACAAATAATATGATTATGATTATGATTAATCATTTACTTTCTTTATTGAGAAAAAACAGAAAAATATGTACTACACAATTATTTGTCCTATTAGCAGACACTTGGGCATCTCATTTCTCAACTGGGAAAGGGAGGGATATACTTTGTTTATTCCCTGTTTTGCTCCTCTGTTTATAATTTCATGGAAGTGTAGTAGTTAGAAGAAAACAAAGTAATAAAAGTAGATAGAAAAAGCAAAGTTGGCTTCTTTAGGCTATATAGATGCAACCGTGAAGTTATCCCCAACCAGGAGATAGCATAAATTTGCTGAAGCACTTGTATCAACACAATTTCATTGATATGTAGTAGATTCTCAGTGTGACTGCTCAGTGGCAACCAAATAAGGCACTTGTGTATGTAATTTTGCTATGTAAAAAGAATTGTGGGTCATCTCATTTTAAGTAATGAAAGTGCATGGCATAATTTATAATAACAAAAACATTGTGGGTTAAAAGCAATTTATGCAATTACTGATATGTCATGGGCGTGGTTACACCAGCAGGGGCGTCGCGACGGTGAGTGCGGGCATTAAAAAATATGATAAATTGCACCTATGAGCAAAACTCTGCGTTTTGGCCAGCTCTTACCAAAACCTAAAATCCTCCTTTCCCCTCACCCCTCTCACGAATTGCACTTCGTCCTCCCTTTTCCTTTCTATGTCAAAACTCCTTGCAAGCACACACCAACATCCACCACTACTGACCACCATTTTTCTACAGTCATTACACATTTGGGCACTGTACATGACACCCACAGAATACATTATCCTACGAAGTGATCCACACTCACCCACCACACCCAAACGGAGTGAACTCGATTATGATATTGGGTCTTCGATTTTGCACTCCATTCAAGGTATTCTTTTGACATTTATCTTTTATTTAAGTTAGTTGGATGAAAGTTGGCCATTTGGATGTAATGCATGTTTAGAATTGCTTCTTATAATTAGTGTTTTCTGGTGTGGTAAAAACATAGATGAAGTTTATTTTATGAATGGGTGGGAATTTCCGTCAACGGTGACGTTTTGGGTACCACTTATTGTGGATTCTGTGACCACCTAGACTCATGTGGTTGGTTCTGTGAGGATTAAGCATTGACTTTGAAGTAAAAACTTGTCAAATTGTGGTGTTTTACCTGATGTGTCCTTCTGTATGGATAAATTGAAATGATGTTGCTATTATGAGCTACTTGTAAATCTGTTAAATGTCCCTCTTTGGATACCTATATTTGTCTCTGTACAATTAGCCTCTCGTATCTGGTGTTGTAGCTTTATTGATGTTAGATAGATATATTCTGCTGCTCGTGTGCTAATCTTTGCTCCAATGCTACGTGAGTGTGTCCCATGAACCCCATGGTTTCCAGCTAATGATTTTAAAGAAATCAACCATTGGGAGGTTTCTCAAATACCATTTGACATTTAACTTTGTTTATATTTTTCTTCATAATAGTAGGCGAGATGACAAGTAATTTTGGTTCCTCTTGCATTTTATTGTAATTGAGAGAATATTTGCTAGGGGCCTTATAGTAGACCTCCAATAAACAATTGACAGATGTTATACTATTACATAAGAACGGGGATAAGTGGTTTTTGTGATGATTGTTCAATTATGCCTAGTTATCTGACACAACTTTATTTGGACATTTCAAAAATCGTGTTATTCAAAAGTTGTGAGTGAAATTTATATTTTTGTTTGTAAAGAGAAATTCCAAAATGGTGTCGTTTTGGTAAACAGCTAGGCCTGTCCGTGTAGCCTGTGGTTCTTTACCCAAAACCCACTCTGCAATTCCTATACTGACTGACTGACTCTCTGTCATTCCCTCTGCACTGAAAGTTGGTGCTATCATATCTGTCTGCTGTAATTGCTGCCGTTGTCGTATTTTCGACGCCTGTCAGGTGAGTGTACATAAACTTCCTTCTCTTTCGTTATATCAATATTGTGGTTCTCTGCCTGTTATATACTTCTTGTCTTTTTGTTTGAGTAAGAGATTCTTGGAAAGAACAGAAGTTAAAATGTTGCATTTGGTTTCATGTTAACCATTGAAGCAATTGTTCTGTGTAAACCAGTTTGGCGGCTAGTATGAATGACTTGTTCCATTTGTTTTTTAGGATCTGTATTCTGTGTATAAATTATGAATTATCACAGTACCCGATGCTTTCTTAGTAATCAATTTAAGGATACGAGTTATTGGCCACAAGTGGCACAAATACCCTACTTGACATATACACATGGTAAGGAGTGATTAGGTGTCTGAATAGTGCATGGTGAAATGCAAATGGGAGACAATGTTTATATGTTAATTACATATTAGCTTTAAATAAATTAGGTATTGACATATTTTTCTATAAAGTAATCGTAATTACAAAATGATGGCCCGCTTATAATATTAACATTTATTTATTTATTTATTTTTGCTGTTGTCCTGTTAGGCGTCACAATGTCTAGAATTTAGCTTGTCCCACAACATCAACTGGCATCTACCAGTGTTGTTGGAACTAAGGTACTCTAACATAAAATAATCAATGAAGGCACGCAGTAGAGTTACAGGGTAATACAATGGGGAAAGAATAGGGGAATAACCTAATGCATGTAAATTTAATCTGTCTTCTAAACATGAACAATTTCATCATGCTCCTTTTGACATCTATTAGTGGAGAATGAGGAGATCATTCTCCTAACCATTGTTTTGAACAATGCATTAAAAGGGATCAATCCTCCATTCAACATATCCAAAATGAACTTAATGTAAAACAAAAAACACAGAATGAATGAAAAAGCTACATATATGTTATTGGATACAACATCATTTAGCTTTAAGAAATCATTTAATTGACAACTGTAACTTTCCTCGTATTTTCCAGGATACAACTTCTAGGACGGAGCAAAGATACATGTGTCTGACTTCTTAATCTTTCTATGCAATTTATTACCATGTGCTTTATATGATATGAGTATATATATATATATATATACCCGTATGTATATGTATGTCTTGTACTCGATATAAGTGTTTGAGAAGCATCATAACATATGTTATTCACAGTCCAGAACATATTTAGAAGTGAAGCCAAGTTAGCAGTAAGTAATTCCATAAACCATAGACTATGAAATTAAACTTGGAAGAATCCATTCAGGAGAAGAGAACTGTGGAAGTATAATGAATAGAACAGGAAGAACTTCTAAAAGTGTGTGCTAACCAATATGGGAGACACATTTTGTAATTAACAGAAAGTTAGGTTCTGTGTAAACACGTTCATAGTGGGTTTAGTGAAGAAAAACAACACTTGAAGGAAGGGATGACGGAGGCCTGCTTGTCTATGAGAATGGTAGCGTTTTGGAAATTGTCTTAAACTAAATGAAGTGACAACTTATGAATAACACTAGTTTGTAGGGGACCAAAAAAAATTTACTCAAATAACTAGTCACAAACTCAATTATCAGAAAAACCACCTATCCCCTTGCATGCAACCTACATGTCTCTATTATTAATTGGACATGTAGTATTGTGTCAGTTGGGGCATTTGTACGACTTGTGGCAACGAATAAGCACCCGTGATTTAATTGTTGAAATAGACTTGTGCTTTTAATATTTATTTGCAAGTAATGTTCATCACTTTCCTTCTATTTAATGCATAGTCTATATTTACATCTTCTCACAAACAAGGGTGGATTTATGTGAGAAAGAAATTTTGTTTGTCACATAATTCTATTACACATTTTGTATAGTTAAATGACTTGGTATAGCAAAAGTCCCCTTAGATTTCATTGCCAATTTATTCTTACCTTAAACTGGAACTTATAAAATATCATAAATATGTTTTGCATCATTTCCTTCTTCATATGAAAAGGTTAGCTGTGGGGGAAATTTGAGTAATGGAAGAGTTGGAGAAGATATGTTTGGTGTGGAACCTTTTAGGTGAAATATTTTGCATATACCATTACGTTAGACTCATATGGGATGCTTGGCAGACAACCAATATGCTTTTGTAATTGTTATAGAGAAATGGATAAATCCAGGGCCTTAGTTTTTTCAGTTTCTTGTATCACAAGTTCTGATAAACATTATGAAGACATTAATCCTTCACTGTCATTTCTGAGTCATTGGTTTAGAAGTTTGTGAAATATTGATTGGACGAAATTCTTCATGTGTTTAAGATATATGAAGGGAAATTGAATCTGACATATATCAATGATGGTGGCTTGTGAAGGTAATTAAGTAATCGTGAGGACACGTGAATTAAAAACGGATGTGTAATTGTAACACCTCCTTCAGCCAATTCAGTGTCTCTCACTTTGGTAAACCTTCAATTTAGATATAGACTTGCTGATTGGAATGCTCTGTCGCTTGCTGTTATCGTCAATTCTACTTATTTGTATAAAATTCTTTGCATAATTCAAAAGTAAAAGCGGGTGGGTATTGCCTTTGCAAAGAGTTTCCTTCATTACATGTATGTGTTATTTTCATTCAGTATATTTACTCTAAAGTGGCATTATTTTAGATATGAAATGTACTTGTTATTTTTTGGCACCTCAAGCACAATAAACATTTTTCTATCACCCTCATTGCATAGTGGTATTAATTGTAAACAGTGACAATTGATGCTCCTTGGCTGCATCGGCTTTGATAGTTTTGGTGAGTATATTTTTTGTGAATAAGCATTAGCAGTTTTCGTAGGGTGAGATCATGGGAGACTCGTATAGTATTGAATTTATTTGTTTTTTTGTTTGCATTTTAGGGATGAATTTTTTTTTTTTAAATATCAACATTAATGAAAGAGTGTGTCAGTTCTCAGTCTCTACATATGTCAGCCATTTTTCTGAACAATAGACACAAACAAAACGAAAGAGAGGTTATAGTTTATGAAAATTGCTCCACTATCCATGCAGATGCATTCAATTCTTCATTTCATAGTATACATCCATCTCCATTGGGACGATGAGAAGCATGCATTAAATGTGTATTAGCTGGTTGTGACAAATTTGTTGTCATCTGGTGGGATTGTTTTTGGAATGTCAGTTCTTCTGTTACTTGAAATATTAAATTCCTTTTTACACGTTATGCTTTTTGCCTTTATGTTGATCTTAGTTTCCTTTTGTAATTTGTGTATTTATTTTAACACTTACTCCTTTCTGGTGCTTCATTAAGTTTAGAAGTTCTGTACAAAATAATCAGGAATCAAAGCTGCATCACCCAGCATTTAAGGTACAAAATTCATTGAAGACAATTACATTGATGTCACATACTCAGGATAGATTACAGCTTTGAACATTATTATATTCAGTCAAAATTGTGAAAAAGTCTAACTTATTTTGCCCTCTAATTTGACAGTTTGTCAACTTTTGTCTCCTCACTCAACTGGTAGTGATAATATATGAAGTTGCAATTTATGTCATTTTTTATTTGTTTTTTATCTTGTTGTTCTTCCATGTGTATTAAAAGTTGAAAATAGAGACATTATGATAAATTCCTTGCCACATGTCCATGTGACAATGGTTTCTTTTATTCATTGTGGTTATGATTTCCCTTCGATGAAGTTTATCTTGTTTATGTATCAGATGCATGAAGAAGAAACACACTGTTTGTCTGAAATAAATGTTGAGTATAAGGAAGACATAGCTCAGATGACATGTGATGACATAAGAGAAATGAAGTTTGCGAATGCTGATGATGCATATAATTTTTATGTGAAATATGCACTTGTGAAAGGGTTTGGTGTTCAGAAACATAATATTGGTCGTAATAAGCAAGGGCAGATAATTTGGAAGAATTTTGTTTGTGCCTCAGAAGGAAAGCGCCCGAGTTTGTCTTTGCAGAAGGAAGGTAGACCTAGAGCTTTGACCCGTTTTGGTTGCAAAGCCTCAATGCGTGTTCATATTAATGAGGAGATGAGCCAATGGTACGTTCGTCATTTCAATGATGAGCACTGTCATGAGCTGATTGATAACACGCATACTCGGTTGCTGCGGAGACATAGAAAATTCACAAGTGGTGATATAGCTTTAATCAGCAGTATGCGAAATGTAGGTATTAAAATTCCAGCAATCATGAGTTACATTGCTCTGCTAATGGGTGGATATGATAGAGTTTACTTCACGATGAATGATATATACAACCAAGTATTGCGGGAAAGAAGGAATGGTCCAAATGATGCCATGATTGCAATTAATAACTTGCAAGGACTATCGGACTTAGATGATTTATTCTTTAAAAGTTACACTGTTAACAATAATGGTCGGTTAGAGAATGTGTTTTAGTGCGATGGAATGTGTAGACTCGATTATGAATGCTTTGGGGATGTTCTGGCATTTGACACCACATACCGCACCAATGTATACAACAAACCGTTGGTTGTTTTCTCTGGCGTGAATCATCATCGGAGGACAGTTATTTTTGGCAGTGCTTTGGTTGCTAATGAGAGAGAGGAAACTTACATATGACTGTTAACGCAATTTCTGGAGGCTATGCATGGAAAGTGTCCTACATGTGTTATCACTGACGGTGATTTATCGATGAAAAAAGCTATAAAGGAAATGTTCCCAAGAAACTGTCACAGGTTATGTGCTTGGCATTTGCTAAATAATGCTACTGCAAATATTGCAGACAATAACTTCACAAATACATTCAGGGATCTTATGTTAAATGACTATGAGGTCGAGGAATTTGAGGAGAAATAGTGTATACTGGTTGAGAAATTTGGTCTTTAGAACAATAAATGGGTGGAAGATCTTTATGGTAAGAGGGGATCATGGGCTAATGCACATATGAAGGGAAAGTTCTTTGCCGGAATGCGAATTACATCACGATGTGAGGGTTTGCATTCTAAAATTGGGAAGTTTATCAATTTTGGCTGTAGGATGACAGACTTTTTGCACCATTTCAATCGTACCCTCAGTTTTTTTTGTAACACTGAAGTTGAGGACAATTTCAGGTCATCCCATGAGGAAGTGGTCCTCTTGACAAGCATGAAAAACCTTGAGCGATCTGGGTCAATGATTTACACTAGAGAAGTGTTCACGGAGTTTCATTCAGAGTTGGTTAAGTCTACTGAAATCAAAGTCATTAAATATGACGAACATGGTGAGTTTAAAGTATATCATGTCAGCAAGTATCAAAGACCTACCTTAACATGGAAGGTTTTATTCGGTGATAGGGGTGCGAGGGTGATATGCAGCTGTGGTGGATTCAAATTTACAGCGATTCCATATTCGCACATGCTAAAAGTGTTCATGTATGAGGACCTTGAAGAATTGCCTAAGTCATGCATTGTAAGAAGGTGGACCAAAAATGCTAAAATGTGTGATTATAACACTTTAGGAAGTGAAGTTGATGGTCAGCGATTGTGTTTGTATCGCTTTGGAATGTTATTACAGAGTTGTAAGCATATTTGCAAAATTGCTAGTGAGACGGAAGAAAGTTTCAAAGAAATGAAAGCTAAATTAGCCAATTTAAGTGTGTGGGCTGTAAATGTTAGTTCCAAGACTGATTCAGAGAGGGGCAACAAGTCTATGGGTGATACTGTCTATGACCCTGAAAGAGTTAGAAGCAAAGGAAGAACTCCAAATGTTAGAAAGGTTAAGGGACGTTGAAGACATAATTGTTGTGGTTTATGCAAGCAGAAGGGACACTCGCGCAGGACCTGTCCTACTAGTAAGCCAAAGGAAAGAAATGTCAATGGCATGGGTAATAGTTCACAAAATGCAACACAGTTAACGGTAAATTTGCTTTTACGCTTATTTGTAACAGAGCTTATTTAACTTTTATAGCACCTGATTTTCCATTAACAATAGATAACATCAATATCTAATGTCACTTATCGTAATGCGCAGGATACAGCTGATTTAAATGCTAATGATTGCTGCTTTCCTGAATCTTTTCGACCTTCAAATACTGCATGTAATGATATGGGGGCCCAACATGCGGCATCCAATTACACCACTTCCCTTAACGGTGGTTTCACAAACGACAACCTTGTATGATCCTTTCATTGCAGTACATAAAATTAATGGCATTTCATGCATGCATCTGCCATTCAATCCTAGTTAAGCCCTCAACTAATATATGTGACATTTTCAGGTGGAAGGCGAATGTGTTGACGCTTTTACTGGTGCAACCTTGGAAAGTCATGTTTAATTAATTGGTTCGTGACTCCTCTACTACAATTTAGTGCAAAGTTCCATAATTTTTGGGCTATTAGCAATGTCGTATAAATACTACTTTTGTTGTGTGTCATAGTTTGTACTATTTGTGGGCATATTTTAACACTATTCTTGTACTGCCTATTTGGTGGGTTGCAAAATGAACTCAGTTTAGTAGGAAATGTTTTTCCTACTGCTTTATTATAATGGAATTGTTATAGGATTATATGGCTCATTGCTTTTATGAGATGACTATACCATGCAGATAAGAGCGTAAAGGATTGTACTTTTTTTGCCTTCATTCTTGTATCTTTCATTCTTCATGTATATCTTCATGAATTCGTGTCACAGATAATTAATTTAGAGCTAAGTCATTTTCTACTCACCGACTTTGAAATTATTTTTGGACAGTCATTTGTTTTTATTATTGCATCTAGGAGGGCAAGGTACAATGTTTATATTCAGATTTCGCACATTACACTGATAACAACCTTCATTCTGGTTGTTCCTTATGTATGAAAATGTTTTATCCATACATGACAATTACAAGTAAAACACATTCATTACCAAAAACCAACTTCTACAGTGTTACAAATTTAAGTGATGAGTAAAATTCCTCTTGGTCAATTTTGCGTAACATTAACGTCATTGTCATTGTCATTTTCTTTGACTAAAGAATTTATTTTTGGGGACTGCATTGCACATATGCATTGACTGTTATTTATGACATGCCCCGTTTTGAAGATAATGAATAAGTTGTGGAGTGGGGAGAAATTCTTCACCACTAGAATGAAATTCAAGCTTTAAGCGTCATTTATCATTATTTGTCATGAGTGATGGTTTTAGTGTTTCGTCCTCATTGTACATTATTCACCATAGGCTGCCGTATCTGTTTGTTGTTTTGCCCCGTTACCCTCAGCGTCAGATACATAGAAGAATATATAGGGGAATAAACTGTCAGTTTAATTCACTTGTGTCTTAACTGTTGTATTTTCTAGTAACCTGCAACAATTTACTTGTGTTATTCAAAATGTAATTTTACAAGTTTCTTTTCATTTGTTACACATGATACTTTAGTGATGAAAAATATTTTTCTTGTTGGCGTAAGATGATTAAAATATACTCCATTGTTGGATTATGTGTTTATGGCTAATGACGTTGATGTAGCAATAGCATAATTGGGTACATCTGGGAATATGTGATATTTCATACGCAATCTACCGGAACAGACATTCAAGGGAGGACAGACTAAGTGGTTGAACACGGAATGGGCTTCAGGTGGCAAATGGGGGGGTGGGTTTAGAAAGATTTAACCCAGTTGGTTAGAAAGATCAACATGAAGGATAAGCTATTCCATTTTCTAATTATAATATGTTCCACACCCCTTAGTGAACATGTAATGCCAATACAATACCAAGTGGCTCGAAATAGAAACATTAAAACTTTACAAGTCATCTTCAAAATGAAGCACCAAAAAGGCACACAAAGCTGACGGACTCGTGTCCCGGCATGTAGACCCAATGACTTTTGGTACACGATGCTATATACCCTTATAATAGTTTAGCTTGAATAGTTAACAAGGTCATTACTTCACCACCTCGGACTGCTTCTTCTCCCAGTGTAATCTTGCTTTCTCCATAACTTATTCCCTTAATCCATTGAAGCGATCAGAAACAAGCTTATATGCTAGACGCATCCTTGCAAACTCTCTGTTAAGCTGCTTGACAAGAAATTAAAAAATTAAATAAAACCAGAATTATGTTTTTGGATTGATGCATGATAAAAATAACTGACTAAGCACCCACTAAGGTGTCAAAAGTGTCCCAAGAATGACACAACATTAACCAGTCAGCAAGCCAAACTCCACTGTCAACACTGATACAGAAAGAAAACAGTTTATGATTTAGTAAACTTGTCATGATAATTCATTTGACATAATATAATTGAATAAGTAGGGATAGATTAACATACGCATCTTCCAGTATTGGGATGTGTATGGCTCTGTTCAAATCCCAAATTGATAAAGCCGGGTGGTATGGAAAAAAGATGGGGTCAAGTAACATATCTTCGAGGAAACAAGTCTGTAATTGATAATCATCAGTGCATTATAATTGAATGTTCGCGTGACTATAACTCAGCAAATAAATTTGGGTTGTCAGAAATTTGGTTAAAAACAAAGTATTACATGTCTATGGTTTTTTTTTATTATTATTATTATGAAACCTTTATTAAAATCTTACCACTTTGTGGATCCTTTTTTTTTCCGTTCTGTCATCCTATCAGACATTGGGAAAGAATCAACATACATTATCTTCTTCTCTTGGATGATAACAATAGCAAGATACCAATGGTCACCATAATCTTGTAGGGGTATAAATATCTGCAATGTTTTTAGAATATATATATATATATATAATTAGTTACAAAGTACATAATGATTATCTTTAGCAAAACTGATGCAAGATGGGTTCATGTGTATTGCCTTTTTAAGATCAGAAGGTCTTGGCATAAAGTAATTTGCAAATTCATTAAGGGCACCATCCACTGTAATAGCATCATCTAGGATCTTTTCCTGCCATAGGGGATACACAAGAACAGGTTTACAAACGACATGTTTTGTTATTTAATTTCGCTTAATTAAACCTATTATAGTTTACTAATAGCTACCATCAACATTTTAAGTAAAACAATGCTTACAGCAAAATGTGGTGGTAGCCACCATACAGAAACAGTCTTCTCCATTTGTTGCCAGGCAGTTTGCATGCAAGTTACTAGCTTTATCACCTAGCATTAGTAGTAGCATACGGTTAATGCTGGGAGAGACAATGAAAATTTATTGTTTCATTTCTAACAATGTGTTAAGCTTTACAAACCTGCGGATGAACTTTGTTCCCCTGCAACAGGGGATCCAATAACAACTCCCTCATCGCAGCACCACCAAAACATCGAATGAGTTCTTCCATGATTAATCATTAATATAAACATTGTTAATGACTCAACCAAGGAGAAGATGTATTCATGATGTCCATCAAAGTATGGAGTGAAATTTACTCTTCATTTAAGTCAACATCAAATATATAAGTAGCAATTTGAAGTCCGGTTGGGTTTAACATAACTTCATGGGTTGGATGGAAACAAACTTTCATTGACTGTCATAGAAAAAAAAAACACATACATACACAGGTGTTATACAATATTACCAATGAGTCAGCAACTAGTTGTCAATTACCATATAAATAACAAAAAAATAAGCGAATAGCATAACTGTCTAAACAATCCTCAAAACGTTCATAAAGCTTTTAAGGACTATGAAGCATGTTACCTTGGGAAAATAACTATTTTCAGGGTGAGGTATAATTTTCCTCCTCTTCCTTCTGCCTTCATCGTCCTCATCATCATCCACTCCTATGACATATCTTCCATCAGCATTCTTCAATGTGTAATCTGTCCCAAACATATATGAACTTTGTTTGCCACCCAAGTTGACTGG
This sequence comes from Cercis canadensis, assembly GCA_003255065.1. Classification (NCBI taxonomy): domain Eukaryota; kingdom Viridiplantae; phylum Streptophyta; class Magnoliopsida; order Fabales; family Fabaceae; genus Cercis; species Cercis canadensis. The sequence goes on along the minus strand of QAOA01000636.1, from coordinate 70,005 downwards.
TGTATCAAACAACCTTTTTATTATTGTGGCTGCTTCTAGTTTTGACTGACCCTAATCATAATGACAAACCATTGTTATTACTATATTGTTACAATGTTTTTGGTATATATTGGTAAGAGAGATAAGACATATTTAGCACCTTATCAGGACGAAGGGGTGATGGCGAATCCGGAACAGCCAAACCTCCCACATTGAGATTTGGTTTACTGAGTGTGTCCAGTGGAGATTTTGGTGAAGGTTGTTGACGTGATTGAGTGGATGTTGTAGGGGTTAAGCATCTGGCACATTCAACAACTTCCATTAGACCTCCTGTTATGGGTCGTAATGTTGGCTTGGGGGAAGAAGAAACAAAATCACTTGACAGTTTTCCTACAAGCTTGTCAATAGCAAGATCACTAAAAAATGGGGAGAACATGTGTCCTCCACTTCCTTCAGTTACTTCCTGATCCAACTGAGGAATCTTTCTTACATCCGATGACTCCCATGTAAAAAAAAGTTACTCATTGGCCAAAGCAAATGCAATGAATGAAATGTCTTCCTTAATCACTGTTATCTTATGATTAATTGAACGTTGCCATTCTTGTTGGGATTTCACCATTGTTACCAATTCCTGTAAACAATTGAGCTTAAATTAACGTCATCTCATCAGTTAAAGTGAGGAAGCATTCAAGATAAAAAAAAGTTACTGATATTCAAAATACATTATGTTTGAATAAAAGTATTTATACATGTCATAAGATAACCAACAGTATACCTCTTGTTTTAGTATGACAGAAGCCATATAATCTTGCACAACCTGTAAATTACAAAGAAGCATTTATATTAATGAACAACTGGTCAAAGGCACATGTTGGTAATTTTAAGTTTTCAAACAGAGATAACCTGTGCAAGTTCCTTGGGGCATAAGACATTATCACTAATGCTCATTGCTTCCCTGCATGATAAATGCATATACAATGGTTATGAAAAGTCATATGCAAATTAACCAATCAAAAAATAAGGTTCGCCAATGGCCACCAATGGATGCTAACTGTGATAATATATTGCTTCAACATACAAACCTTTGTGTATTGAAGTTTTCATCATTATCTGCATCCATTGTCCTCCCAGCAAGGGCAGAAGATAGTTAAATGATAATATATGAAAGCTTTAACTGTTGGAGTTGGTGTAGAAGCAAAAGCAATTCAATCAACTAGTCAATGAGAAGAACATTGGAATGTAGTCTTTCGTGCTTGTTCGTTGAGTTCACTTATATGGTTGAATGTGTTGGAGTGAATGGTCATATTTTAATTTTGTGTGGATAGGTATTGAAATTAGAAAATTGTCATTACCCATATCCTCCAAATGATAACTCATTTAATGCATGACATGATGGAGGGAGATTTGCATAAGTACACATAAAGAGGTGCCACTTCAGTAAGGAATTTCTTAAACAAGTGCGACTTAATTTTTTTTGTTTTTTGTGGTCCTCCAACAAATGAGGTGTCCGTCTGTGGCAAGAACTTAGCTAACCCAGGGATGCTAACTTCTGATTACCAGATGACTTCAATTCTTGATTTTGTTGGGAAAAATTCATCCAAAACCATTGCATCGTCCCGAATGTTACAAAATATCTTTATTATAAAAAACAATTTAGTATATTGCTTCAAATAATTTAATTAAAAAAAATGTCCACCTAATATCATATTTTTTAAAAAAATTATTACATATTGGGGACATATATTATCAGTTATGACGTTATGGATATATTTGAGGTAACACTTGCATCAATAGTGTTTTGGTCAATTTCATGCAAATACAAAAGCATGAAAATTATGGTGCGTCAGCCATATGTCTTCCTCAGTCGAATATATCTTTCTGAACAACTGATTTTTTTTTTTATTTGGTAAGACATCAACAAGGGGTTTACACATCGACTCTGTTTAGCCAAACAAATTAGAGGGCTACTTGGTCAAATTACAAATATAAGCAAAGGTCAGGTGATGTGCTCATTGTACGGGAAGTTAACAGTACGATCACAGTTGTTGAAAATAGAAACAAGGGGCAAACATGGATTTTGGCACCTTCAAGGGGTAGTAATGGATTTTTCCACCATCAAGGACAGTAATGGATTTTCGCACCGACTTCATGACAAAATCCTATGGATTTGAAAATTGTAGGATTTGATAACACAATACCCAACGTGGAGTCTCATCAAGGGGTGAAAGTGCGAAAATGCCAAATATGACTGTTAGTATAGCTTTTTATTATGAAGAACTAGGCCTATCGACCACCCTATGCTACATATCCTACAGAACGACAAGTGAAGAGCAGCCTTTTATTTATGGATATATTATAAAAAGCATTTGGTCTGAATATTGTGAATATGTTACTCACCATCTCATACAGAACTTATACATCGAGGCTTGCTTTTCTTGCCTAACATTATGAACCCCAACATGAAATTTGAACAAGTTGTTTAGGATCGGACTTATTTCATGGAAGTAATATTACAAAGATATTTTTTTCTTCACTAATTAGATATCATGTCAGCTTACTTGCAAAACAATTTAAAGTTAAATTAAAATGCTTCCCAAAATTGCAAAGCCCAGCGAAAATTAAGGTTCACATGCTCCATCAACTAAGCAATATATATTGACTTCAATTAGTAATATATTACTAAATATCATAGTTTACACACCATTAAGAGGAAATGGTTCAATACAAAATATCCTCCATTAAAAGGAAGAAAAGGTTACAAAATATCCTCCAGAATGACTGGTTAGAACAATAATGATTTCACTATCCATACCACTTGCCGGTAACCTCAACTTGGTTCAGGATTGAGATACCCCAGTGGGAAATTATATTTTCACACAACTATTTTCTACAAAATAGTTGAAACAAACATCTGCTATGCATATCTTGAGAATATATTATGTAGGAAAACAATCCATAGTTGTAACATAACTTCAATAGCGAAGGTCATTCCCACTATAAAGGCAGCCAGAAAGAATGACGGTGGCATATAATTGTGGGATCCATCATGGTTGGGAATTTCTCCTGCCCTGCTACTCTGGCCACTGGATTCACCTCCCACATATCCCTCATACGCAAATCTTGCTTCTGCAAAGGTAGCATATGATTTATACAAAGCACCTTTAAATTGATTCACCTGAGCATGACATTCAATCCAGGTTGTATAAATACCAGGCCTTCTCCCCACAAAAACAACATAGTACTTATAATTTTTTCCTCCTCCAGTCATGGCTCCGATATAGAGGGAAGAAAAGTTTCACTTTGTGTAGCAATAAATGCTATGTAAATTATGAAGGGGGCTGTTCTCTTTCTTTCTAATGCTTAAGGTAATGGATGCTTAACTCAGATGAGGTGAAGGATACTGGATACATGAAGGAACAAATAGGAATTTATAGGGGCAAAAAAATTTACTGTGCTGAAACGGTCAATTGTCCATTCCTTCCCATACAATGTATTTTTAATCTCATTAGAAGGAGCGGTTCATTTCGTTCTTGCTTGTTCTTCATCTCTTTCTTGCTGTTATGTTTCTATTCACCTATATCCTTGTTGTTTCGCTCCAATTTCATTGTGTTCTTGCATTTTTTTTCTTGTTGTTTCCACAAAAATTTTGGTTGTGCTCATTTTGTTTTGATCTTTTGAATTTTTGGAAATTTTCTAAGTTATGTTTTATATTAATTCCCCTTGTATCCTTGGTAATTGCTATTAGCGCCTTGTTTGGAATATTTCCAATTCATTTCTTTTAGGTTATCTTCTTGATTCCTCTTTGCCTAGCGCTATTGTGACTCTTTTGCAAGACTTTGATGATATTTTTCCTGAAGATGCTCTTAGCACTCTGCCATTAGTTAGGAGAATTGAGCATCAAATTGACTTCATTCGCGGAGCTACAATTCCAAATAACCAGCTTATAGAAGCAATCCGGAGGAGAGAAATGAGTTTCAAAAACAAGTTGGAGAACTCATGACAAATGGATATGTGAGAGAAAGCATGAGTTCATTTGCTGTGCTTCTAATGCCTAAGAATGATGGATCATGGAGGATGTGTGTTGATTGTTGTGCCATCAACCGAATCATTATAAAGTATAGACCCCTCATCCCTAGGCTAGATGATATGCTTGATAAATTGCATAGATCTTGCTTGTTTTCTAAAATTGATCTTAAAAGTAGGTATCACCAAATTAGGATGAAAGGAGATGAATGAAAATTTTCCTTTAAGACTAAATATGATTTATATGAGTGGTTAGTTATGCAATTTGGATTAACTAATGCACCTAGTACCTTCATAAGATTAATGAACCATGTTTTGCATGATTTTATTGGCAAGTTTGTGGTTGTCTATTTTGATGATATTCTGATCTATAGTAAGAGCTTAAATGAACACATTGAGCATTTGCAAAGTGTGTTATCTGTTTTGAGAAAAGAAAAGTTGTTTGCTAACCTAAAAAAGTGCTCTTTGTACAAATTAAGTTGTGTTTCTTGGTTTGTTTGTGAGTGCTAAGGGTGTTCGGGTTGATAAAGAGAAGGTGAAGACTATTAGAGACTGACCTACGCCTAAAAATGTGAGTGAAGTGAGGAGTTTTCATGGTTTGGTTAGTTTTTATAGGAGATTTGTGAGAGATTTTAGCACCCTAGCCACACCATTAACTGAAATTATGAAGAAAAATGTAGGATTTAAGTGGGGAAATGAACAAGAGAAAGTTTTTAATCTCATTAAAGAAAGATTGTCTGTTGCACCATTGCTTGCTTTACCTGACTTTACTAAAACTTTTGAAATTGAGTGTGATGTTTCAAGTATAGGCATTGGAGCTGTCTTGATGTAAGAGGGCCGTCCCATTACATACTTTAGTGAGAAATTAAGTGGAACAGCCCTGAATTATCCTACATATGACAAAGAGATGTATGCATTGGTGAGATCTTTGGAGACTTAACAACACTACCTTTTTCTCAAGGAGTTTGTGAGAGTGGTCTTCGAACTGGGGGGCAATGAGTACAAGTTGGAGTTACCTAGTGATTATGGTGTAAGTGCCATTTTTTTTTTAATGTAGCTAATCTTTCTCCCTTTGATGTAGGTGAGGATTCGAGGACGAATCCTTTTGAAGAGAGAGGGAATGAAGATGAACATCATGGAGCACTAGTGGATTCTTTCTTTTTCATCCTCCATAGGGGTCTTCCTATTTCTCCTTCTCACTTTGAGAGCTCTAGGTGACTGTCTCCTTTGTAAGTTATCCTCATATCTATCCATTCTATCTTGCATCTCATCAACATATCTTCGGTTTCTAATTTCATCAAACCGGATGTTCATTCTTTCAAATTGTTGCTACATTGCCATTAGCAAGAAAGTTTGGTCAACTTGATCACTACTTCTCTCCATGAGTGTTTATGAAACTTGCAAATGGGTTAGAGAAATAAAGAGTTCCTTACCACATTCTACTCTCGTGTATACACTCAAGAAGATGTCACTCTATCACTCGTGTTTTGCTCTCTTTGGCTTTTATTTCTATTAGTCTCACATCTCTTGCCTCTTACCACTCTTAATCCTCTTTTTGTTGTCTTTGGAACTAAGGTTCAGACCAACAAATTGCTCTTTGAGGCAAATCCAATAGCCAATCAATCACCACAAGAAAGAAGAAATGATACAATGAACAAATGAGGATCATCAAGGAGCACTAGTGGATCCTCTACACATGTCTGGAGGCCCAGTTACAAGGGCTAGAGCTAAGAAGATACAAGCTATCTTGGGAGGGTTGATTAAGGAGAGTTGGGCTCGTGAATATTTGGGCCAAGAGAACATGCAACGGCTTGTGAGCATCATTCAAGCCGTTGAAAGAACAGTTGGGCCAAGCATGGACCTTTAGTGTGGGAGGTTGGACCAAGCTCTCATTTAGAGCTTTCTTTTAGGCTGAAAAATGCCACTTGTGTTTTGGGCCAATTTAATACTTATTTGTTTTGGGCCCAATTTTGTTTTTGGGTTTTAGTTGTTTTAGGTTTAAATAATGTATTCAGGACTTTAGTAATTAAGGCTTTAGTTATTGGGTCTTTTACTAAATTAGGGTTGTTTCTAGGTTTGACCTAGGTTTGCTCAAGTGTTTTACTTTAAAAGGAGGCCAGCCCCCTTGTGGTGGTTATAACTTTGAACATGATAAATGAATAAGAGGTTTTCTCTTTTAGGTTCTTTTGAGAACTCTTAGAACTTATCAAGAATGGTGATTCTTGTGGCGTTCAATTAAGACTTATCACTCACCTCTATCCCCTCTTAAGTGTGGCGTCTATATCCTTCCCGGATACCTTTGGTTCTCACTTTGCTAAGTGACAGGTCAAGGTCCTCTTTGTTTTGATTTTCAATTAAGAACTTGATTAGACGTTCTTAGACACTTTGAATTTCATCTAATTGTTGTTAGGTCTCGAGGCAAGTTCGAGAAGTTCACATTAGACATATATGGTAAAAAGATCCAAACAACATAGATTAATGCATTAGAGAAAGCTCAATAACAAGAATGATATAAGCAAAGAATATACTCAAGAAAACAAAAGTAAAAGCTAAGAATATAAAGTTTTTTTTTTTTATATATATATGATAGAATATAATAGTTTTTTTTTTTTATTATTAAGGCATTGGAAAAGTGTGGAAGTGAATACACTTTAGGACTTTAGAGTCTCCTAAAGCGTGTTCAAATAGAACACGCTTTAGAGGTAAAGCATGACGCTTTACATGGTACTCTACAACGTGTTTTAAAATGCAAAATTACAAGGAAAAGTGTTTTGAAACTATTAACGTTGTATATGGAAACACGTGAAAGAACATTGCTAAAGCGTGAACAACTCTATAAATACTAGCCTCCTGAGCGAATTCTCAGTGTGAAATTTTTGGCAAAACTTGAAATTGCTCTGAGAGTTTGCTGTGAAGATTGAAGGTGTTATGGGAATTTGGAGTAACTTTGAGCTTCTGAAGGTACTTTTATTTCATAATCTTGTATTAGATTATGTATATTATTAGTGTAATATATATTTAGTATTATTAAATAAATGTGTTATTAATATTTACTTATTTATTTATTGATAATTGTAATAATTTGTGCTTAAAAGTGATAATTATGTACGAGTATTGATGAAAAATTAGTTGCTATAAAAATGTGATAATGTTTATATACTAATTGTGATTGAAAAAAAATATTTTTAGAAGAAGATGCATATATTAATACATCATAATGGTCGGATATATAATGAGCCCCAATGTGTAATGTGGAAGGGGCGACAATCTATAGGTTAAACTTGAAGAAGACATACGAATTGGATAGATTAAAATTTCATATCCACACTAAAATGAGACTTCAAGCAAATGAAGTAGTTGAAAAGATAACTTATAGATTCCCAATTTCAGTTAATCAATTATTTTATCATCCATTTGAATTGAGATCTAATAAAGATGTTGAAATGATGTTTGAGAGTAATGCTCAATATCCTACTTTTGGTCAAATTGAGATATATGTGGACATCACAACTATGAATGTTAGTAGAGATGAAGGTCAACCTGAAGCTGTTGAAGAGGTTAGCCCAAGTTCATCCTCTTGTTCTTATCCTCTATATAATCAAGTGGGGATAGAAGTTGAGCCTTGTTATGAACCGGAGATTGGTTCACATAGATTTCAATATGGTTTAGCTACTTCTAGTCAAACACAAATGCCAGAAGGAGGCTATGAGTATGAAAATAGTAACTTGTGGCTAAGTTCAAATGTTCACGGTAGTGGCATTGAAGTACATGAAGCTGGCTATAGCCAACATAGAGGTGAACGAGAAAAAAAAAGTCACGGCAATTCACCTATTGTTCCTCTAATTGACAGCAATGATGATGAGGATCGTGATTGCAACCCAGACATTGGAGAATCAAGCGGTGATGAGGAAGGGGAAGACTTGTCAAATCTTAATGTGGAGCCGCAGAACCAAGAACTAATAGCTGCCAGGGCGCAACACGTTGCACCAATACAGGCAGTACTTCCACTGCATTATAGATACGTTAATTGGGAGACAATGCAGATAGTTGAGGAAGCTAAACAAATAACGGGGTGCAGCCAATGGCAGAGAGGAGATGAGTTTCAAATCGGACAGAAGTTCGAAACCAAAGAAGATCTTTAATTAGCTATAAAGCAATACTCCCTTCATGTGCACTAACATTTCCATGTGAAAGAGTCTAAATCTAACAAATTGAGTTTGATATGTTCAAACAATGCTAATAGATGCAATTGGAGACTTCAGACATGCTTACGAACCATGAGCAAGATTTGGGAGATAAGAAAGTACAATAGGCATCATACTTGCACAAATGCAACTTTAACACAAGATCATAATAAACTAGATATTAAGGTAATTAAAACAACCATTACTGGGATGGTTCAAGAGAATTTCGGTGTGCTTATAAAACTGATACATGAGCGCATAAAAAGCACATTTTCCTATCAAATATCATACCAGAAAGTGTGGCTTGCAAGAGAAAGAGTAATTGCTACAGTGTATGGTGATTGAAATGAGAGTTATAATTTGTTGCCCAGATGGATGACTGCACTTGAGAAACATACACCTGGAACTGTTGTTGAATGGTGTCTGGATGATCAATGGATAGGAAGACCACCAAATGATCATACGTTGAAGAGATTTCAACGTGTCTTCTAGGCATTCAAGGCATACATTGACGCATTTAGGTGTTCAATTTGAGTCTGTCAAATTCGAAGAATTAATGAAAGACATAGAAAGCGACTGTCCTGATAATTGTTCATGGAGGTATATCAGGGATATTGACTCGACAAAATGGATGCAACAAGGAGACACTCATGGTAGACGGTATGGCTTAATGACAACCAATCTTTTTGAAAATGTGAATGACACATTGAAAGGGGTTTGCAACATGTATATCACTGTCCTTGTGAGAGCCACATATTACAAAATAAATTGTATTTTTATTGACAGACGAGAAATGAATCGGTTAATGTTAGCGAGTGGGCAAATGTGGACAGATGATGCAGATAAGAAGATGCGGTGAAAACGCCCGTTATTTCTCTTCACACCAGCCAATATTATTTTATAGGGATACTGGATCTTTTAAAGTAGAAGAGACATTCGACTCAGTTGGAAGGGCGAGTGGGCGAATTTTTCGTCTGAACTTAAATGAGAGAATGTGCGGATGTGGTAGGTTTCAAGCACTCCATATTCCTTACTCGCACTTGATTGCCATTTGTGCCTCTATTAGAGTAGATGCATGAAATTATATGGATCCAGTATATTCTACGCGGTACTTAGTTCATGCATATGATGGGTAGTTTAGCCCAATTGGTAAGAAGAGTCTTGACCAACGGTTGAAGGACTCATGATCATCCCTAACCTTGCAAAGCTACGAGCAAAATGATGGCCTAAATCAACCCGCATATGCAACGAGATGGATTAGAGCGAAGGTTCACGGAGAGCACTAAGATGTGGGCTGTGTCGCTTGTAAGGGCATAACAGACGGAACTATCCGAACAAGATACAAGATCAACCATGACTAGGACTTCCTATTGATTATTTATGTCTGTTATCAAATTTCTTGTGTCACTGTTGTATCTCCCAGTCTTATTGAAAGTTAAATATTCATAATTACGATTGTTCCTCTTTCTATATCATTGCATCATTTTATCTCTCTTTGTTTATCGTTCTTTATATAATAGTCATATGAATGTTTATGACTAAGTGTTGTTATGATAATGACGGTTAACATGTTTTCAAAATGGTGTTACAATATACACCCGATGATATTTTTCGAATGTGTGAGCGTCACTGGATGTTAGATAATGAATTTTGGTATCTGTTAAACTCAGCATTGCATGATTCTTCCCAAGTATATAGTGTAATGTTAATGGAATAGGAACATAAGGAAGTTCAGTCTAGAAATTTGCGCGAGTTGGCAATGATAAAAAATATTCGCGCTCCGAGATGTTTGGCGATACACATGCCAAGGCGAAATATGATAGAGCTGCGATCGACTTTGTATCGTATAAGAGAAGAAAATAATCGGATACAAATCAGAATGATGTGAAGGGATGCTAAACAGAGTGCAACAGAAGTAATGAAGGATGGAGATATAGCACATGCTGTCATGTGAAGTCGTGTGAGCAAAGAACTTGAGTGTCAGTCTGACATTGACATATCCGATGAGGATTGAACCAAATCCCAAACCTATATTGCATAACCCCTTTGCTCAAACCCCCTATTTCCTCTCTCTTTGTTTATTTTGAAGTTTGTATTTTTTTCAATTTGGTTGATTTTTGTTATTTTCTTATGCTTAAACTGTGCTGATTTGTGGAAATAAGTTAATTAATTGCAAGTATTTAACTTATGTCTTCCCATTATCATCTCAGTTGAGACATTATGCCTAGAGGACGTCGCACATTTGGTGGTGATACTGTCTGGTTATTGGCAAAGTTTAATGATGATTATAAAAGGAAAAAACACTCTAACCCCAGGGAATATTATGCAAGCTTACGTCGTTAATGGACTTATAGAACTGATGAGGGCAAACATTTGGTGCAAAAATTACAATCCCTTAGAGCACCTCATGTTCATAGATTGTCCTTAATAATGGATCGAAAGAATCAACGTGATTATGAAGCCGTAATTTTACAGATTCAAAAGAAAAACAATCAAATGTTGGTGCATAGATGCCATTACTATTTTTTAAAACTTGCTAAGGAGTAAGCTGCTGCTATGAATCGTGAGTTAACTCATGTGGAAGCTAACCACGTACTAAGTTGTCCCTACTATATGACAGACGACGAATAATATTATCATATGACATTGTTCGTTTCAGTCTGATATTGTCTTCTAACTATTAAGTTGTTGGTTCCATACAACTATTTTCATGACTATGGTTTTATTTATATTAAGGGAAAAGTCCGAAAAAACCCCTTCAACTATGCCCTATGTGTAGTTTACCCCTAAAACTTCAAAAACATAGGAAAGACCTCCTTGAACTTTTAAAATGTGCAATTTACCCCCACGACCCTAACGTCCGTCCATTAATGGACGAAAGAGAACGCATGTCGTGCACATTATGTGATTAATCTTGGTCATAGTGCAATTTATAGGGATATAAATGAAAATAAATTTATAAAATTAGGGTAAAAAAGTAATATTCAAAAAGTAATATTTAAAATTTGTCTTCCATCAATTAATGGACGAACGTCAGGGTCGTGGGGATGAAGAGCACATTTTAAAAGTTCAAGGAGGTCTTTCCTACTTTTTGAAGTTTTGGGGATAAACCGCACATAAGGTATAGTTGAAGGGAGCTTTTTAGACTTTTCCCTTATATTAATTTGCCACATAATGTAAAGTAAATTCAATTAAAATAAAGTCGTAGAATATAAGTACATACCATAATGTACAAAAAAAAAAAAAAAAGGCATGCTACTAATGCCTATGCCCAAATCTACTACCCGTGTGGCACTGTCTGGCATGCCTGTCATGCATTCCTTGTTGAGGCCCAAGCTGAGGAGTCGGGTGAGGAACCGACCGAGGAGCTACATCTGGGAAAGTGCTCATGAGATCATCATATATGTCATCTAACCTCAAAGCAATAGGATTAGCATCCATCTTCCCTCGATCAATATGAGGACTCCCAATAGGGGTTGCCAGAGGCTCGACCTACACGTCTCCCAAAACAGCACATGATGATCCTACCATTAAGTCTAAATCAAGATCAAGATCTACACCAAGTGCTTATGGGAGAAAATTGACGTTAGTACCGAACATGTTATGATGGGATGAAGATGTTCTCCCGATGTATGCATCCTCTGACGAACTGGTCTCAACCCCACAAGACTGAGAACAGTGTCTAGACATAGACTATGACGTTGGACTCCGTTGTGAGGATCCCTCTCTATCCACACTAACATATGGTGGCATATGATGATCGACAGATTGTGCCATACCCTCACCTTGAGCCTGTGTCATACCCTCAGATTGAGCCTATGCCATACCATCACCTTGAGCCTGACCCATGGTTTCACCCTGAGTCTGTCCCATAGGCGTCCATTGAGGATACTGTTTTCCATAACTTGGACCAATTAACCCATAGTTATAAAACTATTAGGTAAGATTGGTCTAGAATGCAACAAACTGATTTGCGCTCAAAGGAGGCCTAAAATAGTGCCCCTCCTGGAACTGTGGGGTCTGTTGGAAGGGTGGGGGCTGCTGAAAGGTTAGGGCCTGTTGGAAGGGCAGGGGCTACTAGAAGGCGGGCATCTGCTGGAATGATGGACTCTGCTAGAAGGGTGGGGCCTGCTGGAAGGCTACGCCCTGATGATGATGCGGCGTATGCTGAACCAGCGGCTGTGAGACAAGCGGCTGCTCTAAAGGAGGCTGCTGCTTGGGTGGAGATATGCCAGCCTGTAAATAATTGACTAGATATACTTAATGTTCATTTAAAATAAAGTCGCTTAAGCAATAATAATAAGCATTTCACAAACCTAATCAGGGGGAATCAAGCAACTTGGACTCATCCACCTCTGCGTGATCCAGAGATACCATGTCATGTACTCCGGTGTGATGCCAAAATCCCCATCACACGACACTACGTAATTGCGTCGCTGTCTCCATGCCTCGCAATACACCTCATGAAACTAGGTCCACAACCGGTCTTGGTTGCCTCTCAAATTCAAAGTCTCTAACCATTGAGCATACCCCTTAGAGGCAATAGGAATACCCTGACATCCTCCGAACTGGTGTATCACTCTGTTTGGGTAGTGCATCTCTACTACGTTAAAACACACTAAGGGGACCTTCGACACCCAAATCTTACATCCTGCTCAACAGTAAGGTGGTAGTTGTACCCCACAATAAGGCTGTCACATGATCTATAAATTACAAAAAAAAAAAATAGTATTTAAGTAAACCATATAAAAATGCATGGATAATTAATGCAAATGTAACTATAAACTATTCAATTATCTTACTTCATCAACTCCAAGCCGATCAAAAGATTGTCAATACCCTAATTGGTCTCTCTAGATACCGATGTCCCTATAACTTAGGGTCCACCTAATATATTCATTTAACTTATTAGATTATATTCGTAAATTATGTCATAACATATTAAATTTATATACATAATTGTTTATACTGGACATACCATACTGCAACAAATAACAATAGAGTTATACTAATTACAAAATATGCCCTAAAGTTTGAATAATTACATAATTGCCCAAAATGAACTCTAAATCATAAACTGTAAATAATAAATCTTAAATCCTAAAAAATAAGTCACTCAACTAATTAACAACTTACACAAAATTTCAACAAGAAGTGATATTTTAGTGGTTTCTTTTAATTTATAGACGTTTATCAAATTTACTAATTTAAAACATACAATTTAATTTATTGAAAAAATAGCATTTACACATATACTAACTTGCATGCATGTGGTCCCGCCACTCTTTTACTCTGCCGCAGAGGTGATGAAAAAAGAGTGAGAAATCTCTCATATGCCCAAACCTCCAGCAAGAATGAACAGACTCTAAACTCTAATGTGCGACCAAGGGCAAGGTTGCAAAGGCTCTTGTACAGGTTTGCCAGAACTGCAAATCCCGCAGCATCCCAATCCTTTAGAAGCTGAAGGTATAGCAGATGCACGTAATTACCAGTGGCATCAGGTATCAACCATCCACCGATCATTCGCATGATATGTGCTATGACATGATATTGTATCTCTTGATCAATAGCATCATCTGGCAAAACAACAAATGTGTCCTTTAGCCACGTCATCTTCAGTCTAGCTCCAACCAAGGTATCCTGATCTGGCAAAACGCCCAGCAAATCTTCTATCAGCTCCAACCATGAGTGCTGACTAAAACCACTAACCACACTCCCATCAACAGGAAGCCCCAATAGTACCTCCACATCTGTAAAGTCATCGTACACTCTCCACCAGCCATGTGAAAAGTGTGTGTTTCTGGCCATCATCGCTCAACTAAGGCAGACAGAAAGTATCTATCTAACTTTAATGGGGTCACCAATGCAACTCCTCCAAAACCCGCCTGCCTAATATACTACATCATTCTCAGATTGGGTGGTATAACTTTGTGGTTACGTATCCTCACAAATCTTTCCATTTGAAATGATCATATTATTTAATAAAAATTAGTAAATATAATTTAAACAAATAAGTCAACTAAGGCAAAATCAAAATGTTGAGCATAACTCAAAGTAAACAACACTTATTCCATTGTTCCATATATCCATTGAAATATGATGTGTTTGTTCAGTCAAAACACTAGGATTTACTGAACCGGGCAATACAAACTCGTTTTGTGCCATAATAGATTCAAAATAAACAGTAAGAAGACAAGAAGAAGGAAAATGGGACCACAAGAGGAGAAGACACTTTGATGAAGAAGAAATAGGACCACAAATGAAGAAACACTTTGACAAAAGGAGAAGGAGGGGCCGGCGACAATGGAAGAAGAATGAAAAAGGGAAATGGGAAGAAGAAGGTGGGGCATATTCAAATTACGAAGGGTCACGTTTTAGCTCTCTAAAGCGTGTTCCCTATGAACACAAGCGTGTTCAATTTCATAATTCAAGCTCCAAATTTCTTATTTGCAAATGTGGAGTCCACTAATTTCTAAATCATGTTTCTTTTTAAATAAACGTATAATGAATTAGGTGTTTGAACTTTTTCCCAAGTTTACCGTTAGTTATGCCTTTTTTCTTTCCAGAGTAATTGATGTTTGTTCAATTTTTGCAAACTTTCCCCATCAATATTCATACTCAGATGGTTCAAGGAAAGTGATTAAACACTCGTTAATAGTAATTATCTCAACCTTGGAAGTTCAGGGGCGCGATCAAAGTAACAAAAAAAAAAAAAAAATCAGCCCTAAAGATCCAACCTGTAGGACCATCCTAACAAGAGAATTCAACCTTCATACAAGGATCACTGCTCTAATAGCAATAAATTGAAGAAACATTGAAAATAGAGAGAAAGATGAAGTGACCACTTCCATGGGGTTGTGACCGAAAATATTTAAATGGTATACACTAGAAATGATTATATATTATTATTCACAACGGTGAAAAAATCATGTATACATCATCCAGACTTCCTAAGCAAAAATTTACCCTCACCCTCCCTCCCAAAAATAGAAAAGCTTCAAAATTAAGATCATATCTCACTTATACAAAGATGGCAGGAGCCAAAAGCAACTAGACCCCAGTATTTGGATTGTTTCCAGCAAGGATTAGTGAAATTTCCAGTCCTCGGCTGAACGCCTGGTTAAACATGAGGCGGGTTTGGAATGTTGACACAAATGGGAACCAGGAGAAGAATGCAATTGGTATAAAGATAAGCATTCCCATGCCAGCATCATATAGACGAGCAATTGATCGAATGGATTTCCATAGTCCCAACCTCTTCATGACAGGCTTCCAGGCAGCAGCAATCTATAACATACAGGCACAAGTCAATGTACAAACGTCAAACAGAAACACTATATACAAAATGGAAATTACAACCATTGTGCATACACAATGAGCTCTAATTTATTAAAATAAATAGTATCTGGGCAAAGCTACTAGGTGTGCTCTAGTGGTGGGGATTTGGATATTTTCAGGAGGTCTTGGTCCAGGCCATCATGTACCAAAAAGAAAAAAATAAGTCTTTGGACAAACATGTTGAATCGTAAGTCAGAAACAAAAGAAATCCAAATGTACCAGACTCTAACCATTTGGGGCAGATTAAAATGGGACGAATCAATTGATAAGAGTATCTATTATGAGAGGTGAGAGATGCAAACATTGACCATTGGATCTTATAGGAATAGTCAGGACTAAATGACCATCTTTGTCTTTCTTTATTGTTTTTTTTTTTTTTCAAAAAAAAAAAAATATAGAAGAAATTTTACTAGAGGATGGGGAAAAAATGAGTGCAAGGAGGCTAAGCTATTATCCTATGGAGGTACAAAGACAACAATAAGAAACCAACAAACAGACAAAATCTTCAATGCAATAAAGCGTTTTAGTCCTTCCACTTATCTGACCACTTATAGGTCGCACGACTAAATACACACACATACTATATATAAATGGCAAAACCTGAGTTTAGTGTCTTCGTCTCTCTAAAAGGCCAATTTTGACAAAACAAACCCTATATCTTTTTAATATAGCTTAAAAAATGTGGGGAAAAAAGGAATTCAATCTCAACAGCTTATTCACATTAAAAAATTATAAAATAAAAAAATTTATGAAGCATAGATCCACCTCTTACACTAACATCACATAGTTTGAGCAACTTCCCATTTAAAATAGGAGAATAATAGATAACTTACAGTTACATGTCTATAATTAACTTTAAAATTTTCAAAAAGTAAAAATGAAGATTGACACGCACATATCTGGGAGTCAGTCAAGATTCATGTGCATGTGTAAACTCATTAGAAAGAAAACACAAATGAGATGAGAAATACTGCAAGGAAAGAAAAAAGAAGACGGCAAGAAAAGGAAAACCAGAAGAAAATAGATAAAAAAACACCTTGCAATCTCCATAAATTTTTGAAACCCCTCTGAAAAGACTTCACAAAAAAGCAAAGTGAAGCCAAATGGACAACTTTATCCCACAATAAATGAGGAAGTAAGGTATGACTCCAAATGATTCAGGCATTGCTCTTAATTCTAAAAACACCAAAGAATTTAACTTGCTATAACTACTAGATTAAATTAACCATAACAAATGCTGATATCCTTGGACTTTTTAAAAGGAAAATGTAAACCATAGCAGTCTATTATGGAACTTGACAATACAAATTCATGACATAAAGATACAATCCAACAGCAGAATGATACAAGAACTAATATGAATAGTTAGGAGAAAAAGGTAACTCACAGAAAGAATTCCCCATCCCGTAGGAACAAATGCCAAGAAAGATGCAAATATGTCAGATACCGACAGGTCGGTAAATATAACCGCTACAACTAAACCAGCCAGCGCCAACAAGAAGGAGAGGCCTTGGATAAAGCGCAACAAAAGTTGGAAATTGACTGATATCTTCTGGCTAAAGGTGAATACCTATTAAACAGCAATAGAAAACAGCCTTGAGATATAAAGTTACCAGCATAAATATTAAATCTGTGCATAATGCATTTTTCACACCTTAAAAAGTATTATAAGCACAGCCAGCACTATCCATGACAGGCCATACACCTACAGAAATCCCAACCATAAGCAGTCAGTTGATTAACCTGCACATATTCTATACGTGTACAAATCCACAATACAGGTATACTAAAACTGCACCAAAATAAAACACCATAACCCACTGTTTCCACAACATGCATATATGAATGTCTTGCTTTCCAAGAAAGAAAGAATACTAACCCAAAAGATCACTACTACTGGTGCTGCTACTAATAAAAAAAGCTATTATTGCTACTAAGGATGCTACAGATATTGCCACAGCTGCTGCTGTTGCTGCCATCACTTATCCCACTACTAATTCTGCAGATGTTCCTTCTTTTATTACTTGTACCACTACAATTAGAAGCACTACCACTACTTGTGTTCATTCAAACTAAGATGTTGAGATAATATAGGATAAAATACTAATAACTTGGGCCAAAGCACCTAACTCGTGGTTAGACCTGTTCATTGACAACGGACTGTCCAATACTAGCACAATCCTCTCATGATCTGTGGACCATGCTGGACCAGATTGTGCATCCTTAGAGGTTGGTGATGATGCTGAGTATAGAGGCAGCAGCATGGTGGAACTCACCTCCGGAAGCCCACATCACCTTGGGAGAGGATCCAGGCTTGATGTCCACTCATTGGAAGTATGTAACACTCCAAGTCCCATATCTAGGGGACAAATGAGTGCTATACGGTATATAAAGCAGTAGGAAACTCTTAACTGGGATTAAACATTTTTGGGAGATAAGGTTAGGCCTGTTCAAGTTATACTTGGATGGCAGCTACTGAGGTTTTACACCATTGCTAAAGCCTATGGTGGTGTTTGGTAGCATCTAAGTTTTGAAGATTCCTAGGAAAGTAGATGAAAGTAAAAGTTTCCCATGTTTGGTACAAGAATTAAAAATTTATTTCCAGGAATCAAGAATACCCGGGAATACAAATTTACACATGAAGCTTAAAATTTTCATTCCCACCTTCATAGGTGGGAAAGTCATATTCCGGAGGGAATGGACATATTTTGTACTGTAAAATTACTCAATTGCCCAATTTTGACTTGTAAAATTGAGTCGTAAGAAGGAGAAGATTCACGCAAACCCTTCGCTTCTCCTTGTGTCGGCTGTGTTCTCCCTTCTGTAGCTGCATCTCCATTGATGATACTCAGATTCTCAGTGAGGTAAAGGCTTGAGTTTTTAGAGAGGGATTAGGGTTCGAAAATTTTGGAGGGAGACACACGTGACGATGCCAACCATTGAGAAGGCTTCGCCTCTGGGAGTCAGAGCAGTAGAGGGAGTTATTCCTTCTGCTTCCATTGATGATACTACTGAGCAAGCCCTTGTTCAAGGCCTTCAATATGTGGCCTTGCAAGTTACCTCCTTTGTCAAAGACGACGACATTCTTGACAAAGGAGTGAATCAGTATCCTTTACGCTTATACGCCCAGGACTGCCCTTTTTATCTGCGAACTGGAAATTGTAAATTTGGGTTAAACTGCAAGTACAATCACCCAAAGTCACTCAGACGGATAACTAAGGTATAACATAAGCAATCTCTTTCGGTTCTTGTATTCTAAATTTGGAGAATTTTATTGATGCACTCTTCGTTTATTGATGAAGGTTGTTGAAGCCAAGGAGAGTAATAACAAAAAAGAACGGTGAGAGCAGATTGAATGCAAGGTTAGCACGTTTTCAAAGTTCCAATTTTTATTTGCTGCTGTTAGAATTAAATTGTGGGTTCTGGTAGTTTATGGATAAATTGGACTCTGCTGTGGATTGGAAGGGTAATTTTGATATATCCTAATTAAAACTAGTGACCATCCAAATGACATTGTTGCTAAAGCCTTTTGCGGGCATCTGATTTTAGAGTTGGTTTGGTATAAAGCTACCCTGGTTGTGCCATAATAGTCTTTTGTTATTTACAGTGATACGTCTCTAAGCGTTTAGTTTTACTTGCAATCGTCTTGGTACCATTACAGCTGCATCTTATGTTTATATCCTTTCTTTCAAGTAGTTTTTTATTTTTTATTTTATAAACAAAATTATTAACTTGCAGATTTAATTCGGAAACTTTTTTTGACTGATGTACGAGATATTAATTTTTGGTGTTATTGCTGTTACAGTATTACTTAACCGCAGGAGGCTGCAAGTATGGAAAAGATTGTAGATATATTCACTCCAAAGAAAAGGCCGAGACAGAAATACCAGAGCTCAATTTCTTAGGTTTGCCAATACGATTGGTAATGAAAAAAAAAATGCCTTATATACGGTGCCACTAAGGTCTCTTTTACATTCATGCTGTATTGCTCATATGGGAATACCTCCACCTGATGTTTGTGTTGGAACTCCTTGTTGGATGGCTCCAGAAGTTATGCGGACAATGTATGAAAAAAATGCTTATGGATTGGTAAGACCCCTAGTTCCCCTAATTGATTATCACTTTTCTTTGAGCTTCATATTGATTCTTGATTTGGTGATCAGTTCGGGCTCGCAATTTGCATATGTGAAAAATACTGAATTGTATGAAACTATCTGACATTTCTAATTTTCAGAAGTTTCAAGCTAGTTGCTTTGATTCCTTTGATTTTGAAGTTATCTGTGATATGAATTATGAAGTATGCCAAAGGTATAAAATTGAGTTTAGACTTTAGATTAGTCTGGAAAGGACATTGTGTTTAAATGAATCATATTACATGGACACAGGAAGTGAACTAAGCTTTAGCAAACATAGAAGGGATGAACTTAGAGATAATGTCTTAGATTTTCTTGAGGTTCAAGATTGATTACAATTGATTGCTTCGTTTTGGCTGGCTTTAGTTCTGAATAAGATGTCTGCAGAGATATCAAAGTGAATCGTTATGCAATTTTTGGTTTGATCAAGTTTAGTTTTCAGAAACGAAAAAAAAA